>VZRZ01008555.1:1938835-2103819 GCA_013398175.1 Climacteris rufus
ACTTTTGATAGTGAGGAAATATCATATGTACTGTTTTCTTCTTTGGCTGTTCCAGGCTTCCAGGAAACTGAGAACTGCAAGCCAATTGATGTACTGCAAGCCTTGGTGATGCTGGAATTGCATGTGAGATCTGGTTTCATGAACATCTCAACACTTTGCAGACATGGTAGGGAATATGACGTGCTCCTGTTGGAGCTTGTACTTATATGATCAGATTCCATTTCATTGTTATGTTCCCATAGACGGTGAAAAGTCCCTTATTCAGCTGGACTTGGCCTGTGAAAGGTTTTTGCTGTGAAAGATGGGGTGCCTTCCACCTTCTAGGCTGGTGTTGTCCACAGCAAAGCTTCCTTCAACTCTTTCTATCCTACTCACAGACACCCTACTGCCTTCTGCTCCAGTATGAGGCTGTAGGGCTACTTGATGATGGTTTTATTCTCACTTGTTTTTTCCCACTTTTACACTTAGGTAGACAGCTGGGGTTTTGGGGATTATTTACTAGAATTTAAAAAAAAGCAGTTGCAATTAAGTTCTAGATACACCAAATGACCCTTTTCATCTAGAAACAAACAGTATGAGGGAAATTTCTATTTCACCTACAATAAAAGGATATGAATCAAGAGTATTCCAGAAGAATGACATGGACCTGTTACAATGGGTCCATAGGAGGGCTGCTAAATTGGCCAGAGGGCTGGCACATCTTTACTATGAGGAAAGGCTGAGGGAATTGTGTTTTCTCAGACTGGAGAAGAGAAGGCTTCAGGGAGACCTTTCAGTATATAAAGCATGATTATAAGGAAGATGAAGAAGGACTTTTTACCATGGCTTTTAGTGACAGGATAAACGACAATGGTTATAGCTAGAAAGAGGGAAGGTTTAGAATGGACAAAAGAAAGAAATTCTTTACTGTGAGGGGGTGAGACACTGGAACAGGCTGCCCAGAGAAGTTGTGGATGCCTCATCCCTGGAAATATTCAAGGCCAGGTTGGATGGAACTCTGAGCATGGGGATGAACCCCCATGGCAGGGGTTTGGACTAGATGTTCTTTAAAAATTCCTTGCAACTCAAACTATTGTATGATTCCAAAATCACAGTTTTCATTTTGTAATGGTGAAAATGACAGATTCTGCTAGTTAAATCTCTTAGTGAAAAATAAAAAAAGTTATCATTTTCCTCAAATATCTGTTTCAGAAAGAAAAGTTCCATCTAAAACATTCCAATAAGATAAATTACATTATGTTCCTACTTAGCAGAGTTGAAGTTTGAACTCAATGAGCTTTAACCAAATACAAATTTTATTTTCAGTGTCAATGAAAAAGTCTAAAATGGAAAAAAACCCAATTGATATGTGTAAAAAAAGATAATGCAAAGCTACAAGTAAGTATTGTCAGGCTGACCTAAAAGTATTGTCAAGATTTCTATTCTCTTTACATAAAATTATGTATTCAGAGAGAAACATATCATAGAGGTCATACTTTAAACTGGAGTTGTATGTAAACAAGGGCCTTTGAGACTGACTTGTTATTGTTGTTTTTGTAACTGGTGTCAACAGATGGTTTAAAACAAATAGTCCAACAGCAGCCAGGGTTTTGTGGAATGTCTGTATGATGAATACCTGAAACACTACAGCATGACCTAAAAAACTTGTGATTCTTTACCACAAATTTATACATATATACAGAAACAGTGACATAGATTTAAAAAATCTCACAAATAATCTTTTGTATAATCACACAATAATAATAGAATATACTGAGTCCAAATGTAGATTTTATAGAGAGTTTCTTTTATAGCATCTAATACACCAATAAGTGTCTTCATTAATTTTAGTTGAAAAGTTAGGGTGGAAAGCACTGACCTCCTCTTGTGTTACAAACTCTTTTGAATGGAAGGTTTTCCTGTCATATAGCATTAGAAATCTAGGACTAATGCCCTTTAACTAAAACCAACACCACAAATTTGCTCTGAATAGCTCAAGAAGAACAAACAAAGCACTGTGTTATTGGGATTCTAATCGAAGATGCAAGTGCTTGCTTTGAAACTGTAGCAAAGAACAAAACCACAAACAAACATATTTATTATCCATACAATAGAGATATTTGTAGGGTGTTTTTCATCGTGATTAGTCTCCATATTCCAAGTTAGGATCTTGGGATCTGGTATATGCATTTATGCAATCATTATGAGTGGAGAAGAGCTAAACTACCCTGACAGTGAAAGCTGACCTTTCAGTTATTTTTCTCAAATCTGAACCATTCATTAGTCAGCCATTGTATGTGAGCCAATTCCTTTCTATCTATACTAAGGTGCAGCAAGCCTTCAGTTTGGAGAAATTAAGGTGAATAAAGGTCATCAAATCTCTTTATCTGATTGTAGCCAAGAAAATTGCTGAAAACAAGGAAGTATGCTGCAGGCACATTGGTGATTTTTCACAACTCCATTGAACAGAACCTTCAAACTTGGTGCAGTCATAGATCATGGACCTGAATGCACAAACATGCATGCACATAAAGAAGGAAAAAAAAAAAAAAAGAGAAAATTCAGATTTCAAAGAGACTATTCCCTCACAGGACAGTCAGTAATTGAGGATTTGGTTTTCTTTGCCATTTCATCTTTTAATCTTTCCGTATGTCTTATTTTGTAACTTCCCCCTTGTCTTGCTTTATTTTTATACATTATTATTGTTATATTTAACTATGCTTAAGCAGTATAAAGACACCCATAGAAAAGCTATAGGTACACATAAAATTAATTAGATTTACAAGTCCAAATGATGGCCAGTGAATAGCATAACTATAATCCTATAGACAGAACAAATTAACTCGGCTAGCCAATAAATCAGAACAAGGAAGATATGCTTTCTTTTTCACCTCCAAGAAATAAAATCTGAACTTGTTTAAATGCTTTAGCAAATAAATGACTCTTCAAGGATGCTCAAAAGGTCATGACATTTGACTGGGTGATTTGTTTTTTTGGTTTTTAAAAATTTTTTTCATAAAGAAAATAATTAAAAATATCTTAGTTTTTGTGTATGTTATGTGTCCCTGTAGGTATAGCCTTGTCAGCTATCAAGACTCAAGTATCTCTGATGTTGCTATTTCTATTTATCATGTTCCAACCAAGAAAATAGCCACCTATTTATTAATTGCTTGAATCATTATCAATAATTAGAGTTGTACTAATGTTACCTTCTAGCCTCTACAAGACAATGGGTGATGAATAATTGCATATTGCAACAGGGAATGGGTGACCAAAAGTTCTGGGTCAAAGCACAGGCAAAAGAATTCTTTCTTACTGTCTAATAATAATGTCTTGTCATAGTCCCAGATAAGCTCTTGGGTAAAGGGACCATAATTTGCTTTATTCACCTAAGAAACGGGCCCCCAATCTGGTTGACCTCTAGATCCCAAATTTACCCCATCTTATTTTAGGATCTAAGTGTCCTACATCTCTTTAAAGCATAATGTCCTTCCGACACTGTGTTCCTACCATTTCCTATCCCAGAGCAGAGAGACAGGCACAGATATCTGCAGAATGTAATTCAGACTTAACACGTGTCCAAATACCAGCATTTTAGTCAATGACTATTTTACATTAGATGTTGGTAGTTACAGAGAGGAGTCTTGGATTTCTTCAGTATAAATGGTGCTACTAATGAGAAAAAGCATAATATGTGCCATGGAAGGTAATGTAACTAGCTTATGTTTTGGTTTTTTTATGGTGGTTTAAAATCTAGTTGAATTACTCTGCCTTCCTGTAATTTATAAAAGAACATCTGAAAACAAAGAACTGACATTTAAGGCAAAAGTACCTCTTCACTGACCTGGGGCCTTTCTTTTTGATCCAAAACAACTGTAGGAAATTTGAGAGACAAAATTTGCCAAGGCTAATAACAAAAAGTGATAGCCAACACTGAACTTTGTTTCTGCCTGCATAGATGGACTGCTATCCAACCGCATCTTGCGTACGATTAAAAACATAATTTGACTTTGAAATCCAAACGTATCTAGCACCTTCCTCCCTAGAGGATCAAACCAGATGTGCCTTGTTTTTATCCTGCTGGCAGCTAAACATAATTTCCTAGGTAGACATCCACAGAAATCCTGTGATATCTTAAAAAGTAAATTTCATCAGGGTAAACACATCTCTAAAGCATTAGACCAATGAAATTTTAAACCCCATCTCACAAAGTTATATTTCACAAAAGTGGAAAGCAGTTTTTATTCCTTTTTGCTGCAAATTTTGTGAACATATGGTGTAATGTGGAAACATGGATAGTCAGAACAGTTAGCAGTTGCTGTGGTACTGCTGGCTTATTTCCACTTTACAAATTCATACGAAGCTAAAATATCACGCTGGTGACATATGCTTACCGGCTCTCCATTTACTGCCTGCAGCTATGGGCTCCTGTATTCTAATGGTAATTCTACAATCTGTTCACTGACAGCTCAGGGGGCCAGATGATATGCACACTACTGACAGGGACATCACTTTCATGAAACATTTACTTCTCTGCACCTGGATATTGGAGTAATCATATAGAGAGTCGACACACCATGAAATAGAGTTAGACTGAAGATTCTGAGAAGAAAATAGCAGACTGTCACTCAAAATAAAGTTCATTTTATACCCAGCAGAGCTAGGTTAAAAGACATTTCCATACACTGAAAATGCTTTCCATCTCTAAAGCTGCAGTTTAGAAGAAAAATGTTTTGCTTGTATTTTTCTTTGGTGGTTCCAGGGATAATTGCACTCCAAGAACTGCATTTGGGAATGAAGTCAGAATTACAGTGGGTGGATGGGCACTGGAAATTCAACCCTGCCATATTGTCAAGAGCACCACTAAACTACCCTTGAGCAATTTCATTTTATCTGCTGCCAGTTGGGTGTTGGAACACGAGGGCCATTTGCACGAAGCCATCGGTGGGGTCAGACCTTCCCACCTCACTGAGGCCACAGCACAGGTGCAGTGGAGCTTTCGGTGGTGGATGGGTGCCCAAGGACACTCAGGGCCAGGATGGGATCAGGGGGCTGCTGCTGGGGAGAGACATCCATGAGCAGCTAAAGGAGTCACAGGACTCGCTTTAGGGTTGGGATCAGCTGCTCAGAGTGAGAGCTGCTGGAGTGTTCCTAAGCAGGCACAGGCAAGGCTGATAAGAAACATATTCAGATGAGACCTGGCAAAATGCATAATGCATTGCATAAATGCCATATTTTACAGAAAAGAGTAATGACAAATTCCCAGGCAAAAGGTTAATTTAAATATACAAAAATTTGAGAAAAGGCCTAAAAAGACAGATAATATCTTATCAACCTTTGTCATTCCCACCAGAAGACAACAACCAATTATCTAATATTATGAAAAAGAAATAAAGCAGTAGAGAAAACAAAGATTATTCCCTTGTTAATATAGACAGGTCAAGGATAAATGTGTGAACCAGCAGTTGGTAAGTGTGTAAATCATCTTTCCACCCCCCATATTACCTGTGAATAGAAATTCAGTGTTGATATTATATTTTCCATGTCCTGGTCCTTGTAAAAGTAATTTTGAGCAGAGAAGGCACAGGTGAAGAAATTTAAACATTTCTAGGCAGATGTGAATAAATTGAAAAACTGGACTAGAAGGCACAGAATGAAATATATGAAAAGAAAAATAATTGTTAGGAAAAAAAAGAAAGAGTTTGAATTTTTTTCAGAGTAGTGTACCACTGAACATGAAACATCACATTAATTTAGAAGGGAAACAGAATACAAAATGGAGATTGCTGAGAAGTAAAGCTTGTGGTTGCCACTGCTGATGATCAAGAATCCTCCCTGTCAGTCCCTTGTGATGGTCCATTGAAAATCTTATTTTTGCTGCAGTGATGAAAACTGCCTTGATTATGCTCTGTTGGAATTATAATGCACTAGAACAATGAAGTCTGGTCAGCCATCATCAAAACAAGTCTTATCAAATATCCATGTATGTAACATGAATCTTCATAGATACTTCTCTAGTAACCACTCCTATGGTTATTTCAACACTTTTCCAAACTCTGATTCTCTATATATTCTCAGTAAAGAGATTGCATAAAGCACTGTTGATGGTATTAATGTCAAGTTATAAAGAGTTTGTTCTATAATATCTCATATTCTTAAGGATTTTCTCATAATATCTTGTAATAAACTCACATAAGCTCCTTGTGACCAAGGAAAGGCTACCAGAGTTTTCTTTTTGGGGGATCTTTCAGCTTGTTTCAGAATGACAACTGTCATTGCATTTTTTTGGAGTGATTACAGGGATCACATGATGTTGAGATTTTCTGTGTCCTAGGTTTAAACACCTTTCATTTGTGTTGTAAAGATGTAGTACAAGCAATGTAACTTGCATGTACTGATTGGAACTTTTTTCACCTAAAGGTATAAATATGCAAGGTTTGTATGAAATGACTTGTTTTATAGAAAATTGAAATGTCTGGATTTAGTTTTTGAAAAAGCACTTTGCATAAACAGAAAACATATTTTGATCTAGTAGAACAGCTATTTTAAAACAAAACTCACTTGGAAATATAAAAAAATCTTCTGTAGTTGTTTTTGCATTCTCTTGTTCAAGCAACTATAAAGTACATAGAAGAATAATTTTAAAAAATGTATTTCCCTCCCAGAAAATGCTTTTGTTTCTAATAAAATACTAAAAAAAAAAAAAAAAAAGAGACAAGAATACTTAAAAGATTGAAAGACATCTGCTTTTTAGTCTATTCCAACAATTCAGAGAAAATATATAGCATTTTCAACTTAGTAGCTACATTTCATAGGATTACCTAGAAAATTTCTCTGCTTATACAACATCAGGGATGGCTTAAGGCAATGCTACCATGTGGCTGAAGCCTGCTATAGAATGTAGCAGAATGTGAGCACAAGTTTTATTCTTTTATGGAACATTGATTTATACACCTCATGTTTTTATTTATCCAAATTTACAGTAATATCTTAAAATTTTATTTTAAAGAGTGTTTCTATTTTATAATAAAATAAGATATCTCGTCTTGTGTGGGAAGTTGAAGAGATGGAGCACAAAATCTCTTCATTATTTTGCCCAAATTTTAAGTTTCTTTAAACACACAGCAATATAACTTTTTTAGAATTGCCTGAAGCACTTTCTTGCAGTACTTCTTCTAGAGTGAGGATGCCATAAATGCAAAGGGCAAGGGTAAATGCCATGTTACTTCTGTCCCTAACCTGGTATGAAGAGCATCGTTGGGACTGTATTTTTAAGACTGTAATTAATTTTACGTCTTTATTGCGTCAGCTTTTTTAAACTGAATTGCATCTTGAGTTTCAGAGTTTAACATACTAGACTGTAAAGTGTGGAAAATAAGATATTGTACTGTGTCACTAAGGTCACTCAGGTCGATTTTGAAGAGAACACTTCTCTCCACTCCAGTATCCCTGAGACATTAGGAGAAAACACAGCTTTCTACCCAAAATATGCAGACTACTTATATTTGAAACTTTTTGCATTTCCTTGTATGACATGGCATGCTTTTTTTGGATCCTTTTGTTAATCTGTTGGACTAGAAAAAAGGAAAATATATGACATACAATAATGCAGGGGATAATCTCTTTAAGTCTTGGCAATCTTGGAACCACCCAGCTCTTTACCTTGTTACATCACCACAAGTCTCCCATAAACAGTTCAGCCAGATGGTGGCATGTGGATGAAGTTTGTCTGCATCTAATACTGTGCTTCGATGTGTCTCTGCTCTGTATATTTGTCACTGACAGTGACTTTTTCAGCTGCTCACTCGTCCTCTTCTTGCAGCACTGGAGCTTCTCAGACTGGAATTGAAGTCACTCAGGTGCAGCCAGCAGTGGCTTTTCCTTAATGCTGTCTGATGGCAAGTCCTGCTCTGCACCTCTCCCCTGGAGGGGAACTGATGGAGTAGCTCCATCCCAAAGAGCACACTTGGCAGCTCCTTTCTGCCTAAAATTTTCCCAGGTCGTGCTTGTGCTAGCAAATGTTGTGGCTTGATGTCTTCACATCAGTGCTGCTCTGAGGCTTCCTTTCTAGCACTCAGGCCTTCATGCCTGGACAGTGCAGCTTGAGGATGGTGTCTCATTTACAATTTGCTTTTTCAAATGTATGTTCTGCAGTGTCTGAACCTTTCAGGCTATATCACTGCTCTTGTGAAATTGGTAGGTGGACATGGCTTTGAAAGAACTCACTTCTGAGATGAAGGCACCTGTTGTTTTCATCCCAGGGAAAATGTAAGATAAACATTTTTTAATGAAGTGGCACTATTATAATAACTTTTTAAGACTTCTTTCAGAGAGGGAATCAGTGATAAGTACAATATATTTGGGTCCTAAAGGTTACATACAAAATGAATGCTGCTCTTTATTTCTGCACAAGTTGTTGAGGCTTTTGGATGCCTAGGTCATTTTGCAGAGGACAATTTGGCCCAGATGCTTAATAGCAGAGAACACAACTTTTACCTCTGCTCTGGGGCAGGCAGCCTGTGTGAGGTGGGAGAAGACTGCCCATGATTTTTGTGAACCACCACCACCACTGCATGGTGGGGAGTCTATGCACCAGGCAAGGCTCATGGTAAAATTTGGTTGTTGCCTGATTAGGAAACCAATGACATCAATTACCTTCCAGGATACACTAAATTTGTGTTCTAAAAAACTTGTCTGCTTAGCATTACCACCTTGATGTTTGAATATCCTTTTAATGCTCTTTTTAGGTCATTACAGATCTCTTTTGGGGATGAGTATCCAAACCAAACAGAACCTGACCAAAGGTATTGCAAATGTTAGCAGGGTTAAATGGCACATCCCGTTCACCCTGACATCAAGAATCAAAAATTACTTTTGACATGGGTGGAGCAAGTAGACCTTGAAAGTAGATAAATGCTAAAATATAAAGTTAAGATATAAAGCAGTAGTCCTTTGTACTGTTTTCTCAGTATCTTTTTGGTTGTTTGGAGACAGTTCAAGTGCTCAGTTTGTCTAGAGTTTTTTTTTACCAATGCTTTGCTGCTGATTCAGTGGTGTCTAAGGAGCCTTTTTACAGGCCAGGGTTTATGATGTTTCATCACAATCCTTATCTGCACATTTCTGCTTAGCTTCCTATTTTCCTTTTGCTCCAGCTTCTGTAGGTCAGAAACCTACAATTCCTTTTCCTAACAGTGAAATCCCAGTCTATAATACTTTATATGTGTGGCACGCTTATTCACCCTGCATTTGAAAGATCTTTCCACTTTTGTGCCTTCTTTTCTGGTAAAAGATGGCAAACAGCAAAACAGCATTAAATACTCATCTCCTATGTTTCAGTGCTTGTGGCAGGAGCATGTCCTTTATCTCTATCCCTTCTTATTTCCATTAGAAAGTTTTGCTATTGTTTCCTCTTATTTATCCCCAGGGATTAGTCTATATGTTTCATATTCCTCTTTTTCTTTTTTTCCTGAGAGTACAAATTGGATTTCTTGATGTTTGGGTTTTTTTTGGTGATTGGAGAGTGTTACTAATGCTCATTTACTCCAGTTCTTGGTTCTGCTCTTGTATTGATGCTATCTTCTTACTGACAACTTCACTAAGTGCAGCATAATTTCACTGAATTTCATGCTGGACACAACATAAAAACCCCTCTTTCCTTATAAAGTTAAAGCAATCTTTTTTTGACAACACACATCAGAAAGACGCTATAGAATACTGAACTCCCAAACTGGCTTCTTCAAACACTTCTCCAGACAAATTCAATTTGATAATCAAACAAACTAAGCTCTATGAATTGATATAAGCACCCCTACTCTACAAACTTCAGCTCTAATTCAAACTTCTTCCTTTTCTCAAGCCAAAACTTACCAAGAAGAGATGCTTTTACGAACCCACCTATTCTCTGCAAGCCTTTTTCCATCACAGAACCAGAATGGATACACTTACTCCATCACTACATTCCTTGGTTCACATCTTCACTGCGATGAGTCAAGCTAGGCTGGTCTGGCTACCCTGGATATTCCCACTGCCTGTTCTGGAACTGATGGAATCTCTGGGTAGTTCCCCTTCAGTCAATCCCTTCACTGCCTTTTAGGCACTCGCTGTGATTGTCCCAAACGACACTACCCGTTGTCTTTACCTGCCTACTCCTTGACTCATATCAAGTAAAGAGTAGGTTCTGGCTGCCAAACTTTATCCTATAACAGGAGAATGTGTTGCCAGACTGAGTCCTGTGGGAAGAAGTAATCTATATACATGGCTGTTCATGTTTAGAAAACAAAAAGAGTTGTGCTGTCTAAAACTAGAACTGTTAGCAACTGATTTGAACAGCTGGTTTTGTTTTGATTTTCTCTGGAAATGGCTGTGAGGATTTAAAAGAAAAATGGTAAGTACTGATGGACTGAAGATAATAACCATAGGAAGAAAAAGGACTTGTAACTAGCTCCGCTCACAAGAGCAAAAATCAAAAGCAGTCAATCCCCCCAAAACCTAAATATCCTACTTCTGTGTCTCTGCCTATCACTGCCTGCCTGTTTCCATGTTTTACCTTGTAATCCCAGTGCCTCCCCTCTATTCAAGCATTATTAGCTGAGATGATAACAAATTGTAACAATTCTAAGAAGTCTAAGAAAATTTTCCTCTTTAGTCTAACATCTGTCAACCCTGCCTTTTCTTGGAATAGGTTCTCTCTCCAACCAGTAGCCTGGGAGGTGTCAGCTGCCAGCTCAGAGAGTCACTGACTGGTCATTTCAGACCTGGAAGGGCTGCTCTCAGTGCAGAGTCCAATGACTTCACTGTTGCCTACACTTACTGCTCACGTTATGGCTCATCCCAAATGTGGCAGGGCCACCGAACTGCAGAAAGGTCAAGCCCCCTGTGCACGGGGCTTGGACCCCCTTCCCTGGTGTGCAGCACACCCAGGCCATCTGCACTGAGACTCCAATCCTTGTGTAGGTGGACTCCATGTGGACAGAAGGCTCATTTACATATGTCAAAGTAGCACAGAGATTTTAATTGGAAATGTTAATGGACATAAAAATAAATGCCAGAAGATTTTGATGGAGCAAGAAGTTAAAGTAACTCTGTGGCCTTGTGGCCCCCACAGAGTCATCCAAATTCATTGCAACTCTGCTGATTTCATTACCAGTTTATCTACAGAGGGAAATAATTTCAGACTCTGACATGGTAGTTTAAAGAGGAATAGCTCTTCTCACAACCCTGTGAACTGATGCACTTAATTTAGAACAAGAGTGTATTTTGAAATTAAATCTAAAATAAGGTAAACAAGCTCTGAATAAATTTGTGTTGTTCCAAAATTATAGGCATCGTATAGTAAGTTAGTCATGTTTGGCCATTCCAGAGTGGCTCCTTCTACATGTAAACTAACATCAGATGTGAGTTTTGATCCTAGATTGGGTAAAATCTTGAGCAAGGCATTTAACTGCTCAGTTACACTTGTCTTTTATTTTTTTTCTAAACCCTTATTGTTCCAACAGCTCATACAGTAGCTCATACAGTTGAGACTTAGAAAGTCAGTATTTTAAAATAACTACTTATAATATAACATAATAATTTAAGCATTTAGGTCTTGAGAGTCATTCCCTTTGGAGCCCTTGAGAGAATGTTATACATATGCAAAAATGCAGATGTTAGCAGGAGCAGCATGTACATATCCAACAGCAACATTTGGCCCCCTTAAGTCAAATGAAAAAATTTTCACGCTTACATGCACACTCACAAACCCACCCTGCTGTGAAACTAGATATCATTTTCTGATTAAATGCTTACTCAGTCTGTCTGTACCACAGAGTGGCTGCAATAGTAATAAATCTCTGATGTGACATGGATTAAACCTTGAGGACTTTGTGGTGGTGCATTTCTAGATAATTATATAATCAATAACATTTATCTCTTATAGAGCAACTTTTATCTTAGGATTTTAGGTTGTGCCAGCATGTAAGGTTTAAATCTGAAAACAAAACTATTAAATCTAGTGGAAAAATGCAGTTATCTCATGGAAATGGACTTTCTAGTGTATTCCGTTTCTTTAATGGAATTGAAATTATGGATGCCTTACTCTGTGCTTGCTACAGCAAATGGAGGTGATCCTCAGCAGAGCAAACATGAATGAAGAGAGAATGTAGAGGTTATGGGTAAGGTCACGTGTACAGACTCCAGGCTATTGTCCAGTGTGCAGCATTAAGAAAGGCAAATCCTGGTTTCTGCTGAGGGTCGAAGGGGCAGCAGAGAGGCGAGGACCCTCCTCTCTCCCCCCAAGCCTGGGTACTTGTTGAAGAGTCTGTGAGCATCCTGCTGTGGTACTTCTGAGCAGCAGTGCTCCAATGTGCCCAGGGACTGCAGGGCTGAGGGGGGAAGGAGCTCTTTGGGCTCTCTGGTCTTCCTTGTACTCAGCTGGGCTGTGAGGCATATACTGAAACCTTTCGGGGTCGTGTAGCATCGCTCCCCAACATCCTGGGGAGCTCTTCCTCCCATAGCACCACCCTGTGTGCCCTGCAAAACATTCTCCTGCAGGCAGAGGAGGTTTCAGTACAGTCAGAGGAGTTTTCCAGGAAGCTGGAAAGGCATCAAGAGGTGGGCACTTTCCTGTCTGGTACTCTTTCTTAGCTGATAGCTTCTCTGGCATTTCTGTGAAAATGAGAAATTTTATTTGCATGTTTTCTTGCTGGAGAAAATCACTTTAGTGGATGATTGAAGGCAAAATGTAGCAGTTTTAATACTTGCAAATACAAATTTTATAAACCAAGCTTTTAAATTATCTAAGCCCTACACATTAAAAATAGAGGTTTCAAGTGAAAATTACGTACTGTGTCTAGATTTATCTTTGCTCTAAAGAATAAAACAATTAAAAGGATAAAACCCCTATATTTTAATTAATTAAAAAGGATGAAAAAATCTTTTTCATTTCATCTGGTTTACTTTTTAAAAACAATTCATTCACATACTTTTTTCCCCTTTAATTTTGAGGTACTTTAGATAATCTCATAGTTAGGAACATATTTTTCCCAGCCCTATTAAATAATACAGGATATTTAAGACTCTTCCAAGCCCTTTCCTCTAGGTATGAACTCCTCCCAACCCCAAATCCATCTCAGGATTAAATCTCATCTCCCCATGTTCTAATTTCTCCCAGGAAAAAGTGAGGCCCCTCCTGTGTGTCCATTTGCCACTGTGCCCTGGTTCTGGCCTAAGTTCAGAAAGGGTCTGGACATGTTTCAGGCTTCCACACTAAAACCTTTTTGAGACGACTGGGATCTATGTCAGCTGTGACTTGGGCTGAGGGCATTAATAGCACATGCAAAATGATGACTGAGAAATGATGATAAAATGTGATAAATGTGATAATATTATACAAATAAGATAAACTGATCTTAAAAGGGAGTTATAAATGTTGTCTTTCAAGAGTGAAACAAGCAGTTCAGTCACAACTCATCAGCTATTCCTAGCAGACATCTTAGACTGGATGTTTTGACAAAACATCAGTAATATGGTTATTCTCAATCACTAGCAGAGACCCTGATATAAGATTTTTTTGGGGCCATCTGGTTTGTCCATTGGAAAAAAAAAGGAAATAATTTTATCTCTACTGCTTTGACAAACCACTAATTTGTTTTTGATATAATTAATATGGGCTCAGCACCAGTGAAGCTTTATTAAATTTAGGGGAAAAAAATCTTCTGGTTTAAAATGCCAAAAACCAGTTAAGAATCTAGACATACAGTTATTGTACTGAGATTCTCTGTCATTGGTTACAAGCACAGAAAAGAATAAAAATATTTACACATATGAATTGCAATGTGTGCTGAAATTCAAACCAGAAGAATTCCTGTGTGTCTTCCCCTGCCTTTTAAATAATAATTTAGAGTATTTGAGCAAAGAATATACTTTTATGAAAATGAAAGCCCACTAAAAAAAACCAGGGAGGAGCAAAATCTGGGGTTTCTCACCAACCATAAGTTTAATTATAAAAAGATAGTTTAAAAAGGAGGCTGCTTGCCCATGGTTTTCTATGTTGTGAACAGAAAAACTGTTTCAAAGAATGATTCAAAATTTTGGTGAGTTTCTGCACAGAAGCACCTAAATAGTGGCCTCTCACTCTCCCCTGGCTATCAAGGAAACCAAATTATATTCACCTTGTTAAACTTAAGGTGTACTACTCTGTTTGTCTCTGAGGTAGAATAGCCTTTAAAATGTTAAATATTAAGAATCTGCTGTTGTAAAAATTCCTTAATATTTCCACAAGTCTCTCAAGTAATGACTTGCAAATTGCCAGCTTTTATTTGGTGTTCCATAGGCACTCCTACTAGCCTTCCCATGAAGAACTTGTGGGAATTTTGTAGCAAAGTCAGTTTCTTAGCTTGCTGATTAATGTGCCAGTTGCAGTTTTGATTGCACAGCAAAATACATCAAAATTAAAATTTCAAAAGAAATATGTTTTTCCCTTCATTTTGTTACTGCGATCTCATTTTGCTTTGTATATTAAAACATACAAAATACATATATTAAAATAATTAAAAAAAATTGATATGAACAACTAATGAAAATGATAATTAGTTACAAAAGGCTAAACCAATTTTCAGAAGGAGCAAGAAAACTATGAATGTGGATATTTCAGGGATGAACATGCAAAGTCATTGCCCAGGTTCCCAACCTGCCAAAAATCCCATCAGACTAAGGATGGACCATGAAAGTGCCTGTGCACATTGGTAATAGGAGAGGCTGGGACCCATATCTTGTCAAATACCAAGTGGTTATGAGTTACATCCCATCCGGAAGCAAGAACAAAACTGGTTCCAGTCTTCACGGAGAATAAAACTACTATTTTGAACTGAAAACTCCCAGTTCAGGAGGAATATATTTTTGCTTTAGATTCAAATGTATAAATTTCATGAATTTCAGAATTCATGAAATTGCTGATTGCTAATACTGAATCCCTTAATTACACAGGTTGTTAAGGAGCTGAGATTATAGAAATATGGAATCTTTTTCCTGGGCACTTAATAATGATGCCACATTATTGTGCTCTTGGAAAGACCTATGCTTCTAATACCACGTCAGTTACTGCTTCTTCCATGGGCTGTTTTATAGAAGTTAAACACTATCTGTTGGCAGTAGGTGCCTGTGTATCAATAGAACAAAGATCAGAAACATATACTGCAAGCTAGCTGCTGTAAATATAAATTAAAAATAAAAAGAAAGTAATGCAATTAAATTACATTATTGAATGACATGAAAGAATAATACATTATTGTATTATTGAATGACATGAAAGAATCCATTTTTTCGAATTATGGTCAGGCTCACATAGATGAGGAATAACATCAGAAGTGATCACGAATGAAGAAAACTGATTTCACACTAGACTGAGGAAAAATTCTGAGAAGGAATTGTAAAGAAGGTCTTGACATATCCTTATAAATGAGAATTTTCACTGAGGACAAGAGCTTTACTTGCTATACTAAATAACCCAGGTGTTCTTCACTGAGAAGCTCAGCTGATTTTGCCCTAGGTGGTTTAAACTGCTGTTAAAAAATGAGTCACGAGATCTGCTCTTCTCTACATTCTCACTAGAAATTGTTTAATTAATTGCTAGAAAGATGACATTTTAATTAAAAATGGAAATTCTTGGGGTTGGGTTTTCCAGGAAAATTCTAATATCCTTTGTGATAGGCTTTATAAAAGATTTAAAGCTGGCATAAGACATTCATAAAACTGGCTAGAATGAGGAAAGGCAACACAAACAGGATATCTGAGTCAGGGATTTTTTTCCCCATAGACAAAAAGCATAGCTCATCTTAAAATGAAACAGAGAGATATTTTTGCACAAACCCTAAAGGTAAAGTGTCCTGACACACCTTCATCATGTAAATCATGGTCAACTGCCTGTGCTTTCAATGTCCTTTGCAGTCAATTTCCCTCCTACCTCCCATCCTCAACAGTAAGATTAGACTTTCATCGCCAGTCGAAAGATAAGGCCCTACCCAGCACTTTGTCTGTTCAGAACATGCATTTTGCTTTGTCCATCATGCATACTATGGTCAAGAAGAAGTTCTCATTCCTTGTTTTTCAGTTTCTCAGTGGAGTGCTTTTATACTAGAATCCAGATTTTCTCCTGCCCGTGTCCTTCATATTTGCCTTGGGACAGGGAGCATCGATTCCTGGGTGTAGCTGAAGTGCAGAGCACGACAGGAGGCTGTGCGTGAAAATGGGCCTTTCTGCTTCAGATTTCAGTTCCATGATCCCTTGGACAGCGAAAGTTCAAGACACCTATGCTGCCTGAAGCTCCACGGTTACGTTGTTCTGGTATCAAAAGTTTTTGCTATAGCCACCTCAGCTATGAGCACAGGCATAGTTTTGGGTAATAGGATGGACATAGTTCAAGACAAACATTATATACAGTAATAACTGAATGCAGCAGCAGTAAAACGCTTGTTGTTTTAGAAGGCGTCAGTGGCTTTTACTAGTAGTATTTTTTTCTTAAGGATAAGCATGTCGGAAAAAAAAAGAAAAAATCTCCAAATATCAAACACAAAGGAATAAACAAAAGAACAGGAGTAAGTAAAGTTTCTACTGGTTTTCACAGACATCAGTGAACACTGCATAGGTCCCTAAAAATCTCTTTTAATTATCTTTATATTTCTATCAGTTTCCCATTTCTAAAAAGCTGTTATTACAACAGCTTTTATGTAGCTGCAACATGTGGATTTTCTGAGCTTAAGGTTACTGACTTAAAAGCAATGACACCATTTCAAGAAATGGAGACATGAATTAGCTGCAGTCAGATATTGATGAGTACATATGTATATGGCTGTAGAAAAACAAGATTATTTTCTCAGTGCATTCTGCTTGGATAGAATAAATCCTTTCAAGTTGTACTCAGTTAAGCATATGCCCACTGGTGACTTGCATTTTCTCTGGCTATCTTGGGAGCTAGAAAGTACTGTTGAGTGAGCCCTTTCAAATTCCTCAACAGCTTACTCCAGCTGTTTGAGAATGAAAATGTGTGCTTTCTGAAATGCAAAAATACTGTCACAGTGCCTGACATTCAACCTAACTTTGGCATTTCCTGACTTTCAGAGCGAACATCTATTGGTATAATTAGTCTGGTTTCAGTGGAATTGTGTCAGCAGAAAATATGGTCCTCAGTGCTTCACATTGCAACTTTATGTTTTAAAATACTGTTACATTTAATTTTTTAGACATTTTAAAAGCAAGAAAGAGAGGAAAACACATCAAGTCTGAATGGCTTAAAGAATTTGTGATTTGTACACACAGCTTGGATTCCCCAAAGTTTTCAGAGGAGTTTACCATGCCAGTGTTTCTCTTTCTTCTGTATACTGGGCCAGCTTTGCCATCACCAAACACTCGTTTAATTAGTCTTACCTCCCATGCTCCAACTTACTCTCCAAACTCTTTATCCTTTAATATAATTTCAAACCACTTTGTCCTTTGGGGTCTTTTTAGGTTTGATTGGTTGGTTGATTGGCTGTTTTTTTGGTTTGTTTTTTTTTTGGGGGGGGGGGTTCTTTCTTTCTCAATAATAAACTCTTCATTCAGTATGGGATAGCTCCTTCTAGCCACCCGCAGATGTTCAGACAGTAAGGGCTGGAGGCTGTTCCTCTGTGCTCCCTCTTTCCTTCTTTTGCCGTCAGGACTGAGAAAGCCCATATTACCAGATGTACTAATTATTAACTGCTTGTGTCTTTTTCTTTTAATTGCATTGATTTAGATCTAGATCTCCTTATGCAGTCTGAAATAAATGATCAGACATAGATGTTAACATTAATTTCCTTTTTTCCTCTTTTTTCAGTGGGACAGTACTCATTTTTTTGAGGACTCACATCATCACGATTTAAAAATAATCAGTTACAATCTCAGCTTTAACCTAGTTTGAGGTTTTCTCTTTCCTTCCTGGTCCAGAAAATGGCAAGCCTGGTTTGGAGTAGTCCTGAAAGAAAGTCTGAATTCCCAGTGCTCTCTTGACACAACAGGTTTCCCTGAAGTATTTCATTAGATCAGAAGATTTCTCCAAGCCTTTTGATTAAAATGACATTCATTACTTAGGGCATTATAGCATATGTTGACTTGAAGAGCAGGTAAGCTGATTGCTGTAACTGCACAGTCCACAAAAGTAAAAATTGGACAATTTGCTGTAATTCAGAAAGATGAACATGATGCACAAAATTATATATTTTATTTGAAGACCAGATTGCATGTCTCTAATCAGGATTTAAAATCTGAATGAGAAGAAATTGTACCATAATTATTTTCCCCTAAGAGAACAAAGAGGTTGTAAAAGCACCTAATACATATCTTTGAAGATTTTGAGAAACTCTGAGTAGAACTAGCAGAGTAGCAAGGGAAAGCAAGGGAAACAACTGCTGTTGTTTATCTCAGGCTTGTTAAAATAAAAACAGTTTTACAATTCACTGAATGCTTTTTTTCATGCAAAAAGTAAAAGATACAAGATGTTTCCATATCCAAGTGTTTGGGGTCCAATTTACCTTCAGTAAATTTCCTTGGGTTTCGACAAAATTGCGCCATAGATGAATGTTGTCCTTGCTCTTTTCTGTTCCTACACACATCCTTTTATCAGCCCAAATTTCAGGCTTTTAATTAAAACAAGTTTTCGCTGCTTTTAAGAACTTTTATTAGGGTCCTAAAGGGCCTCTGTACTTCAACAGAATAAACATAATGCAGAAGGTCTGCCACCTTCATTTACCTTTCTGTGTGTAGTCTTTCTTGAGCCGCTGCATTGTCTGTGTGTCAGTGACAGACGAGCCCTTACAAACCTGGATGCACCCAGGCCTAGGTGCCTTTAAGAAAGCATATATAAAGATAAAGAAATGTGTATGATGTGGAGCTTTCTGCTATATCTGCCCAGGACTCTGGCAATGCTCTGAACTGATTCACAGAGAAAGGAAAAGGATTTTTACTTCTGCTTCTGCCTGTCATTGTGATACTGGGGAAATCCCTTTATTTCTCTGATTTTTCCTGTCTCTTCTGACATTTTTCTTATTCATTCTATTTGTTTAGAACATGATTGCTTGTCTTGAGTATTTATTTTCTTGCCATATTAAAAATATTTTTGAAATGAACTATTGGAAGACCAAGATCACACAAAAACCTTACCATCTGAGCCAGAGTCCAGCAACAACTCCTTCAGACAGGTGGGATCTTCAAGCAGTCCTCACCTATTTTATGTGTTGGGTAACTTGCAGCACACTGAGGCTTGAGCTCAACTGGGACTCTTACAACTACTCCAGTAAAACATGGTCATAAATAACAAATAAAATACAGTAACAGTCATGAAAAAGGTTTAATTGACAAATGCCATCAAGGTCCTCAGTCCTTTCTTTTTAAATTTCTTTTTCCTGCTTTGTGATAAATGTTGAGCACTGGGAAGCTGCGTCTGGTGGTCTTGTTTGTGTTTGGAGCAGTCATTGCTGTAAGGACTTATTTGGTGAAAACTTTTTTTGTCCTTTGCCCTTTGATTTGCTCACAGCAGAATTACTTTCTGATCTCAGGAGTCTTAGGGGAAATATGATAGACCTGAATGGCCTTTGTGACCTTTTTTTGGCTTTGAAATCACACTTACAGGTACATAATTCAATTTTTTCTTGCCTACATATGACGAGATCACATCACCAAGTATATACTTGGCTTATATGAGGTGTCTTCTATCACTGACTTTTTCCCTTGAAAAATTTGACTACAAGCTCCTGACAGTCCTTGACAGAGTTGTTTTTAAGACTAAATGTCTACAATGCACTCCATAAAACTCTCTCTCTGCTCTCCTTTTTAACCCTTACAAAATCGGAGACAATGAGGTCTTCTCCATGGCCTGGCTCTGTGATTGCAACGCAAAATGTGCTTGTATAATCCTTAAACAGAAACCTATGAACATATATCACTGGCCTGAATTTGGGATCCACTGAAGCAAAATTCTCCCTATCCAAACTATTTCAGGTACACTAGGCACCTTTCTCTTTGCGGGAGGAAATCCCTGAAGAATTTAACACTTGCATTGATTCCCTGCAGTTTTCCTATTCAAAGAAGAAAATTTATATATCTACAGACCAGATGAAGGGAATGGTGTATCTCTTTCTGTGAGAAAACAAAGAGACCTTAAAAAGTTAATTTTGAGAGGAAATATTACCTTCTCACTCCCTTCACAAAATAAGTCCTATTTAATCATCTTACAGACATTTGAGAGAAAAAATGTCTTTAAGGTTATTGTGACATTTTCCACATCACTTTATAAATAGATGGTGGCACTAGTTCAAAAATGGTGTCTCTGACTTTAAGCAAGTCAGTTCTGACTGGCTTCATCAGCTTAGAGCTGGGGATGTGCTAAACACTTTGCAGAAAAGATATTACCATTAGAAAGAAAACCATTTAGAAAAGATCTTACATGGGTGAAATGGGGAAACAAAAAGATGGAAAGAAAAAAGATGCATTATTTCTCTCTAGTTCTCACTTTCTTCTGAGAGTTATTTTTTTAATGAGAGATAAAAAATTTTATATGGATTTTTTGACACAGACATCCTTTTCCAATAAGTTATTCTATGAGGAAATGCAGACACACAAAGCCTTTTTCATACTTTTTGTTGTTTCATACTTTTTAAGATTTTAATTTTCAAAAAGAGATGGGTTAAATATACAAAGAGATAGAAAACAGCTGGAAAAGTACATCTGAGGTAATATCCATATTGTCAGTGGTATGACTGCAGCTTCTAGAGATAGATTCATGTTGGATATAGATTTGAGTGCTGAGCTTAGGAGGTACCTGTCCACCAGGCAGCAAGGTACCAAGGCTGCCCCAGTACACATGACAGCTGCTTTAAGATGGCACAAATTAATCTCCACAAGCTGTGCTGTGCTCCTAATTTCAAAAATTTTTCTTCTTGGTGACATAATGAATAATATATTAGAAGGAAAGGGAAAGGTGCCTTTTAAATTGTCTGGCACAAACCAGTACAAAACTTTTAGCTGAAAATTCATAAAAACCCAAGCAAATATCCATTGGATGAAGTTAGTAAAAGAGACTCTACATCAGCTGTCTGTGTCTCACCAGAAGATGAGGCAATGTCATGGGCAGGTACAATATGACAGAGCAGATTCCATAGAAGCAAAATACCAAAATGTAGGACAACCCCTAAATAACTTTCGTCATTTATGCAATTGACAATGGGCAGAACACGGCACCATGAGAATTAGAGAGATTTGCCTCATTGCCTGACCGTCTCCACATCCTTCAGCAGCAAGCAGATCTCAAGTGAGAATCAAGGTTATAATATATAAAAAACATAACTCTTGGAAGTTACAAGCTGAACCAAAAGATAATACAGGAGCAATGGTTTTCAGATCCAGAAATTTATATTGTTAGTTACAGATCAACATGTATTTTGAGAACAAAAGACTGAAAGAAGAATCAAATCAGTCCTTTATTCTTACTTCACAGAGAATCTAAAGTTCAAAATCTGTTATGTGTAACAAATTTACATTGATTGTAAATATTTAGAGTGTGACACTCAAAGTAGGAAATTAGAGCAATCTATAAGTACTGAAATATCGAAGGACAGTCAGTGATGTATAGGACATGGTCTATCCTCCTCCCAGGTAAATGGGCCCAAAACTCTGAGTTATTAACCAGTGGCAAAGGAGATTTACCATCTCCAGTCTGCAAAGCACACTGTGCCAAAAGAATTGCAGGAGGACTAATGAAAAGACAAACCCAAGCCAGATCAGAAATCAAGTACATGTACTGCCTTGTCCCCTTCCCTCCCAGCTTCACAGCAGTCACAATGCAGGCTATTAAACTGTCAAGTATCACCTCTTCATCCCTCATTATTTCTGTGCTAGAAGTGATTGTAAAACTCACCAAATGCCCCCTTTTTTTCCAAAGTAAATATGGGGATTTTTTGTGTTTTCTTATTATGGACTACTTAAGCTTAAATCACCACAGAATGTCCGTTTTACAAACTACGTCGGAGTACGGCTTTCTGTAAAGCAAACTAAAATTTACCATAAATTCTATTTTCCTTGGTTATTTTGATTGCATTGTGAAACTGGATAGCCCTTACACATTTGTCATTTTTTTCAGTCTTCCAAAAATTTTCATATCATACAAAAAAATATTTCACCAGTCCAAATAGTGAAAGATCAGGAGTAAGAGGTGGTTTTCTCCATCTATGTGCCAGGTGACCTGTACAAGGTGTTATCTGCAGCATGAAGAATCATTTAGTCAAGGCAAGCTTTTAACTTAGGTGTGGGATACTTGACAATGAGGTTGAAATCGTAATGGAGAATCATCTGAGGAAGACTATCTATGGAAATTGTATCAGAAGGAGGATTTCTTTATGAATGTTTGGAGAATGTGGGATTGAGACTGAGACTAAGCATGTGAGAAACAAAAATATCTTTGAAACACTAAGAAGACACTCAAGACTCATGAAAGGTCATCTGAAAAACACAGACACTCAGACAAGAGTTTTAGTGGTGGTTTTGGCTTACCCACACCCCCCCCCCTTTCCCATCACCCTGCTCCAGCAGATCTAAATATATCTTGAGCTATTTAAGTCTGTCCTGTGTGTATATGTGTGCACACATCACACTTGTCATCAAGAAATAACAAAGAAACAGCAACAAAGGCCAGCATCGCTGATGTAAATTAGACACTAGAAAATTCTACCACATCGTTTTTCCCCTTGGCAACAAATGTGCCAAGGATGTGCTTTGCTATGCTGGCAGCTCCTGATCCTCCCAGCCAAGATCTAAATTCCATCAGAGCCCAGCAAAGACAAATGCACCAAAAGAGTTTCAGTTTGAGTTTCAAGTAGCAGCTTGGGGTGGAAACTAGTCAAGGTTTACAGTAATAACCATTGCACAGCTTTTTCTTTATCCATTTCTTTTGCTACGATAAAGTATAATTAAAATATTAGGCTGCATTTCTGACAAATTCTGGAACTCAAATTACTGTCATATTACTCTTTCATTGTCTTTTTTTTTTTCCACTTAGCTTTGTCTACCAGGTCTTTGTAAGTTGTTTTTTTCTTTCTTAGCTTCCGTTAAATGTCAACTCTAACATTTTTCCACCTTAATATTAAAAGAATGAAGCCTCTGTCACAACTGCTTTACAGATGTGTTTGAAGAGCAGTATCTCTCTTTTTTAACACAAAAATAAAAATTACAATGACTTGTGTAGTCTGGGGTTGTGATGGAAACAATACTTGTTTTTCAGAATCAGAATGAGGAAAAACTATATTTAAGAATGCCTCCTAGATATTAAAGGTGTCTAGAGAAGTGAGGGTAACAAAATAGAGCTGTATTTAAGGTAAAGAACCTTTCCCATCACAGGGAAAAGGAACTGACAAACAATAATCCATGTTATTTAACGCTAAAATATTAAATTAATGGATTGAAAGTATTATAGATATTTTTTTCTTTCTTGACATAAAAGAGTGTCCTTTTCAGCACAAGTTGGAAGGACGTGCCTGTAATAAGTGCAACAAGAGTCTATAGAGTGAGTTGTTATAAAAAGAGTTTTATAATAATCTGGAGATGAATCCACAAAGAAGACCACCGTTGGGATCTAAGATCATTACTGACAGAAAGCCTGTTAATGGATACTCAACATATGTATGAGAACTACAGGGGCAAAGCAAATGCAAATGATAACTGTGAACACAATTAAGACAGCAAAGGTTTATGTTCAAGAAAATATCTTTCTTTCCAGTGTTTCATTATCTTTCCTTGAAATTAATTTGATAAACTGGATTTTTTTATCTTGTTAAAATGTGTATTCTTGGTGCATGTACTGAAAATTATGCAGATCTTTAGTTCTGATATGCTGCAGTAAAGATAAAAAAAGTATCTCTGTCCTACATTGCATTATATCTAGTCCTCGAGCATGTTTTTTATGTAAACTGGAACAATGTCAACCAGTGAGCAATTAAAATCTCCAAGAACATGAGTGTACAAACAAAGGAAAAAACTGAGCCGAACTCAATTATATTCTAAAGCAAAGGTTAAAGCGACATTTCTGGTAACTTGGTGCTTGCATTTCATTATTTCTAATTTAGCTATTACTCTTGAAGTTGTCCATATTCTGTGAATAATAGCAACTTGTACCTGACCCATTTTTTCTATGCTGTGTGAGATGATCAGTCAGGTGTGAATCTTTCTGCTTTACAGCAGCTCAGAATGAGCTGAATCACACTCTGCAAGCATTTATCTCCCTCCAGTGAGTGCAGAAAGATATGGTGGTGACCAGCAGAGATTTCTGGAGAGACACCTTCAGTGCAGGTACTGCAATGAATGACACACCACATTGTGATACAAAGGGAACAGGAAAAAGGTAATACTAAAATCTTCCAGAGTTCCACTATCAGTGGAATCGAATCTAAATCTTATTCTTCTGAAGGTGCAGTGAGTGTTCACAATGTTTGGGAATAGTGGTGTGCAAAACAGAGCAATTTTAGAGCACATTTCTGGACTCCATGTCCATCACAAAGTGACGTGTATTTATTGGGAATGCCATTTATTGATGAAGCAGACCTTTCCACTCTTGCACTTATGTACTCCTCTGAATAAAAATATTCTTTGAATAAATGAAAATTTTCTAGCTTTTCTATAGGAGGAGGAATCTGATGAGAAGGCAGTGGTTCCCATTGCACTGATCACAGAGCTGGCAAGTCCTGTAAAAAAACCACTATTACATCTTGGGATAAAACATTCCATCTGTTGAGTACAACCATCTTTCTTTAAGCACAGAAGGATCTGTTCTTCCTTTAAATGTCCAGAAGGTGAAATAACAGCAGATTCACACAGGAGAGGGATATGCTAACTGATCTTTCACCTAGAGGAACCAGGTACTTGTCCAGGAATCACTTTGAAAATAAAAGTATTTAAGAAAAAAAGTACACTCCATAGGCGATTATTTTTGCAGAAGTATTTTGTTTCTGGAGCTAGAGGGAAACAAAACATGTGAAAGGAAAAAGTTCATAATAAAACAGGAGACTTTAGTGAGGATGATACTGATAATCTCATCAACTAGGGTCAGTTTAGCAAAAGAAGGGCCACATTTTCCTTAGATTTCTGCTTTGGCTGGGGAAAGTCAGCCATGCAGCATTTGGCCACTTCATGAAATAAGAACTGGCAAAAAGGTCTCAACAAAGAGAGACATCCCCACCTTTATCAACCAGTATTGCTCATGGAGAGACTCTGTAGGAGCACAGGTCCCATTCCTCCTTTTTCTGGAAGTTTCATCCAGCATCCAATTGGAAAGGAAAGGTGTGAGCTGGTATAGCCATCACTGCAGATGTGGAGAAGAGCTGTTCTCTGAGAGAGAAGGATCAGCAGAGAAGGAGATAAAAACTGATCTTTCATTGTGCCAGCAAGAAAAAGGTCAGAACAGGATTAATTTTGAATAAAATCAACTGAACCCTTATTTGAATGGAGAGAGAGATAAAGAGCAGAACAAAGTGAAGTACTCATTACAATTGAAACTATGTTAAAAAACAGCCTTTAAGACCAAGTTAAAAACCCTATCCTGTTCATACTCAAAGTCCATGATTTAAGAATCACTGGTATTTATTTCTGCATACCACAAGACATTTGTTTAATTAGAGAAACAAGCTTTCATTGCATTTTGAGTCAATTAAATGGAAAAAAACTTAGGTTTTATACATTTTGAGAGTTTTGTAAGACCTCAGATCTCTTGGGATTCTCTGATCTTTAACCTTACTAATTATGTACTTTGTTTTCTTTGTGAATACCATTTAAACTTTACAAACTCCTTTTACTCCTTCACTTCCAATGCCATGTATTTTTTGTGCACAAATGCTCTGCTGTCAGGAGTTCTTCAGTGCATCCCCTGCTTTGACTTTGGCCACATTGAACCACAATTTTCTCTTGCAGCCCTGTGGATCAGGAAGAAAACCATGTGGGCTGACTGTTCATGAGGGGTCACAGGAACCCCTTTCCATTATTTTTGCTGCTTGATTTGGGGATGGCCAAAGCCTCAGTCCGCTGCAGCACCTGTTCTGTGCCTTTTCAAGCAGAAACAAAGCCAGCCCTCCTGAGCTTTGCAGGAAATGAAGGAGCTAACTGTGTGGCTAATTTGTATGCACCCATGTAGCATTCAGTCTTTCAAGCTCACAGGATAATTTATTGAAATAAATGCCTGCCATTTTCTATATCATAAATGTAATATTTAATCTGCACTAGTTGCTCAGACAGATTTTATTATGTGCTTGTCTTATACAAGGTTTTAATAAGCTGTGGTGGGGAGCTGTACACAGTACTTAATGCACGCACTGATATGTGTAAAATCTAAGATCAGGGACGACAGTATATATTTATAGCAGTGTCTGGGAGATTATATGTAATGAATACATTATTTCACATACACACCAGAGGCAGAGTTAAGGATGCGCCTGAATCCTGCAATGTGGCATTTCCTAACTTCTGTGTGCTTAACCGTTCAACCTTAACATTCCCTGAACATTCTGCAATGGAATATCTATCAGCCCACATAATCAGCTTGCAAGTTACACCCACAGAGAAAGATATTTCAGATTGTCCTCTTCCAAGAGACATTAATTAATGCATTTTCATTTTGAAATGCACTACTTTCCAGCCACCATGTTCTGATGATATTTAAAAAGCTTTAAATCTTTGTGGAGTAAGGCTCCCCAGGAAGGTTAAAAAAATACTCTCTGCATCCCCTTTCCTAGGGACTTCTCTGTTTTGCCCTTCCACTATAGCTATTATGCACAGCTTGAATTCTGGGAAGACATGATATTGTTGAAATACAAGTAATTATACTATTCTCTCTCATTTCTACCAACTATTATTTTCATTTTTTTCTCTTACTTTTACCTTTTGTTCAGCTGTCTTTATCTACTGCAAACATCACTTGCAGGTTATTATTTGCAGAGAAAATGCCAGCTGAAAATTGATGATAGATTGGTGACATGTAAATGATTGCATATTGGGGGGCCCAAATTACAAAATAGTTATTTGAGTAACCAATTTAGTCTGAATTCTTGCATGCTGGGCAATTCCAAAGTATTTTAAATGCTTTGTTCAAATTTCCTCTATGAAATTACCCCTATAGTGCATTTTTCTTTATTAAAAGCATAGAATGTAAAGATGTGAAAAAATGTAGCATCCTTGGTAAAGCCAGCAAGAAATTTTGGGTGGCACCACAGACCTTGTAATAAAAGCTTACAATTGAGGAGTTACAATTAGATATTAGTTCCTGAGTCAAATACAGCCCTGGAATAACTAAAGACAGATCCATTAATTTCTAACATGCAGCCCATAAACCAGACCAAAATGTACATTCATATAGTAATATTTTATACTATGAATGGATTGGTTTTTTGAGAGTTATTTATGAGTATGTAGTTCTTTGAAACAGAAAAATCAGTTGCGAGTGCAGTTTAGATTTTTGCTAAGCAATAAAAATCATAAAAGAACACTGTGTTGCCTTTTAATTGTCCTTTGTCTAATAAAGCAATGGATTGTTGAAACTCTCTGTTTTCAGAAAAAAATGGCACTAGGGAGAACACAGTAGATGAAATGTGAAGTTAGCTTTTTTTTATACTCAGCATTTATAGGTAAAAATGGCTGCAGCAAAAGAAGTTCAGCTGAGAAATTTTAATGTATACAAGTTTGAGGGCCAAATAGGGATCCAGGGAGTTACAGTGCAGATTAATTTGGCCATAATTGGTTCATAAACCTTCCAAATCCTAACAAATAGAAGTAGGTAGAAGTAGCAAAATCAGAATTGACTATTACAAGTTGTAACAGCCTTAATAGCAGCTCTTGAGACTTGATGTATCGGGTGACATTGTTGCCTGAATTAAAACTCCATGCTGCTTTGGCTGTGCAAAGATCCAGAGCTGGACAGAGGCAAATGCCCTGGAATGGGAACACGCACCTCAGCCAGAGTCCATCCATCAAACGTCATCTGCTGGTCACAGACAACAGGCTGTCAGGCTTTTAACACGAGGTCATCAGAACTGACCACTGGCAGCCTGGCTGTGCTCAGGACACTGTCTCAAGGGTGGAAAAATATCAGTTAAGCCATTTGATGGCATCAGTGAGACTGCTGAATGAAATGGGGCTGGCACAGATCAGAAGCAGAGAGCTGAGAACTGGGCAGCTAAGGTTTCTGCCTCTTTGTGTCAGAAAACCTCCCATAATGTCTAGTATTATTATTTATCCTGAAGGACACTTTATTCCTCTTGCTTAAGGTGTTAGGAGATCTTGGTGAGGAGTACAGGTTGATAGGACACCTCCCATAATTACCAAGAGACATTCCTCAGAGAAAAGGTGTTTTTCAATATGTTCACATTTTCCTCTAAAGATGAATGTGTGTGATTGCTTTAAAATGATTAAATTGATACTCTGTGATGTATCTTTACCAGGTTTTATGAAAGCTTTGACCAAACAGTATGGGTGATAAATTCATTATGGGTCATAAACTCATTGTAGTGATAAACCTGGTATGGGTGATAAACTCATTACAGAAGAGTCCCAGTATGGTGAGTCTGATACAAGGCTTTCTATCACTGTCAGCAAAATTGCAAACTATAAAACTTCTGCTCACATAAATTATGATCTTGGCAAACTCTTCTCTTCCATCTCCCTCTGTTCAAAGGGTAAGCTTAGACAATCACAGTTTCACTTATTATCTTCAATCCCACAACTCACAAATCGCTACATATTCTTGTTAGCAAGTCCAGGTTTTCAGCTGATTTCTGGCTTTACCTCGTTCCACAGGCAGACCAGGAATTCCCTTCCTGTGTTCCTTCACTATTCCAACCCTGCCCTTCCCACGCATATTCCCACCAGACCTCCTCATGTGCGCAGTCTGGGGTAAGAGCTTTCCTCCCTCTCCTCTCTGATCTTGCTTAAGGAATTGCTGTTTGGTCCCACCACCATGAGCACCTTGTTCAGACCAACATTCTATTTCTCCTTCAGTCTTCCATACAAACCTTTGCCCAGAAAATGCCCTGTTGAGATCCTTTACTCAAGATGCATTTTTCCACTAGCCTGACAAGAAATTGCCACCTGTAATGGCCCAGCTGAATGCTAAAACAAATTACTTGCAACAAAGCTATTGCTATAGAGTCTTCAAAACTTAGCAATGAAGATCTTTCCCTCCATTCCTCCAGCACCTGTAATATAACATGAGGATACATGCTGCAAGAAAGGTCATGTGAAGAAGAAAAGTAATATAATAATTCTGCATATGGAAAACCTATTACTTAAAAGAACTCCAGATCTTTCAAGATGGGACAGCTACAACAGATTGCACAGTCAGGTGGTGTCCTTGACTGATGAGCTGAGCATTTGCACATGGGGTCCTCAGCTGAATCCAAGTCTCATGGTCACTTCTAGTCTCAATGTCTTTGCTCATCTGAGACCTAGGTGCTTCCCTGGGTCCTATCTCCATGACTTCAGATCAGGTATTTACTAGAATCTACAGGGAATTGAATCTCGAAGAAACACTACAGTCAGTTGAGATCCAAGCAATTTTAGCAGCTGCAGATGCTTTAACAGAAATAATAGAAGATATTTAGACAAGTAAATAAACCATCATATTTGATAGCAAACATACACCATGTGGCAACTCTGTCACTTGGTAACATGACAGAAGTATATTTGGACAGGATTAAGGAGGTAGGATTGTGATGATTTTATTTTAGTGCCAAGGTGAGTTTTCTGAGGGATAGTTTAGGGGTTAGCAGAATGGCTCAGTGCCACTGAAAAAAAAATCTGTATTCTGTGATTCTGTACATTGAGCTGTTTTCTCAGAAATTAGAGAATTGGTAAAAGATCTTACAGATCGCAGAAACGGCACAAAGGAGTTGTGGGAGACCACCTTTCCAGAATTAGAGTGAGACAAGGAGAGTTATAGGCACAGGGTGACAGGGAGAAAGCAGCCCCTTTCAACAGCTCTGTTCTCTGTTGAAACAGGCACCAAGATACAATGTGGAGATTTAGACAGAGAAATTGAAAGAGAGAAACATTCAGAGTCAACAGAACTTCACTACAGGGAAATATTCAGTCTCAAGGTGTTTTGTTTCTAAATTTTTTCATCTTAACCACTACTGTCCTGGTGATATTGCAACAATGTTTGCAACAAAGATCCTGTATACAATATATTGCACAAATTCAGGAAGATTTTCTCTCTTGTAATCAGCCTAAGCCCAATGTCCTCAATATGCAAATCCATGTATATAGGAATGCAGCATTCATATATCTTTATATGCATCACTACAGGCTCAGAGTTAAAATCTTACAAGAAAATTTGAATTTCAAAAAGGAGAAGAAAATAGCACTTGCAATGGTATGGCCAGCTGGTGACTGTTTCATAACAAGGCCTTTTTTCTCCCTCCTTTAAATACAATTTACTGGAACTTTACTTAGAGATGCAACAAATTAGCAGCTATTCATTTTGTAATGAAGAAGGCCTCATGAAATCTAAGCTGTGAATAGGCAATCAGAATTTATTTGGACATAAAAGGTTATTTACCAGGCTAATATTTCAATATTGAACTCCATACTTCTATCAGTATTACCACAGACCATTCTATGCACATATTTTAAATTCTTATGTCATTGCATTGCCTCTGATTCTGAGCAGTACCTGTAGCTATTGCTAACCCCTGCAGGAAAGATCATCAATTGGTGATCACAAATTGGTTCTGCTTTGCCTAATATATAAATTTAATCATCTCCCCACAGGTCTGAACAGACAAAAGGAAGCTTTTATTCTATGGGAACAAAGTCAGTTTCGGGGGTTCAACAATATGATCACATTCAACCTTTGCTTAAGTCCAAACAACAGCAATTAAGAACACCAAAGAAAACCAGACTTGGTTCTTTTAAAGCAACTACAAAATATGCATAACTACGTCTGTTCAAACTGCCAATCTGTATGTCTTCTAGCACCCAAATAATTTTGCACTTCCATTCCATCTGTTAGCCTTTAGGTGGGCCACCAGTAGATCGTTGCAGTGATGTTTTCCATTATGTCCAGAAAATATTTCCCTCTTGTTAGGGTACTGGTGATGCTGGTTGGTAAAACAAAGGGCTGAGGCTTATGGATTGTGGGCTCTTGTTGCTATGCTTCTTTGCCTCTGAGCTTCTTTCTCTGTGTGACTAAATCTATTGTTTTGAAGAAATGGTGGCCGATTAGATGGGCAATTGGTTTACTGTGACTGAGGTTTTTGCAGTGTTTTGGATGAAATTTGTGTAACTGCAGAGCACAGTGTACATGGGCAGCAGGAACAGCAGGTTTGTTGTGCCCAGTCTGCTGGGAAAACAGGTATCCTGAATCCTGGACAATGGTATAAAACTTTCAAAACCTAGAACAGAGCTTTTAACTGTTATAATCTCTTTCTCATTTCACAATGATGTGTGTGGGAAAATTTAGATGTATGAGACCCCAAGAGCCTTCATAGTGTTTGTGTACATTCTTCCTTCTCTGTGGAAATGTGCTTAATAAATCAGTGACTTTGTGTGCAAAGGTATGTAGCTGCCTAGTTATGGATAAGCAAAATTTGAAGTCAAACATCTCAATTTCTAAGAGGAACCTATGCCTATGACCAATGTAGGCATCTAAATCTTAGAATCAAAGTGGGAATTAATCCCACAAAGCTCACTTAAATCATTACAGCAAAACTGTTACTCCTCAAGATTAGGAAATAGGTGTCCAACAGAATCTGACAGATCTCTGGAAGTAAGGTTTTCTCTCCAGTGCCTACAAATAAAGTCTTTTGTTGCTACTTCACAAGACAAGGAAGAAATTAAGACCTTTTGGTTCAACAGGTCCCTTCCCACCTCCTGAAAAGGTCCTGCACCCTTCAGTTCAAGAGAGACACAGTGTTCTGTGTCGTTAATCTGGTGAAAAACAGCATGGATGGGGCAGTACAGAGCTCCTGAGAGTGGTGGATTTTTTCCCCCATGCATATTTTTGTCAGTCTGAACTGCTCTGTATTTGTCTCCTCCTGTTTTTCTCCCAGCTGTAGTTGTGGTTCTCTGTACCTGTCTTCCATAGCAAAATGATTATTATAACTGTGCTGGAGTCACGGGGAAGAACCTATGTGAGTATTAGGTCATGCATTTTCTTAGCAAGTTATACACATTACGTGGGCATGTAACAAATGAGCCTTACTTCTTGCTTGTTTTAATTACTAAATGAATTAACTGTAAGTATCAAGAAATATTTTCAAGCAATGAATGTACCAGGTCAGAGAAAATATTCAGAAGGTATGAAGGAAGTGAAAATAAGTTGAGCATGTGCTTAACTGTTTTGCCACTTTTGCCGAGACTGATTTTTCACAGCTATGCATGTATATCACTCTCATTCGTCACCTTGCCCTCACCCGGGGACTCAGGGTCCTGCAGAACAAGCATAGAAGCCCTAAATCCCTGTCAGCCAGCCAAAGCCATGCACTGTAAAACAAATTTCTTATGTCCCCAAAGGTGGCCTCAAATAATTTTAATAAATCTTTAGCAATGTATCTTCTGTATCTCAAATAAGTAAAGGTCAGACGGCGCTATTCTGACTGACCCTGACCCGCAGCTATTTTCTCTGTGAGTGTAGCAGGATTGCTGAGGAAGTGATAAACAGCAGCAGTGACGAGGACAGGCAGAGCCTAGCTGTTCAGGCTTTCTGCTGGTGCCAGGTGATGGTTACTGCCCCCCAGCCATGCTGGCTTTGCAGTGCCCTGGGGAGAGGAGCCTCTTGCCTGCAGGGTCCAGCACAGCCCTGCCAGAGTGTGCTGCTTGTGCTGCTTGTCTGTGAATTTAATGGAGCTGCCTCTGGCTTAGCCAGAGCTTCTTTAAACCATTGTTTCCCAGCTCCCCCTCAGTGATTTCCTTGTTTAGTTTTAACATTTTAATTTTGCCAAAATGTTAAGACAGCATTTCACCTGCTGACTGGGTGTAACAGCGCCTCAGCAAATGGGGCAAAATAAAAAATCTGCTTAGCTCAGCTGAAGTCCCTCTCTTGCCGCCATAAAATTAATTGTTATCATTATCTAGCTGCTTTCTGGAGACCATCAAGTTACCTGCTACACAAACTGTAACGGCAGTAACAGCAGCTGAACCTGACATACAGCCCTGCCCTTGGTGTATTAAATCATTCTGGTGTAATGTCTCACAAGCCACATGACTCACCTATTAAACCTTTTCAGGGGCATGTGCTCTGGCAGGAGGAGAGAGCTTGTAATGAGGCCAAACTCACAGAGGATAAAAGGAACATATTATGAAAACAAGCTATTGAAGCTGTGCATGCTAATTTGAGTGAATGCATTTGGACATGCAAGAGCTTTGCTGTTTCTGTGTAAAATATTTCCAATTCCTTACTTCCCATTGCAAAGCTGATTGAGTCAGCAGCAGCTTGCCACTTGCATTCCAGGTGGCGTGATATGTCTCCTCATGCACTAACTCATATAGGTCATTAATATGCTAAATAAGTTGTAGCCAATTGGCTCCCATGGTGACAGCTCCAAAAGCTTCATGAATAATCAATGGAGCACCTGGAGGCATGAAATTTTCATACAAAGAGTTTCCAGGCTTTGCATTAAGCTCTGAGCAGGGACAGACAAGTGATAGACATGACTGGCAGTTTGAGGAGTTTCAAAAATAAGAAGTGTTATTTTAAAAGAAAATAGCTATCTTATTAAAATAAGAATAAATCTAAAACACCATTTCCTGGAGCATTTCTGAGAAAAGCACCTAAAGTGATTCCCTTGCCATCTTTTGGACAGAAGCATGTTTTAGAGTTGGTGAGGATGAGAAGGGAATATTTCAGCTATTCCATATAACCTGCAATAAACTCATCACAGAATAGTAAAGATTCACTGACAGAATTAAACTCTTCCGACTTTAGAAAATTAATAAATTATTACTGCCTTTACCTATTTTTTCTGAAACAATTGATATGCCTATAGAGTTAACGAGTAAAAATCATGTGATCTGAGTAAAAATGGCAATTGTTATGAGCAGTGTCTTGGTTCACCCACTTAAAAGCACATGTCTTTCTGACATTGTTTCCTTTTTAAGTACTAATGTATTATCACATAGACCCTTTCAGACAACTTTGTTACTGAAAAAAGCACACCACAGGCAGGACAAGTTTCACTCTGATTGAGCAGATCAGAAAATTATTTAAGCCTCCCATAGGACCTGGGAGAGTAGTAGGTATAGCTTATGCTTTCCTCAAATCATCTTGTGCCTCATATGTTCCCAGTGCTGGCAAAAAATAAATCAGAGATGTGCTGTGCAGTCAGCAGTATGTGTATAGAGACAGCTGTAAGAAAAGAGGCAGCTCCAGTATTTCAACTTCCACATAAGTCTGTTGTGTGCAGGAGACTCTCTGGGATGAGTCTAGTGCTGGAGGAGCTGTGGGACCTTGCCCTTCCAAAATTTTGCCCCACTATCCAATTCTCTGTTGTGAGCATGGACTCCTCATGCAGGTTCACTGGGAGGAGCAAGGAAAAGTGCCAGTACTTCATCTCTGCTTGACATATTTTACACAACTGCTGAGAAGACAACAATGGTCCCAGACACTTCTTCTGGCACTACTACGGGCAGTTTTCCAATCCCTTCCTACACAGCCTACAAATTACATGTACTTCAGTCTCAGCTGTATTTGGTGTGTTTCAGATTAGATCCTTGGCAAAATATTTGTGATCTTTTTCATCTATTCTGACATAATGTCAGTCTTGGTCACCAAAAAGCTGGATAGTTCAGGCTGTGGAAACAACATGAGCACCACCACGATACTCATGTATCCAGAGTTTTGCTGTTGATGAAAATCTACAGAAGCTGGAGCTAATCAGAACTGGCACAGCTAGTGTTGNCGGCGACAAGTGTTGGCTGAATAATTTAGAAATCTCTGGTTTTCTGCCTTGAACACTTCTATAAAATAGAACAAGAATATATTGCCAACATGGCCCCACATAGGTATGGGAAGCCCTTACTTTGGATTAGTGAGGTCTGTCCTCACCAGAATGACACAAAAGTTGCTAGAATCTTTCTTTGGTGTCTGTTTTAACATTGACAAGCAGTAATGGTATAACACCAGAAAGGCCACCTACAGGGTTACTAGAAGGTAAGATGTTACTGGAAAGTAAGATGTTACTGGAAGGTAACATGGAAAAACTCGAAAGGAGTTTCAACAGGTTTTTTCCCCACTAAAGTTTAAATGAATTCTCTACAAAGCTCTTGTGCATATGTGTGCTCACACAGCAGCAATTGTGCTGGCTCACCCAGGAATGCAGAGATAGGTAAAGCATGATCAAGCATTAAAAGTTTTAAAAAAAATTATGAAAGGTACAAAAGAGGAAGCACAAGGTCTTTTATAAGGTATTGTCAGATTTTAAATGTTTTGTAAAGTAACAGCATTACATATTGTAATTTTTTAGTATTATCTTGATGATGAATAACCTGCACTGTTCTCACTTTGTACAATGTTGTTCTCTTAAACGTGTGGCATTATATGCTCTGGCATGCAAAAAATTTTCCCACATGAAAGTGCACACACACTCACATGCATACATACCAATCTACCACGCAGCTTTCTCTTGAGCTCAACCATCAGCTAGAAAGCACTGAAGGCGTCTTTGCAAGTGTCTTGGCTTTGGCAAAAATATCCTGAAATCCTCTACCTCTTTCAATCATAAAGGAACAAAGCATGGATTTTCCCAATTATCCCTCAAGAAGAAACTTAAAACATACACCACCAGTAGAGTAATGGCACTGACTTTAAGAGTTTGTTCAAGTCCTCCAAAGACAGTAATTTCCAAGGCAAGACACATCTGCCATGCTGATTAACTCTGTTCTTTGTAAACTGAAACAGTCTGACAAAGAGTACTAATATAAGTGACGCCTACATTATCTTCTTGCAAACTTCTTCTGTTGAAGTACCCCTGATGCGGCGTGGTCCCAGGAGTCCGCCCCTGCCGGGTTGGGCAGGGCAGCCCCGTGTCTGGACTGTGCTGCCCGAGCTGCTGGGAGTGCCAGGGATGGGACAATCCTGCCGGGGCTGCCTGGGCAGGCAGGGCAGGGAGCCCGGGCTGCTGCATTCTGGTGGAGACAGCGGCGGACATTCCTGGCGTTCCCGCACGTACCTAGGAGCCACCGGCTCCAGGGGTCACATGCTGGAGGACCGTGGTCCCACTGGGCTGGTGACCTGTCAGTCAAGCCGCGTCCCGCCCATTCTCTCGGTGATTGGCTCTGGTGAATGCTTTGCCTTCGCTCCCTCGATCTTAAAAGTGCATTGCCTGTTTGCGTTCGCGCTTTTTTTTCCTTCTGTATGTGTTCACATTAAACCTGGACCTCCGTACGGAGGGAAGCCCCTCCTTTATATCTCTTTGCCTCTGCTGTGCTTATTCTACGTGTGTGGAGACACCTCTCCAGTGCGCCAGCTCCTGGCTCACAGCAACCCTGTGATGAGGGACTGAGGGAAGCGCTCCACGTGTGCGGCTTTCCAGCACTTGCAGCAGGCTCTCTGCAGCCTTGGAACTCACACAGCCGTGGCACATGGTGCCCCGCATTGGGCACCATATGTCGTGGGTAAAATGTGTGAGTAACTGGAAGCCTTCGGCGGTGGTCACGTGACCTGAGAGAAGTGATTCAAGCCTCACTCAGTCTCCATTGGAGTCATGGCTGCCTCAGAGCTTCCATGCAGCATTTGCTCGGTTCACGCACACGGTTTAATTAAAGCAGCGAAAGTAAAGAAATGAGGAAAGGTTCTTTTCCACTTATTGCCAGCAGATTTTAATACTGGAGTCAAAAAGGTAGTGGACAAAGATGACCCCAGCCAACTCGTGCAGGTTGTTTCACAGGGGCTGGGGGAAGGGCTTATGTGTGAGAGCCAATGTCTGCAGAGGGCTCACATGACGTCAGCAGACCGACGGAGGCAATGGCCAGTCAGGCTGGAGTCTGTCATACAGAACCAACCAATGGACTGCCCTTTCGGGCAGGGACCGCACCCCCCGCCATGGCTAGAGCGGCCCTGCAGCCACCCGGGGTGTGCTGTCACCAGCTGTATCGGCATGGGGGGGAGGAGCCAGCCCTGCCGGTTCGGTGGCTCCAGGAAGAGCTCTCTCATGGTGGGTGTGGAGAAACGGCTGTGATGCGGTCCCGGCCCCCCAGGACCGTCAGCTACCCCCAGAGGCACTGCAACAGCCACACAGCGTTGTATGGTACTGTAGCTATATCTTGTGCCTACATCTTAGGTGAAGACAGTTTGAGGTAGGTGTGGACTGGGCAGGATCATATCATCACACATCTGCCTTCACAAAAAATGTGATTAGTATTATGTATCCTCAAAGACTATCTTATGAGAGCTGGGGAATAAGGCTGGTGAGTCACAGGATCTCTACACCTGTATTGACTTTGGCCATGATGAATTTTTTCATAGTTTCAATGTTTTGGTTTTGTGGTTAAAACAAAATGGATTAATAACCCAAAATGTGTTAGTGACCAAAGGGATATTCTATACCATATGACACTGCTCATCAATAAATGCTGGATGAAGAAGGAGGAAGGAGAACATTTGAAGTTATGACATTTATATTCCCAAGTAGCCATAACACATGATAGAAACCTGCTTTCCTGGAGACAGCTGAATACCTGCCTGCTGATGGCCAGTCAGTACTGAATTTCTTGTTCTCCTTTACTTTGCTTTTTCTTTACTTTTTAAACCATATTTTTTCACTTTTACCCTCCTGATTCTTTCCCTCATCCCACCACAGGGGAGTCAGTGAGTGGCTGTGTGGGGCTGAGCTGTCTACCAGTGTTAAACATCACCACTACCATAACTCAGAAACATCTGGGGGACATTGGGAAGCTCCTGACTCTGAAGACAGTTCAATATTTTTCCTTGTGAGTTGCTGTCTCCAGTTTTCCAGAGAAGGTAAACCTTAGAAAGATGTCTTCTCTTACATCTGCTTCTTTTAGCTTTGTCTGTGTAAGAGTTTCCTTTCTCCAATTTCCTTTCAGAGTTCTCTGTGCCAGATTTATGAAGTTTTGCAGCTTTGTAGTCACATCCAGAACACAAAATTTGGAATCCCACATTGATTGTCTGTTTAAGAAATAAATGCCATGCTGTATATAAATATCTTTCCATTTGAAAATAAAGAGCAGAACTCAGAGTAAGGACAGTAAATACTTGGAATGACTGATGGAAAATTAGGTGAAATTCATGCATGGCTTGTTATGACTCTGTACATGTTAAGCTTTACAAATATGTTGCATGGAATAACATCTATAAAGCATGCTCGCTTCTGTTTAAACTTAAACTCTACACTGTGTGAAAGAATCTTACATGAGATAATTACTAACAGGGATAAAAGCTTGACTTTGACATTTTGAACATGCATCTTTCTAAATTCTGTTAGAGTCATTTGTAGTATCTAAGTAGCTATAAAACAGATTGGTGGCATCTCTTCTGACATATTTTATGCATGCAAGTCCTCTGTGCTATAAGAATAATGCTACTACTTGTGCTGTTTTAATGCCTTCCTGGATCACAGCTGAAAACTTGCCCTCATAGAAAAGGACAGAAATGCCATTGATTTTAGTTACACCAGAATTTCTTCTTATATATTTGTCAAAACTGCTCTGATTGAGGGTTCAGTGGAAGTCTAAAGATAACTGTTGGTGATTAATCTGTCAATTTGACTGATATTTTAAAAAATATATCTGAGTAGAAGAATTTTCTGCCGCACAAGAACAGCAATATCTTCTGTGCTCTGCCAGGCTTGAGTCTAGGGATCACCTTGGATAACACCTTGGAATGTGCATTTATTGACTAGTGCACTGGAGCTGGGAGTTGGCTGGATCTGCACTCTGGCTTTGCAGCAGGACAAGGACCAGCCATTCCCACCTAGAAGCCACTCCAGCAAGTTCTCCAGCCTAATGAGCTGAGGATCAAGGCGGCAAAAGACTTTATCAGTAAATAACATGGATCAGCAGTAGTGAAGACTGAGGCACTGCTGTTGACCTTGGCTAGGTCTGAGACTCATTTTCCCCTGCTATAAATCAAAAATTCCTTTATCCCTTTTAATGCTTTGATAATTTTGGATAAAAAAGCATAGAAGTAAAAAAATCTTCATAGTTTATTTGATGCAGAAATGCTTTTTATCCTGAGGGCGATATTCTGTGTCTACTGGGTTTCAATATCTTTATTGTTCCTCTCAGATCACTATTCAGAAAGAAGCATAAGAAAAAAATATTAAAAACCTATAAGCAATTTGTCGAAATTCCATTTCAACAAATTTCTAAGAGCATTTCTGAGGAAATTAAACATATCTGGCTGTCATGGGGGGCTCAGTCTGCAGTCATTGTGTTCCATCATGAGGCTAATAAATGAGAATTTTTCTGCCTTTACATTGAAGACAAGTTTACCAGAGTGCAGATCTGGAGCTCTGGGGTTTTCTTGTGGCCAGAAGCTTCAGAGCTTACTGTCCAGTTCCTGCAGAAATTACCTAGATCATACATGTTTTCAGTAATTACTTGGTTGATGTTGCAGGTTCACCTAAGTAAGAAAACCTACAGGCATATTTTATATTATGAAAGGTAAGACATTACAAAACTGGCAAAAAAACTGAGTCTCTTTTCTCAAGCTGCCTCAAGCCATCACAAACATCTTAGTTCACCAAATAGTACTGATATTTGACATGTTCCATTTTGATTAGAACTTCTCTTGACTTGGAGCAGGTTTCCATTTTCAGCTAGCAGGATCATTGCTGGAGGTTTAATGTCTGCCAAGTACTGCATTTATGGGGTTCACAAAGTAAATATTACATTTTTGTACTCCTTTGCACATATTGAAACATGTTTTTCTAGATATCTTATGGTCCCAATCCCATAAAGAACTGAAATTTCATTGAGCTTTCCACTTTACTCTGGAAATGTATGGGGAACTGAGGTAGGACTAGAATATTTGCTATTTTCAGACAGTCAGTGTCTGATGTATTCACGCAATGTGTGTGTCAAGATCTAAGGTATATTTCTTAGGTCCCCTTTGAATTAATGAAACAAAAATAAATATTTTAAGGGTCCAGTTGATTTGAACGACCTTAGATGCATGCTTAAGGATGAGTCCAGTCATTCTTTAATTCCTTTCTGTTGTCTTAAAAGTGGCCAAAATTGAACAGTTAAGGTATAGATGCCTAACCTGTAAACATCTACATGTGGAGAAATTAATCCTTGCTGCAGAGTCCAGTACATCTTGTTAGTCAAGATCACAGAAAAATCAATGAGATGTGGATATGTGGATGATACATGTGCTCTATTTAGGAGGTGGTTTCTAAACATCATCTTTCTTAATTGCTTAGGTAATCATAGTAATTCTACTCTTTATTGTGATCTTTTCAAACATAAATGTAAATAATGGTGAAGTAATATTTGAATTTCTCAAAGCTATGACAATTGAGTAGAATTCTAAATTATAGAGGTACATTTACAAAAAACTGACAAGAATATTCCAGAGCTTTGTCTACGGTAGAGGTGATTCTTGGATGTCATCCTATCCAATAGCATAAATACTGCTTTTACAGCTGTCATGTAAAAAAATATTAGATATGCTTATCTAAGACTTGTGTCAGTTGCTTGTTTATCATCATTGGCTATTGCAGCAAATGCTATTTAAAATCTGCTGATTCTGGAAATCATTTAATCTTCCAGGGTTTAAAGGGTAAAATGCATCCAATAAGAGCCATTGGAGATTCTGACCCCGGCAGCAGCTTCTCTCACAGTCTGTTATTTGGTTTGTTCGTTTAACACCCGTATCTGAAACAGGAGGAAATGGCTTGGATCTGTGGACAGACTCTGAGTATGACATTGAACTGGCTTGACTCAGTCTGTCAGTTTGCACGTAGAACAGCAGCACATCATAGGCTTCAGAAACCAAAGCAATCACAGCCTGCCATCTAATTTGATCCTCTGCATTTCAAGTGGTCTTCTGTCCCTATTCATCTCCAAGACATGGGATGGTTCAGGAACACCACATTTTTCAGTACTCTAATTTTTGCACTTGGCATTCCCCTTTTTCAGTACTTTTTCCTACCTCAAAGCAGCAGATGTGGGCCCGCTGTGCACAGGTTGGGTTTTTTTGAATATGGGAAATGGAGGCCACCACAAACCCTCTGTTGAGGGCCAGTTCACTGCCAGCTGCCTGCAGACAGAGGGCCCCTCCATTCCCTCACCATATTTTGAGGAAGAACTGTGTGTCAACTTCCAGTAGACTGGTGCAGGGTGTGGCCAGAGCTGGAGGAGCCTCTCAAAGCAGTTCAGGTGTCAGGAGCTTTCTCCACATGGGGATGGATGTCTGGAGGCTGTGCTGGCATCCAGCAGGAGAGAGCAGCTGTGCACTCTGCTACCTGCACCTGAATATTTGGTCTTTCAACCTGTGCTTAGCCACCTTAACACCTTTTCGTTATGTCCTCTGTTTTAAACAGTGCTTTTTTTACCTGTAAGAATAACTGGGGCCACTGAATCAACATTTTTGAATACTCATATGTGTTTTTATCAAATTCTGTAGAATTTTCTCTCATCCTTCAGTGTGCAATGACTCCATATCATACTTTTTGCAGGTTTTCCAGACTCACCTGTGAATATAGGCCTTGGGAACCAGAGACTGAAAGGGCTTATTGCCACCAGATGATTTACTCCCCCTTAGGGTATTGCATATGGCCCTGACAGATAAGACTCCATCAATAGAGGATATAGCAATGCAAAATTATCTTGAGGCCTCTGGAATCTTCACTTTCTCTGTTCTGTGTCATGCAAAGTCTGGTCTCACCACAACCCTTCTCTCACCTGTTTGTGCCTCAGGACTCTCAGATGTACAAAGCTTTTTTCATCAGCATTTGTAGCAACACGCTTGGCAGAAGCTACTGCTTTTGAGCTTCAGGTTTTGGTGGGAAGAAAGCCCAGGAAAAGCCCTCAGCCTTCTTCTTCCAATATCTGAACTCTCTGCCTGAGCTGTGGTAAAATCCCATATTGCCTTTGTGTTACCTGTACCCATATCTCAGATGCCATATATGGCTATGTCCTAGAAAGCTCTTCCCCAATGGTCATTTTGAACTATGCCATTCCCCATTGGGTGTTTCCTGGTCCCACCTCCCTTTAAAAGAGCCCTGCAGGGCTTCCTCCTGGCTCTTTCTTCTGGGTTACTCCAGCCACCTGGATATCTCTGGACCCTCAGAACGCAACACTGGACTCACAATAAACGGCTGTTATCCCAGAGAAGAGCCCTCTGTGTAGCCTTTTATTCTCGTCGGCCCTAGTACCCCACACCTGGGGAAACTCTCGTCCTAGAGGAGCCAGCAGAAACAGGTTATCTGTGGTAGCTAGAACTCTGTCCTTTGGGAGAGTTATACAACTCATCCCGGCAGGCATCCTGCACGCATAAAAGCGCTGTCGCGACCTCGTGACCATTCTGGGCTTTGCGCTTTTAAGCACTTACCTAACCAGCCGTACATGTAGTTCTTGGTTAGAAGGGGGTTGTATTCCACTTTTAGTGTGGACTGCTGTCTCGGTTTTGAAAGACAGGTGTCTGCTGAGAGAGGTTGAACCCTCCCTTAGGACGGAGAATGTGATTTCCCCTCCCTCCGAATTATTTGAATTTTGAAATCAAGGGCTTTCAGGCAATGATATGGGAAAAGGAATTACAGTTCTTTACTAGTATCTATAAACAAGCAATAACAATAATAACAACCATAAATGGAACCAGAAACCAACAGCAGATGACTTTCCCGTGCGGTGTAATCATGGTCGAAAAACAGCAGGGAGCGCTGTTGAGCTCCCGGCCAGGCAGGGCAGGTGCGATGACTCCCGAGCGGCTGCAGGTGGCGCTGTGGCGCAGGGTCAGGTCAGCCTCAGGCAGCTGGTAATGGCGGACAGGCTGGAGAGCAGCCAGGCAGCTCAGAGCAGCAAAAACGGGGTGGCAGGGGCAGGAGCTGGCTTTCTCTCTGGCTAACTAGTGAGGTAGCAAGGATTTCTGCAGTCACAGCAGACACCGCGGTCTTGTGCAGCAGAGGGGGGCAGGCGGCAGAGTTAGCTGGACTTTCCTGGCAACTGCTGCGAGAAAACGCAGCCCGGGGAAACGTGCACTTCCCAGTGGAGAAAAGGGGTTGAATCAAAGCTCACCCAACCAGGAGAAGAAAGAACAGGGCACAGTTGGATTTCCTCCAGTCGCAGCCAAAAGCAAAGAGCAGCCTCTCCTCTCCATGTCTGAGCCGAGAGAGAGTGCCTGTTCCAACAGCCAGCTCTTCCCTTACCTGCCCTGCCCAAGCACACCTTTTGTCTCTCACAAAAAAGTCGATGGTCCTAATCACCTGGCTATTTGTTGCTTAGTAACAGTGATGGAGAAAAATTCCAAGGCATCCCCCCAACCTCTGACAACTGCATATTGCAAACCTGTTCTCAGTAGGAGCTGTGGGATGGTACAGGTGCATAGCCCACTCTTGTGCAGAGGGAGCTCACATTCACATGGGGACCTGTTCTGGTCACCATCAAAGCAGACTGCTCAAACATGCTAAATGAAGGTATCATTTTCAGAAATATTTAGCTCTAGATCATAAGTGACCTAAGAGTTTTACAGGCTTTTAGGATTTACCAATATTTGATTGGCTTCTCACACTGGCAGTAAAGGTCATTTTTGTTTTACAAAGATGGCCTCTTTGTGAAATTGCTAAATCACAAGGGTGTAAGACATGCTCACCAGCAATTTTCAGCGTGAAGAAGAGGTATGTTTCCCCTCAGCCTTGTTCTCAGGCACAACTGAATTCTGCTCTGATATTTACTCTTCCCTCGCCCTGTTCCTTTCCAATGAAACACCCTGATGGAGTTTACCTCTTTGTGTGCTTGATGGAAACTGTCAAACAATCCTAAAATAGGCATTACTATCAACAGCCATTATATCCAAGGCAGCTTATTCCAGTAATGAATAAGTATCCGTTCTCCTTTCACTTACAGATACACACTTGTCATTAGTGACAATCAAAAACCATGCAACATATTTCCATGGGCAGGACTTTAATTATTTCCCTTTTTTCCCCTTGCATCTCCTTAGAACGGTTTGATCACTTAGGCTGAATTGGAAGTCTGCTGATTTGGAAGGAAAGAGAGCTTGTTAGAGGGTCTTTTAAGGAATCAGGCACATTGCAGGTGTAGAGTTAAAATTAATGGCATCTGCACTGAGGTGTGCAGTAACTGCGACAGCTGTGACAGATGTAGTGCATCTGCAGCTTGCACAGTGGTGCAGACACCCTGTGTCACATGTCCTCAGTGTGTGTCATCCTCAGCAGCTCCATCTGAGGAGAGAAAAAGGGCTGATGGTAAGCCTGTCCTAGCAGTTGCTTAAGACTGACAGGATTGAGAACCACCCCTAAGGTAATACAGTTTTCTAGCAAGGTCTAATTACATTACAAAGGAGAAAAAAACCCACAACGTATCTTTAATATTTAGAAGTTGCCTTGAACTTGACTGGGCACAGTGACTTCAGTGATTTTCAGGCCTGGCAAAGTATATTTTCTCCAGAGCTCATTACAGAGCTGGGCTGGGTCAGCAACAACGTGATTTTATGTAAAAACTTGAAAGAAATGGGGGCAGAGGGTTTGCAAGGCAGCTCAAGAAAGACCCTCAATGCTAAGGGGCCACTGAAGAAGAAGCTGCAGAGACAGTTGCAAAAGACTTTATCACATAAATATATGTGTGATGCTACACAGAGCGTGTGTATGTAATATTCATAAGACTGTCTTTTAGACGCTCTCTTCCTCTAGATTTTGAAGCTGTCTGAAATCTGCAGAGTTTCAAACCACTTAAATATAATAAAGCCTGTACTGATTATGATTGCTGACAGTGTCTGTCAGTCTGAAATAACTTCTCCTCCTTGCTATAATTTCCTCTAAGAAGCAAAGCAGAGTCAGTGCTTTTCCACAAAACCTTCTCCAAACAGCTCCTGCTTGAATGTCTTGGTGGTTTCTTTCTGAGAAACCCTTTCAAACCCTTTTGCCCAAAAGCTTTTCTTTTCTTCCCACTTTTCATGCATATGTTTGTCTTGTTCTTCTGTGTCTGATACTCTTGACTGACAAACTGCAGTGCTACCTGTGTATAAAAGAATGTTATTAAAAAAACTTTAAAAGATCCTATTAATATTTTATTAGCATTTCTTTTCTTCCTGAGACTGAATGACAGCTTACCCAAGATAGCTGATTTTAATTATTTTTTTCAACCTGTATTCCTCTTGTCACTGTCTCCTCCAGCATCAATCCAGTCAGATGTTTTTCTTTATTATTACCATAAGGTCTCAACAGCCTATAATTACTCTAAAGAATTTCTTATCTTTTATTTCTGAAGCATAGATTTCCCCTTCTTTTCATTTTCTTTTTTTTTTTTTAAATATATTTTGGTAAGGTCTGTAATTAACCTTGCAGCTGTTGATAGTCTGCTCAAGTCTATAACTATTACACTTTGTGTAGCTTCTTTCTGTCCCCCCTCCCCGTCCTTTTCCTGTGCAACTGTTGGTGTAGGGCTGGTTACAGTAATGATATTCCTGTCTTCAAAGCAATGAACAAAATGTATACAAAATTCTTTTTGGAATTGCTTGGAAAAATCTGTTTTTAATGTTAAGTTTATTAAAATACTGTTCTTAATAGCACACAGTGCACATTGCCAGGTGTTTCCAGCCTGCAGTTTCCTTGCATTTGCCAAGGATGGGTGATGCAGAGGAGATAACTGCATGGTGGTCTCTGGGTGGCAGCCTCTGTTCCCCAAGAAGGGAAACAGCACGGACCTTACACCAAACTTCTGTCTGGGAGGGGACCGTGCCTATACCAACATTGATCAAATGTAAATAATTGCACAGATTACATGACTACACTGTTTTAACTGGAAATGAGTCTGCCTTCTTGAGAGATGGAATTACAAGAAATAGAAGAGAAACTCTTTCAGATCTGTGATGAAAAATTCATAACGACTACTCTCAAGATACACTGCCTTGTCATTAAATAAAAGACTTCTTTCAGGATACTGTATTTCTGAGAAGTATTATTTGGGAGTAGAATAAATCCAGATGCAATGTTTCCATGATAATTGTCCTCTCTTCTATTTTTACAAAGGTACACTTTTCTTGGGCAGACTGATTGACATCACTGTTCTTGTAACATCCCTAAAAGATTTCTTTTTAAAAAGAAGAAAGCCACATCCTAACCAAAGATATAAGGAACATATTTAGTGAAGGCATTTTTTCAGCATTTTAATACTTCAATTTAACCTTTTCCATGGACTACTGAAAGAAAGTTGGTCTTCCAGTGATGGAGAAAGTAAGTACAAGTTGTTATAGATAGATCTCTAGTGTCAGTACTCTCCCTGAAGTCTTCTACAATGACTTCCACCATGGCATGCAGAGGCCACCTATTTTATGAGTTGAAGATCACTCAAACCTTTCAAAACCTTAAGTGTGAACTCCTAAGAAGAGATTGTGGATTTTGAAGTCATGCATGTCATGACTTTAAGGTGTGTTCCACAGCACAAGGACAGAACTGAAACTCCACTTTTGATTTCTCCTTGTGTAATACACAAAGAATATGCAGCTCTTCATGTGTTGATTGCTTCCTAAGCTTTAGAGCTTATGGTTAAAAAAAGACACAATATAAAAGACATTCTTAAAAGCAGTTGTCATGGTATTTGTGTGGTGTTCTAACCTAATTATTTATTTGTTTCACTGGTTTGGTTTCAATACCTTCTAAGAGTTCTTGGTAAGGAAAATCAGAACTGGGAGAAATTAGAGCTGGTGAGGTGAAAAGGGCCATTTCAAGGAGCAGTTCATCCTGTCTTAAGATACATACTTAAAAGTGACGAGCAGATTTGCTTTCTCCAAGGTTTCCTGTGTGTATCTGGTATAAGAAGCACAGATTAAACACTTTTTAGCAGGTTTTAGATGTGGCAAACCTTCCCCATGCAACTAAGTGAGAAACAGTGTGGAAATTTAGTTGGACTGTCTGTGCTCAAATACTCATGTCACTGATATTTATATATATTCCTGAGACAATAATAGACATAAAGATCTCTCAGTGAACATCTGTGAAGTCCTTTGAAAAGTGTCCCAAACAGAAAAAAAAAAAACAACAACCAAACAAACAACCAAATGTTGCAAAAAATTCTTTCAAAATTATTATAAAAAGCAGACAAAGCAAAATCCAAGAGCTCTGTTTTAAACACAGCAGCTCTCTGAGCATCATTTGCTATACTCAGCAGTTTGTTTCAATCCACACAGTCTTTGGAACTATAAAAGAAAAGAGTAGTATGAGAAAATGCCATCATATGTTATATCTCAACCTGTGTCAGGCAGCAAATTCGTTAGACTCTGGTACTTCATTACTGTATCCTAGGAAACATGAGTCAGTTGAAAGTCTAACTGTATTCAGAATCATGATAACTTGTGGCAGCGGGCAGCAATAAAGGCACGGCACACAGCTGGGTTCGCAGAGAGCCGAGAGCCAGAGAGCGAGCAAACCCTGTTTATTGTATTGTCCTATTGTCCTTTATATGGTAGGAACCCAGGTACATGATTTGCTAGGGTCCAACCATCCCCCCAATATGGTTGGCTAGCTTCTACACCACCCTAATCCAAACATACCATGCCCTCTTTCACAACAACAGGTGCTTTATCTTATTGTTTCTCATACCTCCCATGGGAAAGAAGGATTTTTCCCACAAGTAGCCCCAGGCAGCAAACTCCGGGCCACTACAATAACTGGCAGAGGAGATAAAAATTTCTTCTACCTCAGTACAGACATAAGTCTACACTACACATCACACATCTTTGCATGTTGCTACTCTACTAACAAATTCATCTGCTCTATCCCTCTCATTTGGTTTCTCTCAGTAGATCTCATCAAATTCCAGGATGCGCTGTGGAAGTCAAACATTGAATTGTCTCCTTTAGGCTGGATGCCTGGATGTTTCACTGGATGTGAAACCATGATGCTCAGTCATTGCATTTTCTGGTATCAGGCAACTCTCCAACCTGTAGTAATGGCATGTAGTGAACAGTGTCCTTGAAACTAAAGGACCTTGTTCTTGTCAGCTAACAAGGATTAACCTTGTAAAGAAAAGTGCAACAAGATGATGAATTCCAAATGGCAACTGGCATGTATTTATATCTTGCCAGATTCCTTCCATATTACTGTGGTTATTACTCCAGGTACCTCTGTCTCTCCTCTCCCAAACTGTTATCTGTCAGAAAAAGCATTTTTTCCAATTCAGGCAGGCTTATTTTCTTTGACTGTGCTGAAAAACCTTTTCTGCTAGTTTTAAGAAGAGCTGACATCAGTGAAAAGGTTGTCAAAACTAATAGTTTTGGCACTGTCAAAAAAACAGGTACAGTCAATTAAATGATTATGTAGCAGGTTGAAAATAAACCAAAGAAAGTACTTTTTTACAGTGTATAATTAAATTGACAGAAGTTGTGGTCAAAGCCCAAAGAATAAATGTTTTTAAGAAGAAACTAGGTAAATTTATAGAGGATAACTTCATTGGGGGCTGCTGAATGCAAGGACCAGATTTGAACTTTTCTTGAGCACTACTGACAACAGCCAACAGCAGCTTTCTTGGAGTGGGTGGGTTCTAGTTCTGGCTCAGCATTGTCAGTCCTATTTTCCTGAATCCCTTCAGTGTTTGATGAAATATGACTATCCTCAGATATTATTTTCTTTTCCATCTACTTTTTCCAGACAGATCTTTAGTGGGTCTAAACCTGTCCAGAAAGGACCTCATAGGTACCATATGTATCAGTTTTGTTCCAATCCACCAGTTCCCCCTTTCTTTTGGTATTTCTACAGTCTGTTCATTGAAGTCTTTACATACAAGCTCTAGCCTAAACTGATTCAAAAGATCATCTGCTAGGTATGCCAGTAAAGATATAAACAATACTTTGAGATCTCATGCTTGAAAGGAAGATATGCTTTCTCTATTTACCAAGATTGCAGAAAATATATTAACTGCAATAAAAAAAAAATCATGTTTTATACTTACACAGTGCTAAGTTTCAAAGAATCAGAGATGAAAAAGATCAATTAAGTTTTGGCTGCAAGGCAGGGTCTGTGTAGGCTCCTTGATGTTCATTTTCGATTGTTTCAACCATTTCTACTGGTGAACTGCTTTGCATGCAGAAAATGAAATATGAAAGAAAAAAATTAAGTGCTTGAATCTGTTACTACACACACATTACAGCATGAGATTTTAGTGGGTTTTAGAAATATTAGTTTTATCTTACTTATTTGGCAGGAGAATTCTTTGGAAAAGCTGAGAAGTGCATGAAGACTAAGACAGCTCAGTCTGCTGAGCCAAGAACTTCATTTTCTTGACTCCAACTTTCAGAGCCATAAGGAGATATAGTGCACTGTCTGAAAAAAACACTATTGTCCAATTCTTCCATCACCAGAACTCCAGTAAAAAAAAAAAAGCATATTAATTATTTACTGATTACAATACTGACTCACTACAGTAAAGTATTCCTCTATGTGGCTTTTGTAAATATGTGTTATTACAGTGTTTCATGATTCCTAACTATTTCAGGTTTTCTTTGAAAAGGAAGTACTAGATATAGAGTTATGCTCCCAAGGCAGTTCTTGTAACTTATATATTATCATTACTAATGCTGTTGTTGACCACAAAAGCCCAGATTCACATTATCTGGGATTTCTAATCCATCCCAGGAAAGACAAAGTCACAATCTTTCTCTTAAAGATGTTGAAAACTTGTATGAAATGCAAAATTTGAGAAAGACAGAGTCCATAATATGCAGGTGAGTTTTCAAGGTGGTGGAGAAGGAGAACAGCAAAAATACAGTCCCATAGTTACAGACATTAATTTTACATAAAACTTGAGGTACAATTTTTTTTTCTTCAGTTGTTTTGTGGGTTTTTTTGTGGGTTTTAATAAATAAATACATGATTCTTGTTTCTAGGGGTTATTCTGCTTTAGTGCATTGGTGAGCCTGGGGTAGCCACAGCAGGTGCAATGAGTTCTTGGGGAATCTGAACTGAGCAGTGGATATCTGGATTAGATCTATGATTAGATCTTTTCTTTAAAATAATGCTACATTTGTGCAGTTTCACTCATCCATCTGGATAGCTTGAAAATAACTGCTTCTGCTTGTAAGTGTCTTGTTATAATTCTGTGTCTCAGAACTGCCACTCTATTTTAAGCCTCCTTTAAAAACTGAAGTCAATGTTCATTAAAAGCTTCTTCCTCATAGTCTCCTTAGTGAAATGCTATTGTCTGGTTGCTTTTGGAAATTCAAGGATCATGATAGAGCTCTTACCCTGCTCTCTGGAATTTCAGCCATTTTACCTAAGAGTGAGAAAAGAAATAGGAGATCAGCTGTTGCAGTGCTTTTTTTTTTTTTTTTAATTCTGTATTCTTGCTGATATAGAAAGATAGACTCTGTTTTTGTACACATAGATTGACATCCAACATGTCTCGCAAGAAAGCAGTAAATTCCGATTTTACCTTGGCATTAAAAAAAACCAGAATTTGGAAAGATAGATGTTATTTTTGTTTATGTTTGTTTTTTGCAAGTTGACATGGGTTCCAGTCACATGCCCACTACCGTGCGTGCTGCGCTCATCTGGGGGCTGGGGACAAGCTTCAGGGTGCGTGGTGAAATGCACACACTTCCCCTGGTGGTGCGGGATGCTGGCTGCTAAGCCGCAGCACCTTCCCCCTGCACAGGGTTCTGGTGGTGCCTCCCTGGTAGGTGCCGGCTCCTGTGCTTGGCAGGTTCACCCTTAGCCTGGTGTTTTCGGCGAAGCGGCGAGAGTAAAGACCAAGAGAGGGGTCTTTTGCGGATATCAGTTCTTTCAATTGGGCAGGGCAGCAGGGAGAGTCCAGGTGAGTGTCCAGGGAAGAGTCCAGGAGCAGGATCGGGAGCAGGAATGGCACGAGGGTCCAGAAAAGCTGAGGGTTCCACAGGAAAGACCTCAGCCCCTGCATGGGGTAGGACTTGTACAGGGAAAAGGGGCAAGGGATACAACCAATAAGGGAACAGAAATTACAATATATCAAATAAACAACTGAGGAGTTACAAACTTTCTAGAAGCCAACCATACACAGAACATTATGTAATCGGGAAACTAACCAGTAGTAACAACTATGCAAACAGCAATCGAAAAGGATTGTGGAATGAACACAAAGTCTCACCCTAACTGGAGAGACAGTCTCAGAGGGTGGTGTGCTCTGCTGTCTTCCACCAACACCGAGGCTTGGCTGTATTTGCCTCAGCCACACACACCGGCAGAGCCCGCTACAGTTTTATTGTTGTTCAATCACAAGACTTTCAAATTTCAAGTTTATCATCCTATTTCTGCGAAATAATAGTTTATTTCTTGTCTCTTTCATCAGTGTTAGACCAATGTCACTAAAGTCTTCTCCATGCCAGGGAGAAATTTCTTACCATCAGAACTAAACACATCAGAAAATAAAATGAAATTTCACCAGATAAAACTTCTTTTTTTTTTGTAAGCATGAATTCCTGAAAAACAAATGTTTCATTTTTTTTTCTTAATTATCTCTCAAATCTGTCAAGAAATCCCTCCCAGACCACAAGTAGTCCACATATTGAAAATTACTGTAAGAAAGATAAGCTTCAACAGCTGTGTGTTGTTGTTTGAGAATTTCACTGTTTTTATCTTGTCATCCTCTAATTCCTGTTTCCACATGCTTAGTATTTTAATGGAACCTTCTCTTGACTTCATGGACACTTTCGTTTGTGCTAGTACTCATTTGAAAATGATCAGGTTCCCACAGACTCTTTGTCACAGGAGTGCTCATGTGTGACACGGCAAGGGCAGAACTTGCATGGTGCCTACCCTGGACTGAAAAACTGGAAGGGACAAAGCCAAAGGAGGATGGGGTTGGGAGTGCTATAGCATGCTCATTTTGAGCACTTCAGCTGGACTCCGTAATATTCACATTTCATCTCCATTCTCTTTCAGTCTTACATTTTCGCAGTAGAGCAATGGCGACAGCAGACTTTGTCTAATGTGGAACTTTGCTCACGGAGTGCTCATCTGAAGTGCCTATTATTTTTCATCTGAAGGTTTTGTATCTATACTTTTAGTGGTTTGGGGATTCCAGTTAATTCCTCTTTTTTTTTTCCCTTTCTCCCAAGAAGCCATCAAAAGATAAAAAACTCAAACCCAAACAACAGGGAGAGGGAAAAAAAATTTACTCTAAACATGTGTTACACATGATAGTAACAGCTGCAGCCCTGTTGACAATATAATACCACTGCAATCCCCAGGATATAACTCAGATACTGAATTTCAGACTGCAGAAGAATGGTGTTTGAGGATTCTTGAAAAGAATTATGTTTGGAGGGGAAAAAAGTTTAAGTAAAACAGAGGAAGTATGCTGGTGGTCCAGTGCAGAAACCCCAAATAAAAATCGCTAAAAAAGAGAAAAGTTAGTACACCGACAGTAAACACATTTGGCTGATATGTAGGTTTTCTCCACTATTATCTGAAGTTTTCAGGGTTTGTTTGTTTTTAGTGATATTAGGGACTGAAGCATATGGTGAAGGCTGTTGCTTTTGTATTGATATGATGTTAACAAGCAATGAACACAAGCTAATAGAGAAATGGCAGGAATAAAAATAGTGCAAATGGTGAAGCAGAAGGATATTGAGAAAAGGACTCTTCTATTTTATTTCTCTGCCTTTACAATGAGCAAATGTCAACATCAGTTGTAAGGTAACTTTTAATCCTTTTTTTCTTCTTTAATTACAGTGATGTTTGCCTTCAGAAAGAATTGATTGCAAATCATACCTACTGCAAGAAATAAAAAATAGACCTTGTTTAAGTTTCTACTGTGAATGAAAGTTTGTACTTTGCTAAAAGTTCCTCCACCCAAGAAAAAAATACAGTAAATTAATTTGTTTACAGTATGATATATGCTTCTTCACTTCTGCTAAACCTGTTAGTTTTATGGCATAAACAGCTCTTAGGGAAGATAAGAAACTCTGTATTAACTCCTTGTCCCTGTCAATGTCTGCTGTACTCAATCTCCTTACTGCACTTGCATAGGAAGAACCTGCACAACAGCAGAGCCCTGTCAGGGCCCACACCACTGAGCAAGGACCAGCTGAAGGCTCTTCATGTTACCTGCCTCCTGGGACAGTCCCCAGGGCTGACTCAAGTTCCAAGGGAAAATTTCAGGTGCAGTCTATTCCCCACAGAGTGCTTTAAGTGACACTCCTTATCCTGTGTGTGTGCCCTGATATCCTGTGCATGGTCTGGTATCAGCTCTATCACCTGTTCATCACGGGCTGGTCTGAATTCCCCTTAGAAACTTTCTGTTTACCTACCAAAGGACAGGCAGAACTTCTGGAAATCTTTGTTCAGCCTACCTACATAGGAGGTGCAAGAACATCTGGTGGGATTTGTATCAGCCTAAATTGGAACTCTTACAAAGGAATGAGCTCATAGCAGAAGGCTCTTGTTAGAGCAGTGTAGAGAAACAACCAGTTGTAGTGCATCCACTCATTTAACCCATCTTTGGTGTCTACTTTAAGACTAAGTGAATCACACCATGGAAATTATGTACCCTGAAGGTATTGTAAGAAGGTTTGTCCAGCCACTAACATCAACATTGTAGGTTTCATCACTGGCCAGATGGTTCTATGCAAGAAGCTGGGCTTTAGGACCAACCCGGAATTAATTTCTTCACCAAATGTAGATGTACTCAGAGATTTGCCTCACAGTTTGAGCAGCAGAAGCAAAAGCACTGACTGAGATAGGTGTAGCAATGTAATGTCTCTGTGCATGGTTCACTCCTGTCCCATCAGTGAGGACAGTCTTTACAGAGCAAGTGACAACAGGATCCAGAGTGCTCCCAGGAAAGAAAGTGACTGATATTCAATTGCTCTTGTGAAAATTGTAGAACAAGATTGTATGTGACAGGAAATCAGGACCTCATAGTTAAGAACTAAGTTCAGTGCATCCAGACATCACTGACTGTCAGAATACCCCATATTTGAAAACACTTTTCATGTGTCATTACACATACTCTCCCTCACTGCTCACTTAAGTCCAACGGAACTATCAAAAACATGAAAGAGAATGAAAGGAAGGAGAAAATTCACTGGAGGCTTCTACTTTTCTACTGTTCAGTAAAGACATAATATGGGTCAATTTGCCTATAAAACAAGAGTACCAGAGTAAGAAAGGAACACCTGAAGATATCTACAATCCGTCCTACAGTAGCAGTTGAAGAAAATGTGCCATATTTCATACAGAAATGAACTTTCAACACTCACATAACCATTCTTACATTTTAACTGAAGGACAGATGTAGATAGCTGAATTGGGATAACCCTCAACATGCTATACAGATCTTTTCTTGAATGATTTTGACCTGTCCTTTCTTTAGAGTTGGGCTGCAGGAAAGACCAGAGAAAATAAGCAATATTCTAATGGACAAAGACCCTAGGTCAATATGAAAAATATTGGTTAATGTATGTACTTATTTGCATTGAGAGCTTCCCCAGCATCTATTTCTATAAGGGGAGTTTTGTCTACAGATGGAGGAGGTTTTCAGGACAGAATAAACCTGTGGCAGTGACCATGGTCTTTCTGATAAGCAATACTGATCAGAGAGGTTTTCAGGAAAGATTCAGCTTCCTAAATGATAGAATTTGGCAATAATTTTTTATCTGTGATATTAAACTGTCATTTGAATCAATTACCTTTATTTTTCTGTGGGTTTAAAAGCTGCTCCTGACAAGAGGGCATGGCTGCACACAAAATGTGTATCTTTTCACAGAGAACTACAGGTACTATGCTACCACCATAGAGAGGACACAGAAATTACAAGATAGAAAATACCCCTATCTGATCCTAACTGCTTCCTGATTAGTGAAATGAATAAGTTACACCAGTATAAGTTTACACACACAAAGCAAGAAAATCTCATCTCACAAGTGACAGATGTGGGCAATCCTATGGGTAACCACACTGACTCTGAAAACAATCACAAAAGATTTGATCAGTACCTGAGGATATATTCCTGAGGAAATATATTGCTCTTTTTAAAATGGGGTTGTTTAAGTTTTTTTGGTTTTTGTTATTTTTCCCCATTTTCACTCATCACTATTCTCCTTTTCCCCCTGCTCCAGATCATGGTGGTGAATGTTCTTACTGAAACACACTTTCTGACCTGTTGGCCCCCATAGAGCAATTCCTATGAAGAATAAAATACCTGACACACACTTCTTCACATGTCATCTAGGTCAAGCAACACAGACAGTCATAATAAACTAAATTATTCTCTTAATCCTCAGAACTGTCAGATATTTGAAGCCTTGTAGCCTCCTTTTCTGCTTGCTACCCATATAAATGGATAAAATTTTTAAACCTCAACAGTTAGCAAGTGTAAGCAAAAATAATCATTATATAAGAAATAATTATATAACAAATTTTCTCTTATTCTTTCACGCTATTTTGACCTCCAGTAAATATTATCAGTGAGTATTTATTTTGCATTCATTGGTAGCTGAGCCTGAGCTTGGACTAAATGGACAACAAAATCTTGTCAACACACAATAAATTCAAAAAGAAATCATGGTTGGGGAAATTCTTGGGCAAACAGGTTTGTCTTTTAGGGAAGAAACTTTAAAAGACTGAGCTTGCTGAGAGTAATAATGTTCATCTCTTCTTGAATTATATTTCCACTTCGTTTTCTTTTTCCTTTTTTTCCTCTTTCCATTTTCTTTGTTAATTTTTTTATTCCTCAGAACAGTTAAGTTGCAAATATAATGCTTTTAGTGAGCTTCTGGAAATCAGTATCAGAACATTATTTACATCTTGAAGCCAAGCCGTGTCTGGAGAATCTCTATCATGTCTCTTTTATGAGATCCTACAAACCGAATGCTGAAAAGTCTTCTGTGGCACTTTTCTTTAAAGCCGAGTAGGGAGCAGAAGAGAGGAGAAAACTCAGAAAAGCAGAGAGAAACTTTGCACTATAAATGCATGTTTCATTTTTCAGTGTTAATAATTCCTTAGTGTATCTGTATTAACATGATATCCTTGCTGTAGATTTGGTTTAGAATAGCTTTATAACAAGCTATGCACCGATACTGAATTTGATTTCACAGAATCCATGCTTAAGGATGCTTATCCCGGAGCTCTCGAGGTAGCTACAGCATCCTTTATGTGAGCGAAATCCCTGCCAGGACAGGTTGCAATGGTTTTACAACTCTCCCAAAGTACAGCGTTCTTGCTACCGCAGATGACCTATTTCTGCTGGCTCCTCTGGAAATGAGAGTTACTCCAGGCATGGTGTTAAGGCATCACATAGAACAAAAGGTGACAGAGGGTTCTTCTCTGGGATAATTGCCTTTTTATTGTAAATCCAGTGTTGCATTGTGAGGGTCCAGGGAGGAAGTCCAGAGACATCCAGGTGGCTGGATTAACCCAGGAGAAAGAGAGCGAGGAAGCTCTGCAGGAGTCTTTTAAAGGGAGGTGGGACCAGGGAATACCCGATGGGAAGATGCATGGTTCAAAGTGACCAGTGGAGAGCAGGAGAAGAGAGACTTTTCCAGGACATGACCACATAGAGTCTTCCAGGGCATAACCTTATATGGAACGTGAGGTGGGGGATACAGGTGACATAAGGGAAATACGGGGTTTCACCACAGGTCAGGTTCAGATATTGGAGGGAGAAGGTTCAGAGGGCATTGCCCTAGATCTCTTCCCACCAATTCTGACGTTCCACAGAAGCAGCTTCTGCCAATATGCTGCTACACATGCTTAATCTGGCCTTAATGAAAATGAAATGTTAGCAAGCAGATAGTAAGACGTACAAGCTATTCTTCAGAGGTGTGGAGGCTGTTTCATGCCTCATACAAAGTATAAAGGAGCACAAAAATTCGTGTACACTGAAAGCAAGCATGGAAATAATGAATCTGAGCTAGAAGAAATGGTCTCAAAATTTAATTTAAGAGAAGAAGTTGGCAGTATTCATGTTGACAGATGTAAAAAAGATACAGCAGAGAATACTATTAAGTTGTTGGTTAACATTAAGTGATAATTCTATCATGAAGAAGTCAGTAACAGGCATAGCAGATCTGTGCCACAGCCACCCATCATCATTTATATTATTTGAGTGAAAATAATGGCTAACAAATCAGTCAGGCAGAGACAACAGTTTGAGAATGTCCAGGTGCTTTGCCATTCCTAAAGAACTCTGTATTTTATTAAAGTAGTATGGCCTGCTAATGGAAAGAAGGTAAAGTTACAAACCACATTTGCTTCTTAAGTAATCTTTTCATTCTCATTAAAGTCAATGGAACTGCATGAAGCAATGAAAAGCGAAATTTGTCCTTATATATTCCTCCAGGAACAACCTATCCAGCAGCAGAGATGAAGTCCCAGCAGACATTAAAGTTGTATGTTTTTTCCTGGTAGGGCCTGATTGGATGGAGTCAAATTAAATCTTGCTACTTCTATTTTTTGCTGCTAAGCTGTTTGACTTTGAGGTAATTGATAAGCCTGTCTGACTACTGATAAATTAAAAATGGCAGCAATATCTCAGAATGGGCTGTCTTTTTTTGAAAGACTGATAAAAACTAGTCACTGTAAGTGGGTGTGGGTAAACATTAGAACAATGACAATCTCAGTGTATCTTAACAACAATAATCACAGAATCACAGAATTGAGGTCCAACTCCTGGCCCTGCACAGGACATCCCCAGGAGTCACACCATGTGCCTGAGAACATTGTCCAAATGTTTCTTGAACCCTGTCAGGCTTGGTGTTATGACCACTTCCCTGGGGAGCCTGTTCCAGTGCTCAGCCACCCTCGGGGTGAAGAAACTTTTTTTAATATCCAACCTAAACCTGTGCAATATCTGCAAAGCCCTCTGCAGGAGCAGCCATCTCAATGGTTTGAATCAACCTCCAATGCCAAGGTATCGCCTGAAGAATCCGTATTAATCACCATTTTCTAAAAACCTAGCTACCAAGGGAGTTACCGTTACCTGACTCGAGCCTACGCAAACCGTACGGGCCACCAGATGTCACACTTGGACACAAAAGAAAGACACAGACATGCGTTGGAGAGACAGAGCCAAAACTGGGGAGTACTCCCCAGACTTTGTTTTATATATCCTCGTAGAAACCACAGTGGATTGGAGGGAGAACTTGCCGCCCCTCAATCACACTGGTCAAAGGATATATCCATCAAATATCTCTACCCAGGAGAAAGGAATGCAAATAATAGAACACAGAAAAACATGGCTATGTTTACAGAAAGTGCGTGAGAAACTGTTACAGAAAAATGAAAACATCGGAGAACTGCAAAACTCAGGGCAACAACGAGGAGTCAAGATGTGTGCTTCTGGCTATGCTTTGTTAGCCATGTGCAAAAATTTTACTTTAGCTCTGAAGAACACTAAAGAAAGCCTTTCAGCATTTGTTGCATGAAGTGCCCTAATACAGAATGTGACAGCATAGAATGCATACATGGGACACTCTACCACTACAGACTTTGATAGGACACAAATGTGGAAATTATGTGAGTTGTCAAGGCTTATGTGCAGAGAGAAAAAACAAGGGCTATGCTATAGCCATCAAACAAAGGTTTGTGACATTAATACCCCACAAGAAGAAAGACAGTCCATTCCAGAGGCAAAGTCATTGAGCAGTACAGATTTGAGATGCTGTGTCTGCACTGGGGACTAGAGATTTCTACCTGGCATGATAGTGAAGGTATACCCTAAATGCCTTCTACGTTTTCATGTTAGGGAAATTACTTTCATAGGTCTGTGTCTCAGGGATTCACTCATCATCACACAAAGGTCCTTGAGAGCTCCAGACATAGAAAGTGTAAACTAGCAAGAGAAACACAAGGCTGCTGTCTTTCTCCTCCATTTTACATGCATAACCAGAAATCAGAGAGTGGAAAAAGTCAGTGGAGGCAGAAACCCTAATTTGCCTTTAAGTCCAGATTTCATCTCTTTTCTGTAAATTTGTTATTGTATCTGTCTTAGCAATATGAGCTGAGAGGAGCTGTAGAAATCCGTGAGGGGAAGCTCTTCCAAAAATGTTTTATTCCTTCAGGCTTTTAAACAGCTGGTTTCTTTCTGAGGAAAAGCTGACAACTACACCAGACTCTGTTGAATTATGTATTGTACATTTGGGGAACAAGCTGCAATATGCAATGCAGTGAGCAAAGCTTTCCATATGCATTTGTCTGAGGATAAGACACAAGTCTAAGTCCAAGAGGTGATAAACCCAGTGGTTTGTGTTCCAATCAGTTATAGCTGCGCTCAAAAATAATACCTTGTAAGTGCATATTAGGGGCAATGGAGCACAAAATTACACATGCAAGTATAATTCAAGACACTGAGACTTGTTGTTGGAAAAGGATTCTTCTCTTTTGTAAAAGAGCACTGAAGAGTAAAGCTGTTTGCAGGGCTATTGTGTATTCTCTCTTCTGAATTATGACCCTTACTGACAAGAAGAACAGGTGTAAGAAAGTTTGTGCTCAGGTACAAGAGTGAGGTATAACAGTGTTGTAGGACAACATTGAACCAGAAATTCTTTGGCTACAAAAATATCTTCCTAGTTATAAGGATCACTATTACTCTGTAGATGGAGAAAAAGTGAAGGTTAGGCCTTGGCATTAGTAGTCATGTTCCTGAATTTTAATACCATCTGCTCTTCCAATTAGATAATATTGTATGGGTGTCATGGTTTCAGCCCAGCCAGCAGCCCAGTCCCACGCAACCCCTCACTCACTCCCCCACCAGCAGGGTCAGGGAGAGAACTGGCAAGTAAAAGCTGGAAAATTTGTGTGTTGAGACAAAGACAGTTTAATAGGGAAAGCAAAAGCCACTCACAGAAGCAAAACAAAACAAGGACTGAATTCACTGCATCCCATGGCCAGGCAGGTGTTCAGCCATCTCCAGGAGAGCAGGGCCCCATCACGCACAAAGAAGACTTGGGAAGACAAACACCCTCACTCTAAAAATCCCCCCCCCACACTTTTATCCTTCTTCTCCCCACTTTGTATACTGAGCATGATGTCATATAGTCTGTAATATCCCTTTGGTCAGTTTGGGTCACCTGTCCCAGCTGTGTCTCCTCCCAACCTCCCATGCGCCCCCAAATTCCCTGCCAGAATGGCAGTACAAAATGCAGGAAAGGCCTTGGCCAGAATGCAGATAAGTCGTGCTCAGCAATAGCAAGAGCATCTCTGTATTATCAACCCTGTGTTCTACACTAATACAAAATACAGCCCCACAGCAGCCACTGGGAAAAAAAATTAAATCTATCCCAGCCAAAACCAGCACAACAGGTTATAGTTTCAGTGTCTTCATTCAGTGTCAGAACCTCAAGAAAAGGCTAAAAGAAGAAGAAATCCTCGTGCAACATCCCTACTCTGCCTAAATGACAACACAGACACTTGGTAAATTGCAAAGCTAAGGACAATAGATTTGATATAGTTGTTGGGGTAGTAGAACACCTCAGGACCCTTATATTTACACAAACAGACTCACAATGCATTGTTCCCATACCTTACCATGCAGACAGCATGATTCCCTGCCGTGAAACATCTGGCTCTCAGCCTCCTGACTCTAATTAACATTATATTTCCACCAGCTATCTTACCTCACCTAGGGCATTTCTGAAATAATTTGCTACTGCTCGGTAGTAAATGTAGGTCCTTAATACTTATAAAGGTGTGTGGTAAATTCAGCCTTTGGATATTCCCTTGAAAGGTGTTATACAGGTTAAGCATCTTCTCTGTACATGGTTAATTAGCAATAAACAAGTTGTCTTCTGCATGCTAACAGGAATAATATGTTAAAACACTTCCAGAAAAACAAAAAAAAACCGACCAGACAACTTCTTAATAGAAATTGCTCAATATTGGGAATTTATTATTACCAAAATCTTCAGATATTTGCAATGCTGATGTCTCAGAATGGCTGTGGGCTTTGTCCTGAGGAGCAGACCACAAGCCCAGGGTTTTGTTATTGATGGAAGCTACCTATGTTCATTGAATTAAAAACACAGCTGACTCTCTTAAGAAAGGCAAAAAGAGATGGGATGATTGAGAGCAAGATGGGAAAATGGTCCAAAACACAGGGGAAATGTGAATAAAAAGATTGAAATGTAAAGGAAGACTGACAACAGAAGAAGAGATGAGACACTAATTGCATCAGGGAGGAGACTGAGACTATTAGAGGACAGGTCTAAGTGGATTCTGCTCTTGGAAATTCTGGATGAGATGCTAACCCAGAAATATTGAAATTGTAGAATTGTAGAATTATTTTGTTTGAAAAATATCTTTAAGATGATCAAGTTTAACAACTAAACCAACTGCCAAGTCCACCACTAAACACGTCCCTAAGTGCCACATCTGCATGTCTTTTGAATACCTCCAGGGGTCCTGACTCTACCACTCCCAGGGCAGCCTGTTGTATGTTTGACATCCCTTTCTGATAAGAATTTTTTCATAATATCCAATCTAAAATGACACTAGATTATTCATTCTCCATTTTTTCACTTCTCTTGACATTATAGTTGGAAGTAAATACCTATTAATACAGAGGAGCTTTGGTACAAGACTAAGAAAGATTTGGAAGGCTGGCAGCCTCCCATGGCACATTTAGGTTCTGCAGGAAGTTAAGAGGCACCAGTTGGAAGGCAATTCCTAATTGCAATCACCTCTACTGCAATGCAGCTGTTACCTGAATAGGGTTTCACTTGTGAAGATAAAAGTTACTAAATCTGACAACTGAACAGATGTATAAAATTACAGATACATACCTCTGAATTTTTCTACTTTTTTCCCTTACAGAGAGAAAATTTGGAAGGGCTCATTTTCCTCACCTTAGGAGCTGTGGGACAGCTCATGCAGACTGAGCAGGATGTATGGGATTACACAGAAATACCACCCTGAAGCACTGTCATGTGAACAAGTGATCCTAACTGGGTTAATGACGTTTCACTTGGGAGAAGACAATAGAGGTAAAATTTCACTAGATGGAATAGTTGAAGCAGATATTAAGAGGCCATGTGTGGAAAGATGAGTTTTGGGACAACACATCCTATTATCTACTTTACTTGGAAGAAGAGCAGAAACAGTCAAAATATACATTCTTGCTCATGCTTGGGACCAAGCTGAAGCAGTACTTCTACAAAGTCTTCCTGTATAGGACCTGAGCAAAAGAGAATATTTTTATTTAGGATTGTCCAGATTTAGGCCCAAGTAACTAAAAGAGATTTTTATTATCTGATAATATAGTAGTATTAGTAGTGGTAGTTTTATAGATATATTTACTGACTGAGATGAAAAAAGCATTTTTTGCTTCAGATTGAATAACTTTCATTAGTGAATTATTTAAAATATTAATAGGTGAAGAGAATTATATCCTGTTTTGCTGTGACTTACTTAGCTAAATGAGATTATTTTGTGATGGTGAAATTATGTTCAGCCATCTTTCCAGTTAGAGTGGAGTGACAGACTGGAAACCTCCTCCATCAGCAAGAATGTTTATCAAAATACTCAGAATGTCAAATAGACCTGGCAGGATAAGAGCTTTGTTAAACAGGGAACTCATGACTACACTTGAGTGCCAAAATGCAGCACAGGTGGACTACAAAGGAGGAATTTAGAAACATTGCATGATTGTGTGGGAATGGTGTCAGAATAGTAAAATTCCAGTTGAAGGTAAGACTCATAAGGGATTCCAAAGGCATTAAGGGCTTTTATCACTGTATTACTAATAAAATGCTGATCAAGGAAATGTGGGATGGTTGCTGAATGGGGCAGGGTGAAAGTGGGCACAAAGCTGATGTACATTGCCTAGAGGAATAAGCCTCAAGTTAGAATGAGAAGAAATGGTCTTAAAAGCTGTGTCAGGAGAGGTTTAAATGAGATATTGGGAAAATATTTCTGCACTGAAGGAGTTATTGGAACAGGCTGCCCAGGGAAGTGGTTAAGTCACCATCCCTGGAGATATTTAAACTTGTAGATGTGGCACTTGGGGATATGGTTTATTGGTGGACTTGGCAGTGCTGTGTTAACCATTGGACTCAATGATCTTAGGGTCTTTTCCAGCCTAAACAATTATATGACTCTGTGATTCTATGTTTAAAACTCTTCAGTTTCAAAATGCAAACACTGTGTTCAATATTTGTGAAAAACTGAAACAAAGTATCTTGCTGAAAGGAGAGTTCTTTTTCTTGAAAACATTTATACAAGATACTCCAATATTTTCAAAACTTTATTCTTCTCTTTTTTTCTTAAAATTTTTTACAAAAAACAGAGAGAAAATGTTGGAGATTTGGTTGCTAAATATTGATGGGTAGCTGCTACTTACAATTTATTTCATTTTTTCCTCAACTTATTGCATTTTTTAAAATTTTATCCTGCCCCAGGGCAAAGTCCAGATGCATGAGAATTGTGTCAGGGTCTTGACTTTCAGGAAATAACTTCAGGAAGATAATACCATGGTCACCATAGGACTGTCTGGGAAAAGACAGAGCACTCCTTTCACCAGTTCCCACTTCCCCCTGAAAGCCTCCCACTTTCCACCTTTTGTTGCTGGCATTTTTTGACACAACATCATTCTAGAAATTGGAAACCAAGGCTACCATGGTCAAGCAATATGTCTCACTCCTTTGTGCACCTGGTCAATAGTCTCTTGTATCACTGAACTCAGGGCACAGATGGCTTACATAGCTGAAAGACCCACCACACTCCTACTGCAATATGATCCACAACCAGGATTTGGTTCCTTAGACAGAAGACATTAATTTTAATTTGGCTGGATGACTAAAACACCCTAATGAATTTCAAAGGTCCATTAAAGTCTACTCAGAGAATATAAATATTTTCTGAATATTTGATACAATGAAAACCTTTTGGAACACTAATGCATATGTATTCCATAATGTTATAGAATAAGCTTTTGTTACCTCACAGCAGTTTTTCTCAGTCTGCATTTCCTGGATATCATTAGAATTTTAGAGTCAATAAAAGGTGAGATTTACTGCAAAGCATGAAGTCACATTTCTTCTGCTGTTCTTAGAAGTAGAACTGGTGGGGAGGCACTTCCAATAACACTCTAATCTGAACCCAACTCCCAGTTTCATCACTGAAAGTCATACAAGTATATCAAAGGCATAAATGTCTTCCTGACCCAATTACTCCTAATGGAATACACATAGTAAAAATCAATGTCACCATCTTTTGAGTGATGCACTCAGAATGCTTGAAAATTGGCTTCTAGTGCATCACTCATTTTCAAAACTTTCCCCTACTTCTGTAGCATTTGCAACCTCTTATCAGTGGCGAAGCAACATTCTTCTGCAATGTATAAAAGAGTAATAAGGAGATAGGACATTTGCAGTACAAGCAAGGCTGTCACATCAACTTCAGGAAGTGGTCCGAAGCTGCTCACTTGACGCTTGCTGGAGATTTCTTAGAAGGCGAATTGCCTTGAAACAAGCTGAAAATGAGATCTGTGGACTTGTTTTCAGTGTTTCTGCCCTTCCCACCTGTGTGTCAGAACTTATGTCAGGCTTTGGAGGAGTAGCAGCACCAGCCACAGTGATTTCCAAGCTAAGATCTGAATTTACATTGCATGGACAGAAGTCAGTCTGGACAAAGACACAGAATACAGACAGGACTTGCTAAATGTGAATTCAAATCCACCTATGCTGCCATTGTGTCAGGCTAGTGAAATAATCAGATAGTGATAGGAACCACTGCAGAGAAATTTGGAGAAGTCCGTCTAACAGACCCCTAAATTCTTTATCTCCACCTAGGAAACTGACAGTTGACAGCTGAAAAAGGACATTTACAACTTTCCCAGCCACACACACTTGCAGTGCTGTGGCTCAGCTCCTTTGCTGTTCACCTTTACCCTCATCAATCTGCAGGAGCACAGACAGTGAGAACTCTAACTAGGCAATGCAGCCCCATGTTTTCAGTTTCAGACACAGATTTTCCCTGCAATGGTTTTGCAATCAATTTTGTCTGACACATATACCTTCACAGTTAACTTTGGGAATACCATGCTTCCCAGAAAGAATAGCTGTCTGAATTAGTAAATATAGTAATTTATATAAATACTTTATTGGTTTTATACATTATTGTGTATTAATTAAAAGCAATTAATTTAATTAATTAAAAGCCAAAGGGATTTTCTTAGACAAGTAGAATTTTATTTTACTTATAGTCATTCAGCATATTGTTTGATCCACTTAAAGTATCTGAGATATTGCAGGGTGACTTGCAGGACAGAAGTTCACTGCTCCGTGTCTTTTTTCAGTTTTACTTTCTTTTTTGCTCTCTTTCTTTCTGTCCCAATTCTGATATTCAGCAATCAGGTCTCATTAAAAGCTTCAGAACATTCACACTGTTAAAGACATACAGATGTTGATACTGATGTGTCTAAAGTCAGGGTTCAAAATTATTCTTGTGGGAAACATTCTCAAAGCCGATGAGTATTGCAGTTTTTGCAGAAACTTTCCATGGCTTGCTGTTCAACTTGGGTAATTGTCATAACCTTCTACTTTTTTACAGGTGTTTCATGTTTTTCAAATAATAAGCTGGAATCCATACAACATACACTGATATTTTTCAGGCAATCAACATAATTGTGACTCTCATTGTGACCTACTTTTGTTACATGTAGCCAACATTTGTTAACAGTTAAGAATGTATTTATATATACAGGGGATCACATCCCTTGTTGCAGAATATTTTCCTAACCATAAAGTGCGTGCAAATCTAGATCTGAGCACCCATCATCCCTAATCCAGAAGCTGAGCTGCTGAACCAGGAATGGAAAATTCATGTGTGTAGAAAAAAAGACAAACAAAAACCAGCCCAGCAACACAGATTAACAGCAAGATTGCTAAAATGTAAGGAGACCTAAATCTCCAAATGCTACACCTTGAAGTATTTCCATTTGTTGGTTGCTGATTGTATAATGACAATGCAGTGGGCAGTGAGCAAGAAACAGTTTATAGACTTTATAGTCAGTGGATTTATGATCGGCATCAATTGCATGTACAGCGGAAATATGGAGAGGCAACTTTATTCCTCATCGCAGCTATGAAATCCAAGTGTGAAAGGGACTAAGAAAGCATAGTGTAATTTTTTTCAGAATCAGACAAGTACTTAACTTTTTTTCATATAAGGGTGCTCTCTGCATTAACTGCTAGTCAAAACAAGTTTTCCTCTGGTTTAGGGTTAAGCCTGTGATTGCTTTTCTTTCTCTCTCTTAAGCATTTTTAAGTACTTATTAACAGTGCTTGATTAATTGACTTAATTTCAGTACCACTGCAGAATCTTCATGGTCTACCCTGGAATAAGACACTATAAAATGTAAAAATATTTCTTCTTAAAAAAGAAAAAAAAAATGCACTCCAGAATCCATTACTTTTTAATTTCAGATATGCCACTCTTTATTTAAAAAAAAATTAAAAATATATTAATTAATTAATAACAAATCGTCCCAGATGGTTACCCATGACTGAAAATCTCAGAGTCCGAAAGACAACCAAAGTAAAATCTCAGGTGAAAATAGCCATTGAAGGCTCAGACTAAGAGGAACACAGTCTTCAAAATCCTAATAGGTCTGTAAATAAAGTGTAAAAAAAGCGAAAGTAAGAAACTAAACAATAGATGATGCCAAAAGTAGAGATGAAAGCCAAGTGGGATTTCATGCAGTGGCCCAAGCATGGTATGCATGGCATACGTGGTAGCGGTGCTTTGCAACAGTGGCAAGAAAACCATTAAATATACTGTAGCTTTTGTTTCCCCCTACAAAGGACGTAAGATTAACATATCCATATATTAATATGTGTCATCCTAAATATTAATTAAACTGTTGTTGCTCGTTGGCTCGTTGTGTGGGAACACATCATATGGTATGCAATTGTCAGTGCCTGAGCAATTTAACTGGGAGCACACCTCAGTCAGTGCTCCACCAGAGCTTCCTTTGCTTTTTCTTTTCTACTGCTGAAGGATGTGTTTTACTGGCAGTTATACATTTATCAGCAAATATATTTTACCTGACAGTTAGTTCTGACAGTCTGATTAATTCAATTCTTCTGTTGCTCTAAATCTCTTAATTTTAAACACATTTTAGTCAGTTTCTTGATCTCAAGCACATTACTGTACTTTCCAGGCCTTTTTTAAATTCTTTCCTCTTTGGTGATTTGGTTCATTTCCAGGTTAAACTCCATGGGTCAGGAGCTCTGTTATTGTATGTGTTTGCTCAGAGACACCTGAATTCTCACTGAGAGCTCTAGATACAACCACAGCACAAACCCACTGGTGTTTGTTCTTTCCAAAATAAGAAATTAATTTAAAAAAGCATACTTCAATTTTTACTTAAATAAAAGCTTGAAAATTTAGATTTAGTTTTTACTTTTTCCCTATCCCTTCCAATACCAACTGTTTGAAAATTAAAGGAAAATACGACTCTAGGGTTCCTGATACCCAGGTTACTGGAATTAGTCAATAAAGCATGGCATCCATGCTGCCTAATTAGACTTGCACTGCAGCTTCAGGTGCTAACAAAGCACCAGGGCTACAACAGATCTGTGTCTGATCAATAGATATCCCCAAGAGAAAAATCTGTTGGCACCATTTAGAGAAGACAGCCTCTTGGCAGGGAGTTCAAGAGCACTTGCCTTTACTCATTACACAGGCTGTACTTGTGGAAGGTGGGTTCTCAAGGCTTCATACGCACAATTTAATAGATTTTTTCAGGACAATTCTCTGTCACTGAAGTTGACTGGCAGCACACAGCCTGTGTGTGAGCTGCAGTCAGCTCTCTTACCCTCTCAAATGGGGTAGCTTACTTTAAATCACCAATGGAAATTTTTTATCCCACCTAGCTTGCGCCATCATGCAAATACTTCAAGGGTTCTGTTTGAAAAAGTGTTACTTTTTGGAGGAAAATATTTCTAAGATCATTCCATCAGTCAAACTATAAATCATTAGGTGCCAGTACTTACTTCCTACCCCAGACTTTTTAATTTACTAGCATAGGTGTATCCTACATCTTCAAAAACCTGGAACAAGTTAGGCAGGCTGGATCCTACACAGAAAGCCTACATCTGGCACACACTTAGCCACATTTCTGAAATCAGTACTCTCTTTTTGGATACTGATGGAAGGCAAGAAAAAGATGTGTAACTTGAAAAATGAGGGAAGTGCTTTCTTTTTATAATTCTTGTACTGGTATTTTGAACACTGAGAAATGGCTGCTTGGACAAAACTTGGTTAGCTCAGATCATTGCAAAAATAAGAGTAATAAATCTGCAGTATTCCTTAAAACTAAGTATACATATATTGCATTGCAAAGAAATTCCAAGAAACATTAGGTTTAGCAGGTTTCAAATAATTTGACTATCCAGTTATACTGACTAACATTTAAATGGAATGTTGGGAGTAATATAAAACCTGATGTTTCAAGTTGTAAGTATATCTTAAATTTTAAAGATTAGCATGAGATCTTCCTGGCAAGTAGATGGGGACAGATTATCCCCCATGTGACTGCTAGGGAATTTCCTACATGTTTTTCTGAAGCATCTGGTGCTGGCTGCCATCTGAAATAGGCAACTCAACAATCCAAGGTTTTCTGCACCTCTGTCCTCCCCAAACGGCACTGTATGTGCCTCCAAATTGAGATGGAGTTGATTGCTTTTTGCTGATTATTTTCTCCACACCATTCAGCACGTACACTGAGATTTATGATTTCTGGGGTTCCTTTTGGTTGTCATTTTCCCTGGTTTTATTAAAGTGTTAGCTCAGGGACCATTGCAATATGGGTTGCAATCAATAAATCTTCAGCTGTTTGTGCTTGCTTTACCAGAAAAGTTATATTTCTCTGTTTCAGTCCCCTGATTCCTAGAGTGTTTGCTTATTTTTCCACTGTTCCCTGTTGCTTCCTTAACCAACTGATGTGAGTTTCTGCCAAGGTACTAGGGGTCATAGGGAGCTAACAACAATCTCCCTTGGAGCAGCACCACTTGCATAGCTTCTGCTGCTTTAAGGAAACTTATGCTCAAGTATTATGCTGCAGAAACCAGATCTTTCCCTCATAAATAGTCCCACAATCTCTTAGCAATTTGGTGCAAGACATGAAGATCTGCAGCCTCAGCAGAAAAATATTCAAAAGACTTGTTGGATTCCCAGATTACCACTATAACTTCTTGATTATACTGCAAATAAGCAATTAAATGATCCACAACGTGATGAAGAATTTTGCCCTACAATTTGCAATAGCTGCTCTGGGCTTCCTATACATGTACATTCTCACCTCACGTGCATAGACTAGAATACATAGATCAGTAGAGGATTAAAGACAGAAATATTTCAGGAGCTGTCACTTTGGATATTTAATTACTTTGAAGTAAAGAGAAAGTAGAAGAAAGGTCTCTGAGTTAAAATGCTAGAGGGTTGACAGCAATACTGGAAATTCCACCTCCTGACACATTTACCCGGTCACCTCCACAGCTTTTGTATTCAAACACCAACTCCTGCAGTCGGTAACAGTTTCTTTTCAATTGATGACATCTAATTAAGCAGTCTGAAGCATGTTTGGATTCCAGGGGAATTAGAACATGGAGTTAAAATGGAGTTAAAATTACAGCTTGCACCTCGTACTTCAATAGCAGTAATGTGAGTTTTGTTTGGCATTTCTACTTACTGGATATAATAATACATCCATATGCATGTTCATCCTTTTTAAGTAGGTGAAACAGAAAAAAACCCAGGAGGTAAATCCAATCAATCCTATTTTTTTAGGTAAGATCTTAGGCTCATGATAAAGAGACAAAGCTTCTGCAATGGATTCAAGTTCCACACAGGAGCACTACACACCGTATTTGGGAAGTTCCCTTGGCTGCTCCAGTCTCAGCTTCTCAAAATGAAACATATCCCTCATTGCCAGAAACAGATGTCAGCACTTGCCTGTTTCCAGATTTACAACAAAAGAAAGGAGTGACAGCCTGCTGACCTGCTATCTGAAGAAGAAATCAGTAAAGCAGCAGGTGGTCAGAAGATGTATAACTACTGGACTAAGAACCTGGGGAAGGTCTTGAGTAAAAGAGTTACTTAAATGGTTGGAGGTTTTGCAAATCAGAGTTGATAAACAAAGAAACATCATAAAATCAATCATCTGGTTTACAAAGTATTTGTGACCAATGACAGCATATGCCTTGCACACTGTAAAATGCAGCTGAAAAAGTCATAGAATCATAGATTCATGGAATGGTTTCGGTTGGAAAGGATCTTAAAGACCATCTCATTTCAACTCCTCTGCCATGGTAGGGACACCTCCCACTAGACCAGGCTGCTCAGAGCCACATCTAACCTGGCCTCGAACACTTCCAGGGATGGAACATCAACAGCTTGTCTGGGCAACCTGTACCAGCATCTCACCATCCTCATAGTAAAGAATTTCTTCCTAATTTTTAATCCAAATCTCTTTCAGCTTAAAGCTATTCCCCCTTGCCCTACAAGCTACAGGTGCCTGGGACCTAGCAGGTATCACTAGGTACAAATGTCAATCTGAAGAACACCACCATCACCACCACCACCACCACAACCACCACCACCACCACTACCAAAGATAAATAATTAAGAAACAACTCAGGTTCCAGCAGGCCTGTAAGATTTCCTTTCAAATGCATTTTGTTGTTTTTTTATTACTCAAATGACTAAAACTATGAAATGTGTAAATATTCAGCAAAAGGCTATTAAAAAGGAATAGAATTCATTAATATTCCAGGTGGGATGGATCTCAAACACCTTAGATACTTAAAGGTTAAGCTGTCCAATTCTAAGGTAATTTCCAAAGGTAAGGAACATGTTATCCTCTGATAACACCTGCTTCTTTCTGTCCATAATAAAAGGAAGCTCTGTTTGACTAAACTAGACAATTAACTTGTAGACAGATAAAATTAATTGAAGAAAATCCCACTTTCCGTGACCATGCTTGCGAGGTAAAATTGGCATCTATCGGACTGTGGGGATTGTTGCAGAAAGACAAGGGAAGAAAATTATTGCCCACAGAAATGCTCAAAAGAAAAACACTACACAAAACACCTTCTGTATGTCTTTTACCTCCAACTTCCAATGGATTACTGGCCTCATTGCTAAAGCTGGGGTCTAGAAGCAGTCAGGGTAATAAAACAGTGACTTTGTCTTGGCAAAGAAGTATGTGATAAAAAGAAAGTGACCCTTCGAAGCCTCAAACTTAGATGCTGGAAGTGAGGACAGATTCATGAGTTGAAAGAACAGCATATACCAGCTGAGACTTCAAAGATCTTTAAACCCTCAGTGCTACCAGCATCTCCCTGGAACACAGTTAGAAAGCTCACAAGTTAGATTTTTCTTATTTTAACACTTTTTTTTTTCCCCCTGTAAATATTTCAGCTTCAAATATGTTGCTTTAAGGAGCCTGTTGCTTCTCTGGCTATAATTGCTATTGCTCCCAGCATGAGGAGACATCCAGAGGATGGATATGCCAGAGGTGCTGGGGTAATTGCTGTCAGACTCCATAGGATTTCAAACTCTAGGCCTGGCCTGAAAATGGGAGAACTGTGTACAGCTGAAGGGATGATCAGACTTCAGAATAGGTTACACTGAATGAGACGGAAATGACAATCAAGTGATAAAACCCTCCGGTCTCAACTGGAACAGCAGTAGTTCAAATGTGCAAAGAGATTACAGACTAGTTCTGAGCTTTGAAGGGTTTTTTTCCCCACTTATTTTTAAGACTAGTCACTTTGCAAAATCTTCAGTATGAAATTAAGCATAAGCACTGCCTGCCACAGAATTGGATCTTGTGTGTCTTTAAGTTTCATCAGGAAACAGATCTTTTGAGGCCTCATCAGACTGTCAAAGTGTTTCTTGATAGCATTTTCCTGTTGCATTTTCACTTCTACATGAGATCTTTCCCTGTCACTTTATCCGTCGTATATCCCTCTTCTCTCACACACCATGGGAAAACCAACGTGAATCACATGGGATAACTGCTTTTTCTCCCTGTGTTTTTTCACTGTTCTTTTGATTTAGTTTCCAAGGCTTATACTTTAATGATAGTTCCAAACCATTTCCTGTACTTTCGTTAATCTTGCAGAACAGATCTACTCTTGCAGACGGCTCCCCTTATTTGCATGCCAGCACAATGTTAAGCCCTTGCAGCCTGATTTGAGTGATTGACAATTTTAGTTCCTTTTAGCAGTCTGGAAAAACTGTTCTTTCCAACACTGTTAATTTACCAAAGGAATTATGTTCTTGTACATTTACTGAGTTTAACAGAATTTAGAAGTTAAAGTTATGCAATTCAGTTGCAAACTTACTCTGACTATTTCAGTTAACAGTGTTTTATAATTGCAAAAATAGACTCCATGTGCTGCCATTAATTAAGGTATAATTTATACAGATAGGTATCACATCTTTATTTCTAAGTAAATAAAAAATCCATCTCTGACATATAGCTAATGTTCATGGAAAAATCAATACTATAGCAATAACTTCCTGCATATGTCTTTTATGCTTGCTTTTCTCATTCTTCTTCATTCTATGCAACTACAAATGAAACTGAATTAAAACCAAAGTATTTGTATTTAGCTCAGGATTAATTTCAAATTCAGGATTTAACTGAATTTACATTGAAGAAAAACAAGAGAAATGCAGAGGTAGTTAATGGCTTTCATATGCTTTATTTCAACTTGCTGTGTTTTATTTGTCAGGAGCAATGAAAGTATGGCAAAGAATATAATCATATTCTGAAAGGTGGAAACAAAAGTTACATTAAATACCTTATGGGCTTGAAGAGCTGCTCTCTGTGGCTTTGCTGTGTAGTATGGCTTCCTTTGTAGTATGGCTGATCTGAAATTAAACAAATCTAGCTGGATTAGGATTTAAGGCTTTGCTGAAAATTCCCACTCATCAAAACCAAAAATGTTTTCATAATGGATTGAGTATCAAGCTTCTTCAGTCTTAAGGAAAAATCATGACAGGTTTTCTTTATTTTTCATATTAGCTATAATTCCTCCCATTTGATAGACATTCTATTTTACAATTTCATATTGGATTCTTATGTACTAACATTCAGTTAAAAAAAAAAATACTCATTTTGACATGGGACTGAAATCAGTTACATAGAAGTAATTCCTCTTCCTGAGTGTTATGTATGTCAAAGTTACTAAAAAACTAACTTCAGATTACTATGACTTTAATTTCCTTGATATTGTACTGTGAAAACATTTCCCCTCTTCTTTTTATTTTAATCTTAATTTAGATTGAAATTTGATTCTAATTTCATGTATTTTTCATTTTTATCCAAGCCTCAATTTCAGAGTACCACTAAGGGAGTAAGAACATTTACAATAAGAAATCCCTGATGATGTGAGCAGAGGGAGTTAATATATTAACTGCCTGAAAGAGAGAACAATAAAATAAATTCTTTAGAAATTCTAATAGAGAAAAATGTTGAATAATGAAGAAACTAACCAAACTGACCACCTAAGCTTCATATTTATATGTCATTCCTTACTAAATGATCAGGCGAACATTTTAAAACAAAATTTTAGAAAAGTTTTCGTGTATTCTCAAGGTGTGGTAAGGTAAGTTTTGTAAAACTGCTGAGGAACATTAAAGGGAGAAATTGACATACTCCCACTAACAGTGCTCTGCTAAGTCCATTGATGCCAGTGAGTGGGGAATGGGGCCCAACACATTCATCACTTCCAGGTGACTCCTCTGGCCAACCTCTGCCAAGTACAGTGCTCCATATTTTGAAGACATGCAGATGTAGCGCCTGGGGACATGGTTCAGTGGTGGACTTGGCAATGTCACACTACCAGTTGGGCTCCAGGATCTTAAAGGTCTTTCCCAGCCTAAACTATTCTATGGTTCTGTGCTATCCCAGAAAGCATACACCTAAAGGCAAGGGTAAGTGTATTTAAGCCCTGCCACTGGTGGCTGCTGTGGGCCAGGACGGACAGAAGTGTTTAAATAGCCAAAATAGAAGTATCCAGGGTAACAGGCACCCTAGAAAATACAACTCAGTTAAAAAGTAACTCTACAGCACAAGAGAAGGAGCAATTGCAGGGACCCTGCAAGCATCCCATGCTGGGAGTTTGCATTGCCATGCATTAAGGGCGCTTGACTCGGGGCTCTCGAGGTAGTTACAGCATCCTTTATGTGAGCGAAACCCCTGCTGGGACTAGTTACAATGGTTTTACAACTCTCCCAAAGTACAGAGTTCTAGCTACTGCAGATGACCTATTTCTGCTGGCTCCTGCAGAACTGAGAGTTACCCAGGCGTGATGTTCTAGCGTCCGCAAGAATGAAAGGCTACACAGAGGGCTCTTCTCTGGGATAATAGCCTTTTTATTATGAATCCAGTGTTGCATTATGAGGGTTCAGGGAAGGAGTCCAGAGACATCCAGGTGGCTGGATTAACCCAGAAGAAAGAGAGCGAGCAGAAGATCTGCAGGGGTCTTAAAGGGAGGTGGGACCATGGGACCACCCCATGGAAAGACACATGGTTCGAAGTGACAGGTGGAGGGGAGAGCTTCCCAGGGCATAGCCATATATGGGACCTAAGGTATGGATACAGGTAACACAAGGGAAATATGGGGTTTCGCCACAGCTCAGGCGGAGAGTTCAGATATTAGAGGGAGAAGGTTCAGAGGACATTGCCTTGGCTTTCTTCCCACCAATCTTGAAGCTCAAAAGCAGCAGCTTCTGCCAAGTACGCTGCTACAATGTGTTTGCTGTTATTGTCAGCCAGCTCCTGAGATAACACTGACAGTTTGGTTTACTCTGGAGTGCAGTCGCCCTTCTGAGTGGGACGTGGACTCATCTCCTCTAAGGAGTTGCCTTTGCTCCTCCTAATCTCTGTGGTATTGAGGGAGGTCTCCCCCAGTGCCTCCTGGGCTGACAGCCCACTGCTAAGTGAGCAGCATTTCCAGGGTAATGGATACGGGCAGTTGCATCTTGGGTAGGGTCAGTTAAAAGGCACAAAGCAGAATGTTTTGAAATGGACATCTGGCATGCAGTAAATGCATTTAGGAAGCAATAAACAGCTCATTTTGAATGACTTCTGCAATTGGTTTCAACACAAGCAGTTGGTGGAAAAACAAGCTTTTAGAAAGGTCATTTATTGCCATATATAACCCATCTCTTCCCGTTAAACTGCTTAGCAGCATACAAAGCAAATCCCAGCCCATTTCTGGTCTGATAATTAATAGAGTCTTCTTCTCTAGCTGGAGCTGCACAAAGAAAGTGAGTGTTGTCCTTGTTATCCTGACTTAATAATTCACCATTTGAGTTGTCAGGATGTCTTTGAAAGAAGCTGATTGTTGAAAATTGAGTGCAGTAGATGTGGAATATTGTATATTGTATCTTCAAGATGAACATGGAATTCACATGCTTTTAGTCAGTAATAGATTACTGGCAGTCCTTGGAAAAGAAGAAAATATTTTTGATCATAAGACATAATACTGCAATTTTCTTGCTGCTATTCTGTTCAAAGACTATAAATAAAATATGAATACTAAAGTATTTAATTTTCTAACCCTTAAAAGAGTAAAGGTATTTTCCTCCCCTTATTTATGATTGGATACAATAAATGAATGTCATGAACATTACAAATGTAGGTTTCTAGAAGGATAGGGTTTCTAAACTGGCCAAACAAATTGACACAGATACCTGAAAATATATCACAATTACTCTGAGAGAGGCTATTAGTTAGTTCCCAAAATAAGCATATTGGAGTTACTAAGCTGTGACTGCTAGAGAACACTGACTCCACATGCTCCATATTAAAAACTGATCATCTTTATTCCTGAAAATCAATGTATTTAGTTTGATTTAGACAGATCAAGCCTGTACTTATGCAAATTAGTGCAAGTAAATCACATTTCAAGTTGTGCATCAAAATTGCACTGTCCCGGGACAGGTTATTCAGATTTTTTGTGCTTGTAAAAATGTCATGAAGAGAGTCAACAACATCTTTCAGATGAAACCACCTTCAGTTAATACCTTAGCATTGTATTAACAGAAAGTATGATGGTGTCAGCAGCTCTTCATGAACCTACTGCATAATGGGAAAAACAGCAAAAAGGGAAGAGAATTTTGGAAAAGTTTCATATTCTGTAGGGAGAAAACTGTAGTGTGCCGTCTTTCCTCAGCCTGACTCAGAAAGAATAATTTCATTTTGCCAAAAATGTCAATATTTCAGACTTTGCTTTCATTGTGCAGAGCAAGGCAAAGAGAAGTCAACATTTTGATGAAAAAGTCAGGAGAGCAGTGCTGTGTCAGCATGGCATCAGCTTGCTTCCTCCTCCTGGTGTAAGGAGGACAGAGTGTTCCTGGGCAGCCAGGCCCAGGAGCCAGCCAGTGCCTGCCACACTCCATCTGGGTTTGTGCTCGGAAAAGCCATTGCTCCCTCTAACCTGGGCATCTGAACTGGGGAAGCCCTGAGAGAACTGCTCTGTGCTAATCCTAGGGTGGGAGCCTGTGAAGTGGTATTGCACTAGATGATGTAAATTTGTGGTGACGTGCAGGAATATGAAGAAAGATAAAATCTTATTCTGACTGTGTCTTTCCCACACTCCCCCCAAATTACAGAATATTTCTGCTGAAAGAACATGTGAGAAGGTGGTTAACAGTGACCTTTAATGGTCACAATTAGGTCTATAACTTAACAAGCTATTGAATCCAGCAATTTCAGCTGTATTTCTTCAGACACTGCTATTCAAAGTCATCTGTCTCTGGATCCTGGTACAGCCTACATGAGGTGTGACTGTGATGGTGGTTTGTGTAGACACAGAAAATCTGAATCTTACTAATTCACTGCAAATAATGTCAGAGAGTTCAGAGAGGGCCAGTCAGTCACACATTCACTCAGGTGGGCACTTCAGACCATGGTTCAGCAGTGCCACAGCCACCATCCCTGGCCTGCTAAGCTGGCTAGGTCAGGGTAGGACTGTTAAACAGAGACACCACCTCTAGTTCAGGAGTCCTAAGAGTCTCACGTTTTTGGGAGATGAGGAAACATGCTGCACAAGCATTTCTCTGAGCTAGTCAGGGTTTCATGCTCCTTTTTGCCCTTTTGGTTGGTGGTGGAACTCTGCAGTAGCTGGAGCTGCTATCTGACCTTCTACACAGGTTCTTGAGTACTTTCTTTAGTTAACATATTTCTGAGAGTGTCCAGCTTTGGACAGAAATATGAACCTAACTTCAGAGAATTTAGTTTTCTGATGAAGCCACAAGGGCTTCAGTGTGTGAACAACAATATTTATCCCAGCACAGATCAAACCACTAGTGTGTACACAAACCGGTTAGCTCCTTTTTCCTTGCTTACTCCTTAACACTGCAGCTTCATCGTTTAATATTCACAGCCTACTACACAGACTGAGGCACAAAGCTGAGATAGAACATTCACACCAAAGCCCTTGCAAGGGGTTAGTGCTGTTCAAGAGCTGGAGACTGCCAGCTAGGGGAAGGTCACCTGTCTTGTTGCCATTCTGATGTTTTCCTTCTTTTGTAACTAGTTCTCAGACATTCTCTGTAAACATAGCCATGTTATTGTAACGGTATCTTGTTATTTACATTCCTTTCTCCTGGGCACAGAAGTTTGATGGACATTTCCTTTGACCAGTGTGATTGAGGGGCGGCTCTTTGTCTCCTCCAATCCATAGTGGTTTATAGGACACATATAAAATAAAGATGGGCAGAGGTCCGGCCCGCTGTTTGTTCCTTGCTCTCAACAGGTGTCTGTCTTCTACTTTTGTGTCGTTACTGAGACAAAAATGTTAAGCATTTCATTGAACATTGAGATTGGACAGTGCTGCATGACATGCCCATGACTTTTTCCCACCTAGCTGAAGGTTTATATGCATTAAATCATCCTGCACTTTTCCCACTTGAAGGATCAGGTTGGGCTGAATACCTTTCAAAGTGAAGCCACTCTAAGAAAAATGGACAATTGTGACAGTAGCTCAAGATTGTTCTATCCTGCTAAACCAAAAATTGAAGTATTAAAAACACAATAATTACATAATGGCACAGTTAAGGATCACATTGGACCACTCCAGCACCTCTGAAATTTTGTGATATACTTAAATTATTTTGGTGCATATTGGGTTTGGTTGAATATAAAATAAATTATATACATAAAAAGAATTGCTTATACAAAAGGAAGCAATATTAGAACATAATTTTAATAGAAACTATAGAATTATATATTTGTAAAAGAACAAGGTGTATTTTTATAGGAAAATTTTGCTTCTTGCAGCACATTTTTTGTGAGAGAAGCACCTTGATCTTCAGTACTTTATTCCCAATGCTTTCAACAGATTCTTTGGAACGAAGGAATTTGCGAGGGGAGAATTTGGGAGTGGGCTGACTTTTGTCCTTATTTAGGAAAGGGACTACGTATATACAAACAGGTTGTGTTCCATTTCCAGATATAAATATCAACCTTAGCTAATAGTAGATTAGATTATCTGATGAAATTATCAGCATTGTGATTATTCTGTGCCAAACATTTTCTGGGCACTGTGATGATTTCAGAAAGAATTTTGATTGAAGAAATGCCTGATTGTACAGACATTTGAGGAAATGGATGCAGGTAAGTCAGGAGTAGAATAGATATGCTAAGTACAGTATGTGAAGGAAATTGAGAGAGAGTCCTTGCACAGCAGGCTCTCACACTAATTACAAAGTGGAAAAAATGAGTGTGAGAATGGATAACCTTTGAAAAAAACCTCTGATTCTTCTTCTCTCTTAATTCATCCACATTTATGCCAGCTCTTCTATATCTGAGCAATAAATATTAATTCTATGTTTGAAAAATCAAAATCTTGTCAGATTGGCTCTCCTAGGCATTATTGTTGCCTAACTGTATCTTAGCAACAAAATAGCTAATAAAAGCTTCTTATTCAAAAAAACCCCAAGCTTTTAAAATCCACCTTGATTATTTGAGGGAGACTTTTCCTCCAGAAAACTGGCATCATTCCTTACCTTTAAAGATGGAGTCAAGGAGTCACCTAACTGTTTTCAGAGCTACAAGCAGCCTGAATTAACTATCTGCACATGACAAAGTCACACAGGAATAAATATCTTCTTCAGACTGGGATGTGTCTCTTGCTCCTCAGCCGCCTCCCCTGAAATGTTGAGCAGAAAGATGGGGACAAAACCTTACAGACCTGGGAGGAGGGATGCTGTGAAATTATAGTTCTGAACTGTCTTCAGAAAGGAAGTTAAGGTACCTGGTTGTACTCATAAACCTTCCAAAGTTGTCAAGCCCCTCTTTTTTATAAACACTCGAAGCAAAAAATGAACTTAGAACAAGCTTTCAGCATTGGAGATGGGCCTGCAGGGGCACGGACGTCAGCAGAAGCAAAGCACAGAGAAAGAGAGCTTTGTCCTCAGTCTGATCCACACAAAGCTGTCTTGCCTCCAGAAACAACACTCTCCAAGGAACTGATCCCTGATTTCACTCTGACCCCATGGTAAGATGTCACAGTGGTCAGCATATGAAAGTGGCTCAGTGTGCAAGAAACAAATTAAGGATGCATCAAGAATGTGAGAGAGGGCAGTAACAGTAATGTCATAATTCTAGTTAATGCTTTGATGGTACTCATTGGTGTTATAAATGTTTAAATCCTACATCATATCAGTAGCCCAGGGTCCTGGGCACATTACCCTGTGGAGGGACACTAAGACATGCTTGGCATACACAGGCAAGGCATGGGATGGTTCTGGTCCGTTGTGAACATCCTGAATATGAGTTACCAGTGTCTCAAGCCAGGCATATGACTCTCACTCAATAATCAAAGAACAAAAATGAGCCTCTTTACCATTTAATTAAAAAAAAAAAAAAAGGTATAACATTAATCAGACAAGTTACTATAAAAAAAAGACAAAAAATACTAGCTCATAGATTTTGACTCAGACACAGTGAGTTATACCATCAGTGAGTGTCTGGGTGCCTGGGTTTCCCAAGAGCATCAGATCCAGTAGAACCACTTAGCACAGGATTAACTCATGTGGAGAGCACTCACCTGGCCACAAAGGGCAGAAGCTGTGGTCACTCTCAATATATATACATGTTGGGAACTGTGAGCAATGAGACCACTTTCAGCCTAGAGAATCTGGGTTTAGTATGATGGTGCAGCTTATCAGCATTCCCTCTCCTCACATCCTCAACAATAACCTCTGAACTCACCAGTCAGTCACAATTGGGTAGTGTGTGGCCACTGTCAGCAGCAGCTATCCTGTGAGCTTTAGTGCTTTTGTGAATTGAGACACTGATTTAAATATTGCTCCTGCTATAAATCCAATCTCAAAACACTGTTTTTTAAAAATGAGGGATTTTCATTTCTCTTACTTGAAAGCACCTTTTTGTTTCCCCTTTAACTACTGTCAGAGCTCACAGAGGGATTGCTCTGTTCTTCCTTTGGTTTTCAGGAAGGGCACAGAAACAGTGGGTCTTCAGTTCCTCTGCTGAGTTACTGGGGGAAAGACAGGGGAAAGGAGAAAAGAAGCAGAGAGCAGAGTAATTAAAATTAACTGCAGGCATATATGATTAATGTTATTTGTATAATAGCATTTAACCAACAGCAGCACCCTCATTACAATAGGTGGTTTGAGGGAATGTTGTGGCAAATGGAAGGCGCTGCTGTTGGTGGATAACAATGTGCTTCTGCAAAAAGGCTCTTTTCATGATTCATGTCTTAGAATTGCAAAACAACAGTAAGGGAAAAAAAATACCTCCTGGGTACAAATACCAGAATGCAGCTGAACCTAGACAACACTTTTATGAATATTACAAGGACACGGATATCACTGGTGTATTTTCTGTATAACAGTCTTCAAATTGTTAATAGGACTACATGAAACTAGCTGCAAGCCTTGTTTCTCTATCTGTATCCTACTGTAGTACCCAGACCTTATAAAAGTCACCAAAATAGTTTTTTAAATGTTTAAGCCTGCAGACATTTTGGTTAGAATTATCTCTCTGTATTACCTCTTCCAGTAAAAAATGGAAGCAAAAGAATATTGTCCCAATTTTTTTTTTTTTTTTCCCCAAAGGGTAGAGAAACAGACAGCTTTTATTCTAGTGCTTGCACTGCTGTTCCTCTGCAGCCTACAGGAAATCAGGTCTGTGAGGGTCACATCCTTAAGTCATTTTTCTGTGGCCATCTAATGATTTGTTCAAGTCAATTTTCCATGCTGGTCCTGGGGAACATTAGAAATGTTCTGTTACACAAGCTGTGGCTCCAGCTCTACAGAGACATGTGTGATATGCTAAATTTAACCCCCTCCAAGTCATGCTGGCTTCAATGACATTATTCATTTGAGCAGAATAGCTCACCAGTGTTGTGGTTTAACCTGACAGGCAGCTAAACATCATCCAGCCATTCATTCACTCCCCTCCAGTGGGATGGGGAAGAGAATTAGGAAAAGGGTAAAACTTTTGGGTTGAGTTAGCACAGAAAATTAAGGGAAAATAATAACAATAAAAAAATACACAAAACAAGTGATGCAAAATGCAATTCCTCACCAGCCACTTATCAATGTCCAACCAGTCCCTGAGAAGAATGCCATCACCCCCCAGTCAACTCCCCTCTGTTTTGTTGTTCAACATGATGCCATGTGGTAGGGAATATCCCTTTGGTCAGTCAGAGTCAACTGTCCTGGTTATGTCCCCTCCCAGTTCCTCATGCCCCCTAGACTCCTCACTGATAAGGCAGCATGAGAAGCGGAAAAGTCTTTGTCTTAGTGAAAGTCCTGCTCAGCAACAACCAAAATATTAGTGTGTTATCAATCTTTTTCTCACTGTAAATTGAAAACACAGCTCTGTTTCAGCGTGTTTTTAAAACCTTGTGATGTCCTGATATAACAGAAACCCGTGTCAGTCAGGGTTCCTTGCTACATTTCTGAATGTAGGTTAGCACCTAGATGCAAGAGCAGCACAAATATAGCCACAAGTTGCTTATCTGGTGTCTAGAACAAGAATAGGAGGATTGGTATAAAACAATACCTTCATAGAAGCAAGAAGCATGGCATCATTTCTTCTGCTGTGTCCAATGTTGACCATTCTGCAGGAAGGCAGGATTTCCAGCTAATATTGCTGGCAGCTAGAATCAATGAAGTTGTTGGAAGCAACACAGGTCTGTAACAACCTAAACTCCTTTGGCTTGGTTCCACCCTCTCTTCCAACCTGCAAATACATGACCATCTCTACACTGTTGTCATTTGTTCACTAAGAATTCTCTCCAACAGTCACAAGAATGACTCTTCAGTTTTCAACCACATGGGGTGACTGCAGTTTAGAAAAGACTTGGTTCTACCTAATATTTTTATTAAAAATTCTGATGACAGTGATTTTAGGGATTTTAGAGAAGAAGGTTATTTAAATGTAGATGTTTGAGAATGAGTATTTGTAGTAATATAATTTTGAAAATACAGTTTTCTTTTAGTGTAAATTAAAATGGATTAATTATTTTCTGTGTAGATTTCATTATTATGGGCTGTTTTATTGTTCACAGATGTGTACAGTTGTTGAAGTGTTTTTTTTTCCTTGCAACAAACTTATATGATAACATGAACTTCTTGTACTAAATTAAAATTTATTTCACAGTGTTTTTTTTTTTGGTTTTTTTTTTTTTTTTTTTTTTTTTTGTCTTGGTAAATGGATGTTGTGACTGTTTCTAAAAAAACAATATTATCTGAAAATTCATCTAAATGCCAGAGAATATTGGTTTGATTTAGAGGATTGCTTACTTTCTGACAATAAGTGTGTTATCTGTGGATTTTTTGAATCTTGTAATTGCATATGATAGGTTATATTTTCTGTATGTATTTCTGTGGAGTCTAGCAGTCTAATATTGATGGAACACTAGCAGTACACTGAATTTTTGATGAAATTAATTCTAAAACCCTAAATTAAAATTCAGATGTATCATAAGAACAACATAGTTACAGTTACACAACTAAAAATATCTAAGGATACTCAAAAGGATCATGGAAAGAGTTACATAATGAAGGGAGGGCTGTTCTCAATCAATTCATCTCCCAGTCTTTATTGACATGGGGGATTGTCCCAGCAATGGTTCAGGACTTTGCACTTGGCTTTGTTGGTCTTCAGTTTTACATGGGTCCTCTCCTCAAGCCGATTAAGGACCCTTTAGATGGCATTCCTTCCCTCTGGCAAATCAGCTGCTCTACTCAGCCTGGTGTCATCTGCAGCCTTGCTGTGGGTGCACTCAATGCCCCTGTCCATGTAGCTGAGGAAGATATCACGTAGTAATGGTCCCAGTATGGACTCTTGAGACACACTCCCCTTCATTACTGTTTTCCACTTGGACATTGAGCCATTAACTGTCACTGTTCGGCCATGGATCAGTCAGTTCCTTATGCGTCTAAAAATCCACCCATCAAACTCATATCTCTCCAGTTTAGAGGTAAGAATGTTGTGGGGGACAGTATCAAAGGCCTCACAGAAGTCTATGTAGATGACATCCCTTTTCTGCTGACACAGTCATACCACAGACTAGGCCAATAGATTAGTCAGGACTACTACAGTCTAGGATGAGTTTATGACTTTTCATGTTTCTTTAGTGAGGATATCACAATTATATGTGATAGACTATCCTATTCTACTTCTTTATGAAGTTTGAGGAGCAAGTAAAAAGTTCATATGGTGGAAGTGTGAGAAATGGCTGTAGTGGACTCATACAAAAGGACTTTGCTGACCTTAGCAAGAAGAATGAAAAGACAAGCTAAATGTTTATTCTGTTTTGATTTACTTTTCCTCTGTGTTTTAAAGGTTGCCAAAAAGAAAAAAATAGAGTGTTATAGAATTAAGGATCATTACATAAGCAAAAGGAGACTGCTAATCCTATGTGTCAACTCAATTCTGGCACTGCATAACTTCTGTATATTTGGTATTTTTGCAAATGTGAGATTGTATTGCAACTTTCTGTACTTAATTCTGGATGGTATGTGAGGAATTCAGTTAATATGCTCTGCAGAGAATGAGTTAACTAAGAGTAGCTGGTTTAAAACTTGAAATTCAAAACTTGATCATACCTGGAATAATTATGACAGGAGAGATAAAGACACACCTTTGACACCAAGACAGCAACCTTTCAGTTTTCCAGTTCCTGCTCAAAAGCCAAGCACTTCACAGGCTTTCAAGGTTAAACAGTCATATCAATAACTTCATATAAAAACACAGGGTATATGTCACTGGAAAAAATGGCTTTCTTGTTTTAACTGTTTGGGATTTTTATTTGTTTGTTTGGGGTTTCTTTTGTTGTAAAATCAAACTGTGGCAGATACCTGGCAAGGAAAATTTTAATTGCAAACATGTAAAGTCACAAAATTTTAAGCAACTAAAAACTTTCAATCAACATATGGGACTGATTGTAGGTATCACAAACTATCTCATAATACATATGAAAGTGACCTTTCAATTAATTAAAAAAGGCTAAGCTTCAAAACCAACAAATATATTTTAAATTATAAATTATACAATTAGATTGGCTAAGATATCACCACAGGGAATTATTAAAATCAAACTTAGGTAAAATTCAGAATAGACTGCTCAACACTAAAATTAATTACAGTGTCTTTTCTTTTTAAATCAGGGACAGAAAGATTCAGTACATGAGCTTTTAGGGATGGTATTTAATATATACCTTATTTCATACTTGTCTTTCTGTATAATTATTGCCACTGACTACAACAGGAAAGGCTGGTGGCATCCTACTCCTTACAGTAATTGTCCTGTGCTGTAAAGTGCTGCTCAAGATAAATAAAATCAGTAAAATGCAAACGTGCTCAGTATCTATCCCTGAACTTTGAATAAAATTTCTGGTAAGAAACCAGAATTGCTAGCTTCACTTAGATGCACTCAAATATTGTTCTGGGAGCAGTTACACTTATTTACCTTATTCATCAAGAGCTTTAGTTATTGCTTCTTATTATACTTGATTTACTTTGAGAGTTTAGTCTTATAACAGCTTGTCCATATACAATAATGTACAAATATTAATTTTATATTAAAAACCATAATCCATTGGATACACCTGAAAAAGAATAAAGGAAGTATTTTCTTTTTTCTGCATTAGAATTACTGTTCGCCACAGTAACTGGTATGGGGCTATAGTTTGGATTTGTACTGAAAACAGTGTTGATAATACAGGTATGCTTTAGTTATTGCTGAGCAGTGCTCACACAGAGTCAAGGCCTTTTTTGCTCATTACACTTCCTGAACAGGTAGTAGGCTGGGGGTGCACAAGAGACTGGGTGGAGAGACAACTGGGGCAGATGTCCCCAGCTGACCAAAGCATTCGTCTTCACAAGTCACCATTATGGATGACAAAGCCCTGACATCCTGGAGATGACTGGCTACTTCCCCACTGATAGAAAGTACTGAATTGATTTATTTTCTGTTTTGCTAGTGTACTTGACTTTTGCTTTACCTACTGAATTGCCTGTACCTCAGCTCTCAATTTTTCAGGTGGAAGTGAGTGAGCAGCTTGGTGGTGTTTAGCTGTCACCTGGAGTTAAACCACACCACACCAGAACATTAATTCTCACCCTCCTCCAGTCTGTGAGCAGCACTTGCTCCAAATGGTGCAGCCGTTATAGTAAAATGTGTGTGAAATTTAATCTCTAAGTATTTCTCCATGAATTTCTTTTCAAAATATGGACTGAATCTATTCAATTTGTATAATGAAATGATTGAGGATTGTGAAGGATGCTTAAGCACAAAGCAGTTGCATGACTTGGAGTGTGTGTGTGCTCCATGAACTATCTTCAGGCACAATAGTCATGGGTCATCCAGCCCTGAGGTGAGAAACACTGCAGGTATTTCTCAAGGAAAGGTGCAAAACTTCTCAGGAAATGAAGGAACATTCCAGCTTAGACTCACCAAAATATTCAGATAATGTCAAGAAATCAGAATACATTAAAAAATGCTGATTTGGACGAAGAGGTTTCTGGTTTTTTTTTTTTGTTTTGTTTTGTTTGGTTTGGTTTGGTTTTGTTTGGTTTTGTTGTTGTTGTTGTTGTTGTTGGGGTTTTTTTGGTTTTTTATGTTTTTTTTTTTGGTTTGGTTTGGGTTTTTTTTGTTTTGTTTTGTTCTTTTAATATATTTTTGTGTTTCACTGACAGAAGTTTAAAGAACAATACAGAAATTAACGCTTTCCTAAAGAGAAACATAATTATTACAGATTTGGAGAATTCCAGTAAAACATTCTTTATCATCTCCACCCAAACACACAATTCCTACCCCAAGGAGATTTACTCCTTCTTGCAGTTACACAGTCATTCCCAATATGGTTTCTATCTGTTTGGCCTCTGTAGTATTAATAACAACCATAATTACATTGTGCCTTCTGACCCCAGTTTAACATAACATTTCAGTTCACATGCTAAGTAAAATGTTTAATCACAAGTGTGCTGAGGGAGGAGCAGGTGTTCTCAATATCTCACCTCCAAACACTTGCCCTTTGGCTGGTTTCCTCTTACACACCCATTTATTATAAAGCTGCTGGAACTCGCTGCTCCTGCCTCTCTGAACTTCTTAAGTAGCACCTCCGGCATCAGCATTATTAAAAAATAAAATCAAATGTGAAAGAAATAGGGCAACTGGATGGTCATAAGGACTTGGTGCTATTTAGATTACACAGCTCCTTAGGTATGTTCTTACATTTAATGATGAGCATTTGGTACCTGCAAGTATATAATCGCCTAAGCTCATGTCATTACTTGGTTTAACAGTTAATGCTTAAATCATGGTTCTTGATGGATTGACAAGAGAATGTTTTTTCCTTCCAACTAATAAGAAGGAGAGGGATTCAGGTTTCCCTTTTTTCTGAGTGTTTTTAAAGACTGCTTCGTTCCTGAGCCTGCAAGGGCTAGCCAAGGGATTTAATGCAATAATGTGAGAAATGTACTTGATGGAGAACTTGTGTCATTCTGTGCAGAAAGGTAAAGTATTGATAATTTTCTTTTTAGCAGAGTAGGACTATTCAGCGCACAATAAAACTGGATTCTCATTCTGCATCTCTTGAGGTTCAAAATAATGAAAATGAAGTCCTTGAAAACTTATTAAAACCCAATGGAGACAGATGCTTGTTTTGCACAATAGACATTTTGATGAATATTCTTAGAAATACTGCCCCTTGTACGTTTGCAATATGCTTGAAGCTTTCCCAATGCTGAATTATGTTTTAAGGTCCGAAGTGACTGCTATCCTTGCTACCTCTGACCTACAACACAACACAGAAAGGAGAATACTGTTTGGTAATACCTGAATAAAGCCCATAATTCCTGGTTGAGATAGAGCAGCTGTCTTTTTGAAAGCTATCCAGTCTTTATTTGAAGAACTTAGGTGATGATGAATGCACGAAATGCTTATAAAATTAACTGCTGTAAGAAGGTATTTTTATATAAAATTTCATGCTAATTCGAACTACTAAATTGTGTGTTGTCTGTTTGGATGAAGAGTCTTTTTCACTCAAAAACAAACTCTCAAAGACTGTACTTGTACATTACAAACAAGCCACCTTTTAGCCCTCCCTTATATGCACTAAAGAAATCAAACTTTTTTATCCTCCAGCTGAAAACATGTTTTTCCTGAATGTGATTGGTTCTTATAACTCTTGTCAGCCTTTTCTAATAACCTTTAGCACAGACACCAGAACTGACAGTAATGCTCTCATTCATGTCAAGGAGAGCCACACTACTACAGCTTTATAATTTTCCTTGTTTCCACTTCAAAAGTACCCATGGGGCCTTTCCATGCTTAATAATGCTGGAAATGGGTGCTCAATTGGTTGGCTACTGACCCTGTATCATCTGCAGCATCACTGATTTCTAAAATAGAATCTTGCCCTATAAATGTGACCAATTTCCTTGTAGTTGAATATATTAAAATTTGAGTTGCTAAGTACTATTTATAATGAATCTCAGATCACTCTGAAGAACTGGCCTGGTCTTAGCATTGTTTACTTTCCCCAGATTTTACTTCAGCTTCTAATTGTCTATTTTGTTCAATTAAGCATCCATGTCCCATTAGTTACCCCTCAGACTATTCCATGACCCATCTGTTCACACCAAAAGCAAGTTGTATTCATCTTAGTCATTTTTCTTTCTTAAGTTCATCTATTACTTCTATTAATATTCCTTTGTGAAATCTGAAGTCTTTCTTCTTTCACTCCAAGAAGCCAGGCTTCAGTGTAAAGACTGGCAAAGGCAGTGATTGTAATGGGTGCAAATCTGTTTTGTTTATTTTTAACTTGCCTTTTTTTCCCCTCTGCAGCTGTTCTAACTGATTTGGGAATGACCTGCAGGCAGTCAGCAAGCACTCCCTATCCCTATCCATCATAACTTGTCCCTTCTTTTATTCTGTCTCATCAAGTCCACTAAAGCATTTTTCAAAGGATCAGTCTTTTTATTTCCAGTATTTTCCACATGGCACTGCAGTAATAAGGCTGGCACAAGACCCACTGCAGGGAGTGAAACTTGTCCTAAACCCAACTAAGCTGTTTTCACAGCCCAAAGCTTAGCCAAAAATTTATTGTGAATTCTCTCTGCTATTCCATTATCTGCACAGTTTACTGCAGCCCCTGTATCAGGAAAAGCCTTTTCCCTCACAAGGGAAAATGGCACAGGCTAAGAGAGATGCTGCTTTGTACAGCACAACAGGAGTACTTGGAGATGTTCCATCTCTTTCTGTATTGTAACACTCTTTGTCCTAGCCAAGCAATGTATCCTTTTACTAGACATTAGCCACAAAGGGATCTTTAAACATCACACTTGGGCAACTGAGAAATATTTGACCATGTGCCGACATTCAGATGGCAGCATCTTGCTCATATGCCAATGCTTGCACACTTGGCTGGGCTGATGAGCTGATACTGCACCCGAGCTGCAGCTGTCCTTGCCTCCCCTCCTCAGCTGTGCTCACAGGATGCCTCACCTTCCACAAAAAAAACCAAACCAAAACAAAACAAAGAAACCCAAAAACAAAAACAACAAAAAACTACAAAAAAAGAAAAAACCAAAAAACAAACAACCCCCCCCCAAAAAAAACTGAGAAGAAACTCAACCCAAACCAAACCAACCAAACAAAACCATGCAAAACCAACCAATTAAAAATACAAACAAAAAAACCAGAAAAACAAAACCCACCCACCCCCCCCAAACCACCTCAACCCAAAACAAAATACCCCTAACCAGTTGAGAAATCTTTTTTCTTTACACCAGAAATTGAAAAATTCATCTGAGAGAATCATGACATGCATGCAAATCCATTTTTATTCCTTGTTTTGAGCAAAGACTTTCATTCCAAATTATGGCAGGCATTTGTAAAAGTCACCTTCTGTATGGCTTTTTTAAATGTCTCTTTAAGAAGGGGCTCATGTTCACATCCTCATTCCCAGGAGAAAGTTTACACTCTTGGTTGTAGCAGGGCATCTCCCTAATCTTCTGATGGGACTATCCTTCTAAGCAACAAAACATTCACAGTATGTGGAAGGGTCCAGAAATAACAACAAAAAAGTCTAGTGCTCCAGCCTGGAGTCTGAACTGGAAGAAATATTCCAGATATCTGATCTCTGCTGCAGGGGAAACTTACACATATTTTCTGAAGGGTTTTCTGTGTAAACTGCAGAAACAAGGATGTAAAGCAGTAATTTTGGAAACTTTGGTAATTTAGGTCTGTGGTCTGTAGCAGCTGTAGGTGTCTTTCCTCAAAACAAGGTGTTGAACTACAGGAGATACAAATGCCTTCCTGAAGTCCTAATTTGGGACATTCAAATACTGGAAAGGTAAGGAATTTTATCCCTCTGTGCTGAATATTTCTCTTCATTAGCATTTAAGTGACCCTCATTCAGTGTGCAGAATTTCTATTACTGTTTTTTGTTATTTACGTTTGGACTATTTCTGAGCTCTGCATGTTGTTCTGGGGCCTCAGGATGTTATTAGGTAAGCACTGCAGCATCAACGTGGTGATGGCTGCCCAAAACCTGTGCTGACTCCAACCTCAACTAAGGCAGAAATGCAGGTCAAGAAGGGGTAGTAGATCTGCCTCAAACTGGGAAAATTATGATTATGAAGGGAAAGTCCCTCCAGCTGGTATGCATTAGGGTGGAATGATGTAAGGATGAGACTGAAACAGATTTTTTCCCAAAGAAGGAGTTGAGACACAGAAGGAAAGAAAAGGTTTTATATTTTAAAAAAATCTGTAAAATCATAAAGGCACAGTAAGGCCCTAGGTAAGAGTATCTCTCATGATCATATATTCCCCTGAGTCACAGAATGATTTCTGACCAAAAAACACCACTTTTTTCTCAGTCTGAGGTGGTCCAGGGGTCAAAGTCTTCTGTCTCCATAGTCCTTAAATGGTTCTTACTGCTTGCTCTCTGTTCACTATTTTTTTTTTTTTTTTATCCCTAATGAAGCCATCTGGCCCAACTTTCACAAGGCTGCTCAGTACCTCACTGGGTAGGGCCTCATACTCCCTTATTCATGTCAAGATTTTTTGTCAGACACCATTTATAGGGTTTTTTTTCTTATAAAATCTACCGGAGCTTGGAAACAATAACCTTTTTTTGAAATACTTTTGCTATTGTAATAAAAATAGCAGGCCACAACAATAAAAACACTCCTCTACATTAAGTAAATTAAAGCAAAACAGTAATACTCTGATTCAAGCATGGTCAAAGGAAACTTTAAACCTAAGGCTGAAAAAGTCTCCATCCAGATGAGTTGACTGAGACTGAGTTAATTCTTTGTATGGAGGAACCAGACCTTTTTTCAAAATGTCTCCAGCTTTGAACAAGAAGAAGATCTGAATTTCTTGGAATTTGCATTCTGAAAATAGTGCTTGGTGTTTTGACCTTAAGCCAAAGTTGGGTTTAGTGGAATTTGCAACAAGTTTCTCTGGCACAGCAGTTTCTTACTAAGCCTCTCCCCCTTCACAAAATTTCCTTTACCCCTGTCACAATTGATTGCATTTGTAGGGGTAAATAAAACATCCTGGGACTGCTCTTGGACAAATAGTATGGAAATGCTCATGTCTATATAGTTTAACTCTCTTAACCCTTCTTCAAACTGCGCATGGAGAGCATTTTCTGCGTGAGCTGACTCCTGCACTGTCCCCATGGTAGTGCTACTTGGCTGTGACCAAAACTGTGCAAAACAATTCACAATGAACGGTTGCATTCATTCTATGCTCAGGCCCATGTGCTGACCTGGTTTAGTATATTAGCTTAGCTGTAACCATTGTGGCCATGTCCAATTATCTATTCTTTTTGACTTTAAGTAAAGTTGGTTTTATATACTCAGCCTTGGATGTGAAGTTGCCTTAAGTAGAGTCCTGAAGTCTATCTTAAAAAAAATGCAAACAAATAAACACTCAAAAGAAACATACAAAAATAACAAACCAATCAAAGAAATAAAACCTCAACCCAAATCCTTGACTCAACATATAATTCAAATTGTGTTGGTTTTTGGGTTTTTGGGTTTTTGTTTGTTTGTTTGTTTGTTTTGTGCGGGGGTTTTTTTGGTTTGTTTTTGGGTTTTTGTTCACTGTTTTTATTAATTTGTTTTAAAGTTTTAGGACAAGAGGAAATGGCCTCAAGCTGTGTCGGGTTAGGTTTAAATTAAATATTGCAAAAAATTTATTCACTGAAAGGTTGTCAAACATTAGAACAGGCTGCCCAGGGGAGTGGTGGAATCACCATCCTTGTAAGTGTTCAAAAATGTGTAGAAGAGATATGTTGGGACATAGTTCAGTGGTGGACTTGGCAGTGCTGGGTTAATTGTTGGACTTGATGATCTCACAGGTCTTTTCCAACCTTGATGATTTTATTATTCTATGATTCTATGATGTTGCAATGGCGGCAATAAAGACACGGCAACAGAGCTTGGTCCGAGCGCGTTGAGAGCAAGCCCCATTTATTGTCCCATTCCCATTTTATACAGTAGGAACCCAGGTAGATGATTCGCTAAGATCCAACCACCCCTTGGTATGGTTGGCTGGGTTCTACACCACCCAATTCAAAACATATCATGCCTAGACCCACAACAGCTGTGGAAAAACAGCAGGTGTTAGCCCTGCTTATTTTATTGTTTTTCATAACTTACATGAGGAAGAAAACATTCCCACAAGCAGCCCTAGGCAGCAGCTCTGGGCTGCTACACTATGAATGTTTTAAAATTTAGATTATGGAAATCAGTTGAAAAGAAGTATCCAACCATTCTAAAAAAAATAAATTACAGATGCTACATAAAGAATGCATAGTTTTGAAAATAGGGAAAAATTAGTATCTGTTATATGAAGAATGTTAACAAACAAAAGATTCATACCTCACTGATTAGCCTTTAACCACTCCAAGCTGAGCCACTGAAAGTTCTGTTGGTTAAAAAAAATGTTGAAATTATCACACAGGGATATAGCAATGACAAAAACTACTTTCTGTCTCATCAAAAGTTATCTTGAGGGGAAGACTGTTATCAGATGCTGAAATTGGCCTTTATTCCTCATCCCCAGAACTGGCTTCAGCAGTGACACCTGTTAAATAGGAAGGTGGACAAGAAAAGTGGACAGAGGTCAGTTTGTATCATGGAAGAAGAAGCTTGATATGACTAAAATTGCTATGACTTTGCTTTTACAAATATCTAGGTCTTTTTCCACCCAGACTACAAACAAAATCTTGCAGCACAGACTCCCATGCGTATTTATTTCTTCTATTTAAGCAAATATTGCTAAGGGATTCTTTTGCTTTTTTACTTTTCTTCTTGCTATTACAACTCCATTCCTGTTTAAAAAAGAAAAACAAATGTGGTAACTACCCTTCTGAATATGGATTATATGATTTGAAGTCCTAAAAGGCTCAGGGAAAGTTGATTTTCCATAATGTGGGGCCAGTATTTAGTTTGTATGCTAGAATATAAAAGCCAAAGAAAAGATATTGATACTACTGTTTCCCACTGCTGTGCAAAGCATGGTGGTTTTGAGCCTGTGTGGGGAGTCTCACAGCTTGCTCAGTATTTGTTTTGGGGGTGTCTCCTTTTCCTGAAAGATATCTTACCCTTCATTTTAATGACTTTTCCATAGTCCGGTGTGTCTGCTCTGGAGAAAGGTAATTTTCTTTTACCTTTTACCTATTTTTCAGTTCAGCAATAGGCAAGCATCCATCTAAACTAAGCTGCATGCTGCCAGTAGTGTGGCCCAGGGTCAGGAGAGGTGCTGAGCAGTAGCAAGGCATCTGGTCCCTTCTCTGCGGTTTCTAACCAGAAGCAGAGGTGATGGAGAGAGGGTGGGAGGCTTTCCTATGCTGAGGCATATCATACCCCAGGTATTTTGGATCAAAGTTCTCCTCAGACCTATCTCCCACAGTGCCCAGGTACTGCTTTAAATATTATTAGGCTACTTGACTTTACAAACATGCTTTGGGAATCCTTTGTTGTCACCTTCAGGGAGAAGGTGTCAGAGCACATCTGGCTGTGGGACAACCACTCTCAGTTTGTGAAGACCAGACCTGAAGTGACAAAGTTATAGTGTATTTCTATTGTGATGTGCCCTTGAAATAGTGATGCAAAATTCACAGCAGATGAAAAAAGCAGGTAATAGTCATTAAATAATTGTTGCTTTGAAGAATGATAACACTTCAATACACTAGTGAGAGCTTTGACTGTCATATGAAAATGCAGAGTTAACTATATAGTTATTAAAAGTCAGGCCGTATTTTCCATCCATTTTTGTTTGTGAGGTCTCCTTGAAATGCCTTATAAAACTTGGGAACCCAGGCAGCTTTTCTCTGGGGAATATAAAACTATAGCAGTTGATACTGGTAAAATAGGTTATATGGAGCCTTAGAAATGACTTCTTGATTTTTCCAGTATTTATTGCCTGAGTAATGTACAGAAACAGTAAAACAGAAAAGCACAGCTTTCCATCTGTGCTACATTATGCCATACATAAGAACTATTTTTCATTTGAAATGGTGGTAGTCCTGTAGACTTTCTTGCTTTGATATCCTATGCTACCACACATGGTATGATAGAGTATAAACAGACTGACTATAAATCTGAACCTTTACAGTTTTGAAAAGTGAAACATTCCAGCATTCAATTCCCACTAAATAGGCCTCCTAAAGTGTAGCCTGGGTCAGGTATTTGGATTTATTTTTTTTTTAAGTGGAGGCAAAGGTTGTTACACAGAAACCTGAAGCCAGATAAGAAAACAGAAAAAACTTTGCCAAAACCAAGCAAACAAAAAAGGTGTCCCTATCTGGTATCCAAGGTGCACAGCCCAAAATCCCACGAGAACATAAGGGAAGGGTTTGCTATTCTAAACAGACAGCTTTCAAGCATTAATTTCTCTTTATTCTCTAAATCTCTGCTTACAAGTTTGCATACCTTAAATGTCATCAAAGTGTGAGCCTGTGTGACACTGGCGGAACAGTAACCCCCTTTATTTCTACTTATTTGAAACCAGAGACAGACAGCATGTTAGAACAGATGGGCTGGTAGGCTTAAAAGGGCTCAAAGTTGTTGTTTAGCGGGAGGAATCAGTTTTGGGTTTGGTGGGTTTTTTGACTTTTTTGGGTTTTTTTTTTTTTGGCTTTTTTTTCATTAAATAGTTTATTTATTTAAAAGTACAAGTTAAAATTTCCCTAACTAACTTTCTGGGACATAATGAATTTTGTGACTTAAACAGCTCTCATTATTTCAGTGTTTTAATATATTTTTCTTACTTGAAACTTACGTAAGTTAATATAAGTATGAAATTGTTGCCTTACGAAATTGGAAGAAATTTCTGGTGATGAGCAGTGCCTTGGAGCCCCACAAAATCCTTCTGACTTGAGTGAGGAAGGTGGAAGGATGAGTGTCAGGTATTATGTACAAAAACTTCCTGATGGTGACAATACAATCTATGCATGGATCTTAAGCTAAATAACTACAACAAAAAGAACGTCTTAGTGTGACACCTTTTCAGCAGAAACAGATGCAACCTCGATAGATCTCAATAAAGTGATAAAGAGAGGGCAGGAAATGGTGAAATCCAGATGCTTTGACCACAATATCTTGTCATTTCCTTTAGATATTTTAAATCCTCCTACTGGAGGAAGCTGGGGAAGGGTGGGTGAGGAGACTGCCAGGGGGACCAGGGCAGTGGGGACAAGGTGGGTTCCTGGGCTTGGCTGGGGCAGGGGGCCATGAGCCTCAGCGGTCCCCAGCTCTGGTAGGAACCATATCAACAGATCCACCACCACCGAGGTGCACGTGTGTGTGCAGCAGCCCAAACGCACATACACAAACACAGCCTTAAAACACAAAACTTTATTTTGCTACTTTTCCAAGAAACCACGTGCTCAGGAGGAGAAATCCTAAGAGGACCCACCAGCAATGCTTAGAGAAGCTACTGCATATCCTTAAAGACAGGCAAGTCCTAGAAATGTTGAAACTTCAGGGAAAACAAAAAAAAAAGGTGTTATTGTATCTCTTGTCCATTCCTCCAAAAAGCTGGAAAAAAATGTGTTCCATTTTAGTGGTTTATTCTTCAAAACTACATTTATTTCTTTCCCTAAGAACTATATTACAAAGGAAGCCCTGCTGGGTATATTTACGAACCAAAGTGAAAATTCTGCCTTGGAACAACAGCTATAACTGTGTTACACTTGGAGTTACCCTGCACTTAGAGTGTTTATACATATGTGTGTATATAGACATACACATACACATACATATGTACATATATGAATGCATATATATACTAATACTATTTATAAAATGGGAAAAATTGAAGGTAGAAAGCTTCAAATTTTTTGACTAGTTAAAAAATAAAAGAGTGACACTGAAAACAGAGAGGCTTCAAAGGTTATTATTCAGTTGCTTAAGAAAAGATATTTCCACAGGAAGAACAGGAAAAAAATTGCATCACTGTGTATATAATCATTATAAAGCAGCACAAAGGGATTACATATGTTAGATATCTACATATTGGATATGTGTACTGTATACACTCCAGGTATAGTGGAATTACAGCTGCTTAATGTTTTAAATTAAATTAAATTTTAAGGTTGTAAATTAAATTATTTTAAAATTTTATATAGATAAAAAAGACGTTCTGAATGACTGAAGTGCAACAGCTATGTCATTTTAGATTTCTAAAAAACCTTGAGTGCTGTAGAAGCCTGGAAGATGAAGGGACTAATGTACATGTCTCAAACACCAACCGCCAGGTAGCTGTGGAGCCAACCAAGGATTGTTGGTAATAACATTCTGTGAGAAAGAACAGGATGTGGCTGGAGAAAGGACCACGCAGAGGTAGGCAACACTTCCTTGTTCTGGCTCCTGAAGATAAGCACAACGCAATGAAAGCACAGGAATGAGGTCAAGAAGTGGGCATGGGCTGTTGACAAAAAGCCAACCCAGGAGGGGGCAACCAAGACCACCAAGGAGCCCTGAAGTCCTCTGAGCCATTTCCAGAAAGGTCTAGAAGAATGGACTGCACATGATAACTAAATTACACAGAAAGCAAATAACTTATCTCTAGGGTGGGGAAAACTTATCTATCAAAGGATAACCCCATGACACCCAGGTGCATGTGCACCCCAGGAACCTGGACACTTCATCAGCTGGACTTGATGCTTGAGCCAGGACATCTTTCTTTCTTCCTGATTTTCTTTCTTTCTCTCTTTTCCCTTTCACTCTGCCTCTTTATTTCAAATTCACTGCTGTGTGCTTATACTAGGAGATGAGGGACTGACACCAATTTCCATGCCAAGTGTATAATTTATTAATAAATCTTTTAAAGCTTTTGCAGATCCTCTGACTTTTGTCATTCCTTTCAACCATAAGCACATAAGAATCTTCGATGCTCACTTCCACCTAAGGGTGGGATGCCATAAGTGCCAACTTAATTTAAAAAGGACAATTTTTGGGTGTCTTTTTTCTTAAATTTTCTTAAATTTTGTTAATTTTTTTTGTGAAATTCCCTTATTTACTCTCAGGTTTTGAGTCTAGGGGAAAGTAGTCTGTTCCCTCCTTCCCCACGTTTGCCCAAGACACTGTTTCTCAATACTCCAGGTATCATCCTTGAAACTGTCTGTATCATACCAGATTTTTACCTCAAGTACAATCAAACCATTCTCTTAAACACTGACCCAGCCCAAATTCTGCAATCACCAAAAAGCTGTAGCAAAGCATCCACTAAACGAAGATGCCCTCACAACCCAATAACATCCTTCTTTTCCCCAGCTGCTCTTCATGGTTTCCATTGACACAGGGGGTACAACAGAGCCTGCTGCACACCTCTGCATGGGACAGGCAAAGTCTATAACTTGTTTGTAAAGAGAAAAAAAAAATAGTCTTCCTGAGTAGATAAGGTTTGTCAAGTGTTTTCATAAGCAGTGGTGTCACAGGCAGATAATGGACTTCATTCCATGGTTTGTAGATTATTTAGTGAGAGGAAGAGAGAAATTTCCAGAGTTGAATCAGGTTGTTATTTTGTTTGCCATTGTTGCTGAATCTGTGCATGATTAGTTGGACTTATTTCAATGCATGTGTCTACTGCTTGGGTGCTCTATAACTGGTCAGGATACCTTCTGCCTCAGCTGGGGATACAGCTGGAGCTCATCCGCAGGAGCAGACATGCCCAGCTTAGCCTGAGGGACAGTGTTGGCTTGGATCCTGCCAAACTGGTGAGATGGACAAGCCTTAGTGAACATCCCTGGGATGTCAAGTGCTGGGCACAGGCCTCAGCACTTGACAATCTCTCCAACACCACTCTAAAGAGGAGTCTATACCCAGCACTGCTCAGCTATAGTAGCAGGTATCAAGGAAGTGAGAGGGAAGATGACTGAAAACTTAATGATCAAGCAAGTCTCTTTACTTCCTATGTCCATTCACCACTGACACTGAAGTTCACAGCTTGGATGGATGTACTTCTGACAGACATTGCCATTGTCCGAGGAAACACACGAAAGCACTATCATAACTACATTATGATAACTATCATAAACTATGATAAACACTATCATAACTACACATTATAGTTAATCTTTTCCCCAGAAATCCTGGGCATAACTTTTTTCTTTGTTGTTTGAAATTTGCTTTCATTGTTATACATGGCACAACTCTGGAATGATCCTCTAACTTTGCTAATTAGCTTTCAGTCCCACATCCTTGTAAGAAACAGAATATTTCCCCTCAAATCTCTCATCATGGAGTATCCTGCAGATCCTTACCTAGGATCTCTATGGTGTCATGAGCCTGGCAGGCTATGAGGATAGACATCAGTTGCTTAACCTTGTTCTGATCATCTCATAATAAATTATCTTATGAACTGTCCCTGTTGTGGTGCCTCTGGGCATGGCTTGCGACCGGGCCTGGCCCTGCCAGGCTGTGGGGGGCCGGTCCTTCCCCCCCTGCGCGGTGCCGATCCTTCCCCCCCCACCGCACGGCAGCTGGGGTGGCACAGCCCCGGCTTGGCAGGGGCTGTCCCTGCCCAAGGGAACAGCTCATTGGTTCCCATGCCAGGTGCAGACAGCGACTCACTGGCCGGCACCACTGTCAATCATTGTGGTCCTCAGCAGTGATTGGCTCTCCCGGCTGCCCTCCCCTCGCCTCCGTTTTATAACACGCCCTGAGCGCCATTTTGGCCGTCTTCTCCCCACCATGGACCAGTAATAAAATCCTGCTGGCGATAAGCAGAAAAGAACCCTTTCTCATCTCTTTACTTCCCTGCATAAATTAAACCACTGTGCGTGAGCTAAGCCAAGATTCTGCGGGAGTTCTGATGCTCGGCTCGCCTCTGATCGGAGACTAGATAAGGCCTGAGTCGCGTTATCTAGGCAAACGGGACCGACGCAAGAGACTCCGAGTTACTCACGCTTTCTACCGCGGCATGTCCCCACTTTCATCTTTTAAAAATCAATGTTCTCTTGAAACACAGAAAACATTTGTGATACATGAACAAGACTGGTTGTGAGCCAGTAATCCTTTTCTCTAGAAAGGTAAGCTTTCACATCAGATCTAAACCAGTAATGTCTTAACTACCTAACACATGCTTGACTTGAGATATTACTGAAAATCATATGAAAAATGTAAAATATAATGTGACATGACAGAAACAGATGCACTTCTAATTTTGGTTCTAAACTGATAATTCAAAATGTGAGTTATTCAGAGGAGGATAACTCCAATTAATAATCAATTAGGAATCAATCAGTAATCAATGCAGTACCATCAGCACAAAAAGGGGTAACATAATAATAGTTTACATATTTTGCATGCATGAAGTATACATATGCTGTATCCATTAAAGCCGACTTAAGTTACTTAACATTCAATTGTGCATTTTGTGGAGTGAGTCAATAGAGTGACTCACTAGACCACTTCAGTACCATATGGGAAACTTTCCCTCTCCTGAGCAGATGGAGACAGAGAATGTCACAGACAAAATGTGTTTTGTCTCTGGAGAAAGGATGTTGGCTGCTTTGTTCTTAGACTCTTTTACATGCCAAGCCTTCTGCTTGCATTGGGAGCCCTACATTTTGGGGTCTCATGGATATTTCAGCATGTCTCTGAAATGCTGACCTGCAGAAGACAGACAAAACCAGGCTATTTAGAGGCCTGTAAGTAAAATATGACTATTGCTGTACAATCCAAGTTTTAACTGGAGGGACAAAGCAGAAGAAATCATCACCTTTGCCATTCTTTTAATACATAATCCTCTCTGAGGGAGGCAAGTGCTTTCCGTTTCCCTGTGGAAGATTTAGATGAAGGGTAATTGGGATGGCATGACACTTTTGAAGGTGACTTTGGCCACAGAAATCCTATTTTCTATTTCTTTTGGCTCTTCTTTCTCTTTGTTTGTTTTTTTTTTTTTTTTTTTTTTTTTTTTTTTTTTTTTTTCATAATAGGGGNCTTTTCCTCATTTTTCCATACACGTGCTTCTAGAACTGAAGGATGATCACATCCCTATGAATTTGTCTGAAAACAACACAAGGAAAATACCAAGAGGTATTGCAATTTTACCTTCTGTCTCAAAGAAATATAGTCAGAACCAAGTATATCCACCCTAACATTTGTAAGTCAACAGAGGCATCAGGGATATGAATCTGGTTGTGCCACCTGTTGTCGCACTTTGGACACAAAAGAAAGACACAGACACACATTGGAGAGACAGAGCCAAACTGCGGGCCAAAAACTGGGCAGGACTGCGCCTCCCAGACCCCGCACTTTATTTTATATCCTCCGAGAGACCACAGTGGATTGGAGGGAGAACTTGCCGCCCCTCAATCACACTGGTCAAAGGAAATATCCATCAAATATCTCCACCCAGGAGAAAAGAATGCAAACATAGAACACAGTTAGGAAAACATGGTTATATTTACAGAGAATGCATGAGAAACTGTTACAGAAGAATGAAAACATTGACGAACTGCAAAACTCAGGGCAACAATCTGTCAGTAGGCAAAATGACCAGTCAGCCTATGCAAAATGTAAACCATCTTCTGAAAATATCTGTCTACTGCATGCTGACTATGTTGGAGCTTAAGCAACCCCTAATTTAAATGCATTCAGGGCTGGGTGAACTGAGTTTATGTGCAAAAAATCTGAGTTCACATTTGACTAGATAAAATACAATTTTTTTGCAGTTATTTCTTTAGCACCACTCCTAGGTTCAAGAGCATTCATTATCTGTTTTTGCAGTGTCTATCACAGTGAGACCCAGTCTAACTAGTCTCCTTGATTACAGCCACTCTACTACCCTTGCCAGATTCAACCCAAGTGGGCTTTGGCTTTTCTAACCCCACCTCTGCCCACTTGGAGAGTGCCTCTGTATCCCTCCTGAGTCATATTTCACCTAGAGAAGTACTATCCCTGCTTCCAGCTTCTGTTGAATTGCTTCTGCTATTTAAATTAGAGAAGAGCTTTTCGCTCATTGTTGCCCTGAGTTTTGCAGTTCTTCAATGTTTTCATTCTTCTGTAACAGTTTCTCACGCACTTTCTGTAAAAATAGCCATGTTTTTCTAACTGTGTTGTATTGTTTGTATTCCTTTCTCCTGGGTGGAGATGTTTGATGGATTTTTCCTTTGACTAGTGTGATTGAGGGGTGGCAATTTCTCCCTCCAATCCACTGTGGTTTCTAAGAAGAGATATAAATAAAGTCCGGAGTCTCTCGGTCCCCTTTGGCTTGGCTTCTCTCTCCGACAGGTGTCTGGGTGCTTCTTTCGTGTCCAAGTGTGACAGCTCATCTGTGCAGGTCTTCTGCCATCTTTTCTTGAATGCTCCTGAGGGTGGATAAAACTTGAACTTGGGGAAAATGATCCTTGAAAATCAGTGAGCTCTTCAGGAGTCTTCTTGTAGTCTGTTTTCAAAGTCTTTTCTGTTGGTCTTTGCTTTGTGCCCTCTTACCAGTCCAGTTCACAACCTCTTCAGTTGGTTGTGGGTCATCACCACCTTCCCTGCCTGCTCCTTTATTCCTAATGTAAAGTTCTCCTGCCCAGGCTGTTCAGTCTGTTAAAAAAGATCATTTGCCACTTGATAGTTGCTGCAATTGGTCATGTGGATGCCATTTTTATCTCAGAGAGGATCCCAAGCTTGTCAACACTGGCTGTACAATTCTTTGTTGAACCAAGGGGTCTATCCATTTTTCATCAAGTCTTTCTCAACCACTGGAAGAATCAAGGAGATGCCACCTGGGCCTCTGTGCCCTTGGCCTTCACCTCAAGTGCAATGTCATGCTTGCTACAGTTCAAACTTGTAGGTTTCCCTGCAAGTACTGGTGCCCACAGGGAGGAGCAGCAGTGGGGGATATTCTGAGGACCAGATTGGCAACCTGGTGCCCTGGATCCAAATGCCTGGCAAGCTGCAAACATCCCTAGACACAGGTCAGACCAGGCGGTGGTGGTGTCCATCCCCTGCAGCATGGAATTTCCACCAGCTCATACTTCTTCATCATACTCCTGATGCTGCAGCAAGTCTTAGGCTCAGCCTGCTCAGATGTTTCATTTCTTCTCAGCCCTTCGTCGTGGCAGTGTGCATGGCAGAAGCCACTGCAGGCCAGCCTCAGGACTGGTGGGATAACCCTCAGGACATCGAGGTGTAGGGTCTCTCCCTCGGTTATGGTGACTTCCCATGTTCTCCTTGTGTTATATTTTATACGTTGTAAAGTTACTGGTTGATGTATTCCCCACCCTATTTTCTGTATAAGTTCATGTTTCAGAAAGCTCTCCCCTCTTCAATAGCCTCCCCATTGGCTATTTTGTATCCCGCGGTTTCCCCATTGACTGTTTTCCCTAATTACACCCCCTAATTACACCCATGTAACCCCTTTCCCCAGGCTCTTTGTCACTGGAGCCTTCAGCCAGCTGGGAACCCTTTTCCTGCCTTCTCCCTGGACCCTGGACCTACAATAAACAGCTGGAACCCACACGGAGAGCCCCTCTCTCTACCTTTACTCTCGCAGGCACCTGTCCATCGGGCCCGGGGTTTTGGTCCCTTCAGAGGAGACAGCATATGACTTACTGCAGCAGCTATAATCCTGTGCCAGGGATGACTGCAGGTGGACTGCACCTCTAGTCCTGCCAGGGATGTCTGCAGGTGGACGCTGTGCGGCCTCGGGGAGGCCTCAGGCAGCTCCAGCCAGCGTCACTTCATATGCTACCTGGGCCCTGAACCTGCGCTGTAGCTGCAGACTTGCAGAAGGGGCAGGAGTTAACCTCCTAGTATGAAAGCCACAGGATCCCAGCCTTTACCGTCATGGAAATCTCTGGTAAGTGCAGACTTGTTAGATATTTGCGCTCTTGAAGAAGATTCAGTCAGTGTTTTTCTCACCGCCTCTGTTACAGCACTGCCTGCTGACCTCCTCCCAGAACTGCTTTACTTGACTGTGCAGACCTTTCCTCAATGCACAACTCCTACAGGTAAGGAGCACATCTTCCACAGCCCAGGAAAGAGGATCGTCATCCCGGCAACCCCAGGACACAGGGCTGCATCCTCCCTCAGGAGCTCAGTCTGAGTTCAGCTCTGGCACACCAGGAATAATTCCAGCAGGCAGTGGAGACCATGGTCTGTAGCATTTCACCACCATCAGTGCACCCATGCACTCTGCACAGCAGAGCTTCCCCAACACTTCTGTGCCCATTTCTGCACAGACAGTTATAGAGGACTCTCCCTAGCAGCTACTGGGAGGATGCTTGGCCCTTCAAAATCAGGAATTAGCAGCAAACAGAAAAGCATGTTTTGATCAATAACATCTGACAGAGCTTGTTAGAAGTGACTAGAGCTTGCTAGCCAACTCTGCTCACTGTTGCCACCCTTTCCCAGTGGTAGTAGACACCCCAAAGTTCCTCAAAAAGTTGTTAGGAAAAATTCCTGAAAGATTTAGAAGCAGAAACCAGAAACTGCTGCACAAACTTCTACATGTACGGGTTACCTCTTTTAGCTGTGGCTCTTGAGGTTGATGTTCAGTGCCGTTCAGTGCCGTTCAGTATGAGCTAATTTCAGACATCAGGCTATTTTTTTATGACTCTGATTTACAACAGATTATATTTCTGCAGAGGGACATCTACAGAATGTTTTCAGAATGTACAGACATCAGAGCTGACAGCTGAGCTTGTATTGATCTTCCCAAAGTTTAATAAGACTCTACATAGTTTTTAGCTTGAGATATGCTATTGCAACTCCAAGGTTACCTGTTACCTTATGGTCAGAGACTGTGGGGTCAAGGAACTGCAGATGTCACAAGTTTCTTTACCTTCATCAGGAGGTAAATTCACAGCAACTCACAATCATGCTGCATCTGGAGAGCATGATTTCTCCATTGTACATGTGAATGACAGCTTCAGTGATGAGACAGGACCAGACTGAGCCTTCAGATTTCACTTAAATAACTGTCACCCATACATTGCAACATGAGAAAATGACAACTATGGCTAATCAAAAAATGTTTTTGGAAGCTGCGTCTCAGCATAAAATGTCATCAGACAAAGTACAAATTTTACTCAAAATCTGCTAATGAAGGATACAGATTTTAAGTGACTGCTCCCTCAAGGAGGAGGACTTTACAGAGTACGTATATTTGTACCCTGTGAGCAAAAGAGATCAGTTGAAGTCAACTTATTTGTAAATTTTTATAGCTAGACTTTTCAGTTGTAGTTTTAGTGAAGGGACACAAGTATAACACATTGAGATGCATAACAGTGCTAACGCTTTCTAAATATCCACATGTACATTATTGAAAAAATTAGAAAATTATGGAATACAAGTTTGTAAAAGCAGCAGATATGAGAATATTCACCAGACAAGAGAAAATATCTGATTAAGGAGTATGTTAAAGTTGGAAATAGGAGTATGTAAAGCCTCTCAAATAACAAGCCATAATCTCCATCAAAATGGTCACAAGAACAAAACAAGAGACATGTCAAAAATCCATAATGTGATTCGTAAAATGAGGGCCTTAACATTCTTCTTCATAATTGTATTTTTATTCTTTTATTAAACATTCTTATTTTTATTATTATATTTATATTCTTATTATTATATTTTATTCTTATTATTAAATATTTGTGACATTTTACTTCAGCAGCTTGGAGGAAAGAAACGTGGCCACAGCTCATTCATAACATGGAAAATTATATAGAATTCTTCCTTAAGATAATATAGATTATTCCCTCCACTCTCTCCTTCCAGGAATTTAGAACCTAATTCAAGTTAACATCAAATCACAAATGTGATAGACATCAAGGTAATTTGTGATTTATGGGTTTTGGATATTGCTCTTTTCTGCTTTGACATTCTTTTTCTTTACTGCTTTTTTATTTGGCTCCATTTTATTGTTTTACACTTTGTTTACATTTTTATTGAATTTATTGTTATTCATTAAAAATCTTGTTTATGTATGACTGATACAATTAGATGCAAAAACTGTGGGCTCCAGAAAGCTTTAATACATGAACTGGTTTGTTCAAAGTAGAACCTAAACTCTGGGACCCAGTAGGAGCAAAGGAAACCCATGTGAGGTTAAAGCTGTGTAGCTTTTTGTTGAAGAAATTGGCACTCAGGACTTGTCTGATTGCATTTGCCATAAGAGATCACAAGCCTGTTTCAGGGAGAACACACATTTATATGCTTTTCCCTAAAATTTTGTCTCCCAGAAATTTTGTTCACACATGTGTGAGGTCAAAAATCACTTGGGAATGTAGGAAAATTGCTTGATCAATCAATTCACCACAGATTTCTAAATACAGCATCCTCTATAACTATCTATGCAGAAATAGGCACAAAAGGGTGGGGAAACTCTGCTGTACACAGTACAGCAGTTAGATTTGTTGGAAAAGGGAATCTGGCATTATGTCCCTGCTCATTCATAGCCAAGCTGCTGTCTGAGAGTCGAGGTGGGGCAGAGCTCAGATGCTGGACCAGGGCTGGACATGTCACAAGTAGACAATGTTATTTACTTAGAGTGTATCTTTGTCAGAACTTCTCCTGGGAAGGTTTGTTGGCTTTGGCAGACTTCTCGTATCCTTGCACTTTAATCTTCTGGTATAAGTTGATGACAAGGTCACAAATAATTCACATGGGCAGGAGTGTTGCTAATAGTTGGCAAAAGTGACAGGACTTCAGAGGAATAATTCTATTAATACTGCAAATACTCCTTAAATGAAAAACATGAATGAGCAGGTTAAAATTATAATTTAAAATTCATGCATCTATTTATTAAGCTCTATACTCATCCCATTTCTAAATTGTCTGGAATCAGCTAGACAGCCTGTCCAGCCTGGCTGTCACCCCCACTCCTGTCTCCCCTGTCTGTGCAGACCAGACCCTGCTGCTCCCAGACACTGGCTCAGCACCCTGTAGAGCTGGTGGAGAGGTGTGCCCATGTCTTCCTGCTTACACTGACCACCAAAAGAGTAGTCATCTCAGGGCATGTATGCAGAAGTGACTTGCCTAAGTCTAGGTTATCAAATAGGAAAAAGGACCACTAGAGAAAAATTCACCCCTTTCTGAAGCAGGTGATGACAGGAGAGAGACTGAGGAGGTGTCTCCATCTCTCCATTGAAAGAAAGGCTGCCAGCCCAGATTTAAACAACTATTTTTCATGTGTGAGAAGTTAGGTGAGATGAATCCCACCTTCAGTGCTCAAATTAGGAATCACAGCTATTTCTTTCCCACCAGCTGTAGTGGAGGCAAGATCTGGCAGGCCTGGATCACTCATCTCACTCTTAAATTTAAACACTATATTAAGTAGCAATGCCTAAATTAGGCATTTAGAGTATGTGGTTTAAATATGGTCCCTGATCATAATTTCGTGTGCTCTTAGACAGCCTGGAAACACTTGGGCTTCTTTCCAGACTGAAACATACAAATAGTATTGCATTATCATGAATGACGTATAGCTCTGCATCACAAAGTAATGCATAACACATTTATCTATGTTTACTTTCCCCTGAGTTTCATTTGAGTGTCCCAAGCAAAGCTGCTGATGTGAACCTCAACAGTATCCAAAATATGAAGGGAAGGGAAGGGAAGGCAAGGGAAGGGAAGGGAAGGGAAGGGAAGAAAGAAAGAAGATTTAGGGATCAAGTCTTTATTCTGTTGAGTTTTTCCTCTATTAGGAAATGCTGAGAGATACAGAGCTTATTGTATCATCCAAGAGAGGTTTACTCAGTAAATCAGCATCAGTTTGAGTAAGTTAGCTGCTTNAAACCTGCTATTTTTATTTATGAATATTCCCTTTTTCTCTTAACTCTCATTGTTGAAAGATATTGCTTCAGATTGGCCATTTTGGTTCATTCAAAATTTTAGGAGGAAGTAAGAAGATTGCAGGCCAACAAGTTAGCTTTATCTAGTTATTTAATAAGAGAATGTGTGCTAATTTCATACTAAACACTATATTGTCTGCTCTGCCAGGAAAAAGTAGTCTCTATTTCAGTACCTTGCTGGCTTACAGTTCATTTAACAATGGGAAAGGCTTTATGGAATTTCTACTGTAGAAAGACCAAATATAAGTTTTTTCATAGACAATTTCTGAATGAAGGAGGAAGCTGTAATCACAAATTCATTAGTTTGTGGATACTCTCTAAATATTCAAGCATGAATGGGATTTACAGCCACCATGACATCTGTAGTGACTGCAGAGCCAGACCTGTGAAGTCACACAACACATTAACAAGCTGAGAAACCTCTGAGAACATTTAGCAAGTGAGAATCTGACAGCTTCTCAAGGTGAGGCCAAGAATAGGCAGTGCTGCTAGAAACCCCTTCTAGTAAAACTGAACTACAAGTTCACATAAAAGGAAATATACAAGAGTATTTTTATTTTTAATCTTCTGTTACTTTCATTAATATATTCTTTAGGAAAATCTTCTGTTAGAAATGGAAAGTTTACTTTCATGAAAAAGATTTGAGAAATATTTTGCTGTCTGGTGTGGTAGGAAAGACCTTATTTGATATGAATAAGTGAAATAATCACTATTAGTTGGGAAATGTTTGATGTTTTTTGCTATGAAAACATTAAAATTAGATGCTGTGTAGGTTTTTCTATACGTATTCCGGCATTATCCACCATAACAATGTCTGTAAGTGTAGTCATGTTTGTACAACACTGTCAGTAATAAAACTACGCCAAGTACTCATAACTTTTTTTAAATTTTAATAACCCAAGATGAAATTTCCCATCTTAGAGGTCTGCCTTCGGGTCATTTAATTGTTTAAAAAATTTTGACAGAGTCTTTAAATAATACTTTTGAGACCAGGGTAAAGGCTATACACGCAGTTGTGTCTACACTGAGAATTCTTACAACCTTTTTATTGAGAAACTGTATTAATACAATGTTTTGAAGTGTGGACCCAACAATAAGCAAGGGATGTGAATGTTGTATAGGTCTCATAGATGACATTTTGTGCATGGACTTAATGATTTTGCAGCAAAATTCAGCGCATATTGTCTTTACTAAATGTAACTAACGTAGTAATGCTGCCAGAAAACAAAGCAAGGTGCAGAATATTGTGCCTTCACTGACCTCAATGGGCCAATTGTTCTTTTTCTTGCTTCATCCTTGGAAACCACTCAGCCATTTGAAATTTAAGCAAGGAAAGAAGGAAGCAAGTAGCCTGAGGCACTTTGTTGATCCTTAACTATTTGGGTTAAAAACAACAGTTGCAAGTAAGACCTTTCAAAGAAAGATAAAGGAACTGTTCTGCATAGGGACAAACCCAAATCTTCTGCAAATGTGTAACATCAGTGACTTTAAGTGACAGATATTGCTTAAAGATGAAACATCTCAGATCATGTGCATCCCATGCTACAGCTCATTAGTCTTTCTACATGAAAAATAAAACCAGATCAGACCCCAAAGCACAACTGGAAATAGAATAAAACCTTTTTCAAACACTGCATTTTGGAGAAAGTATCATTTTACTGTGTATTTCATGGCTGAGTAACAGAAACCAAACACTGGAAGGAAAGCTGTTCATGCTGTGCCATATGTCTAACCAAACTGGAAAACATAATAGAATGTCTCATGAGATCTCGTCTTCATGAGATTTCCAAATTTGAGAAAGTGTTCAGATCAGTATAGGAAACCATGAGTGTTTGAATCTCTGAATCTCAAAGGATTTGAAGCTTGCCAGTTATGCAAGCTATGCAGTTATGCTAGTTATGTTTTAGTCTATTTTTTATGATCTCAAAGTGTTTAAATTTCTTTTAGGTTTCTTTTTAATTTGGGGGTGAAGGGTGTTTGCTTGGTTGGTTTTGGTTTGGCTTTGTTTTTTTTTTGTTGTTTTTGTTTGTTTGTTTGTTTTTGTTGTTGTTGTTTTGTTTGTTTTTTTTTTTGTTGTTTTTTGGGGTGTTTTTTGGGGGGGTGGGATTTGTAAGGCTATTTAGAACTATAACTCATGCCACCATTGAGGTCAGAAAGTTTTATAATACCAGGAAATGCATAATTTCCAGAAAAGATAGAGCATTTTATTTGCTTGTAGGAATAAAATAAGCATGTAGTATATTTGGTGTAATTTTGTTCTAATCATGCTTTTGAAGTAGATTAGTCCTGACAAAAATAATAGATATTCCTATAGAATTTAGGACTTGTCCACACATCCCACAGCATATTAATGTTCTGCGTTTTTTTTCAACCTACTAACCTTGGCTAAAACTAAGAATGAGTCAGGTTTTGGAGCAATCTCAAAATCACTTGCTCTTGTAACTCTAAAGCATTTTTTTCCAAAAGCTGGTTGTGATTTCTCAACCTGAGATAAGTGTGACTCTACTCTGAAATTTATTGTCTAGGCCAAATACCAAGTGCAAAGCTACTATATTAGTATAACAACAAAACTGACAGTGGTCCTGGTCAAAGGACCCAATTCCAAGGTCAAAGGCTACAATACAGAGTGAGGTAATATGCCTAAGTCTGTAATTTCTGCCTTAGCCCTTTCTGATAAATTCCTGGTCATGCCTTTCAACCCTTTTGCTTCTTTATTTAAATACTTCCCTCCTTCTCAACAACACTTTCAAAAATCTGCTTCTGAAGCCCGTGAGCCTTGTAAGGCTGGTGCTGATTAGTCACAGCAGTGAGTCCTGTGGGGTGCTGTTTCTCCAGCGTGTGCTGCACTGAGCATCAAGGACAGACAATTTTTTGTTTCCCGACGAGGCACAGTTGCTAAGAATGATGGCATAGCAAATGGGGGGAAGCTGGGTAGATGTATGGGACAAATGCAGGTTGTCTAAAGCCATTTTTTGTTGCTTTAGAGGATGGTAAGAAAATTATAATAGAAAGATAATGGACTGTGTAGTGCAGATGTTGTGGTGATAAAGGTGGTGCACCAGCACTGGAAAGCCCAGCTTCTCTTCCCACTTTGCCCTCAGTCTGTTCCCTGATTCCACCTGTCATCTACCAGCTTTCATTAGTTTTGCCAAGTTTAGCTGTAAATTCAGGGTGGCCTGAACATTCACTGTGAAAATTCAGTGCTTCATGTGCTTCTGTGGGATCTCAGCACTTCCTTAACCCAGCCAGAAAGAGTCTGGATTCTGCTTCAGCTTTCAGAGAAGAAACTCCAGCGTTTTTAGCATAAAAATCTTCCCACTCCCAACCCCCAAATGAAGTTTTAACAAAAAGCCCACAACTTTATACGGAAACGACAAGCTATTGTTCCAAATGTTTCTACTGCTTTCTTTCTCTTACAACTTTGCCTTTTCACCCTTTCTCCAGAGCTTTTGTTTCTCCCCTTATGATCTTGTCCTCCCTCTCTTTTCTCTGCTAGACTGTTCCTCATCTGTCTTTGTTTCCTTCCTTCCTTCTGTCAGAAGGGCTTTGGGTCAGCACTGGTCAGCCATGCTTCCTCCAGGCTGATTGGACATTTCTGTCTCTGTTTGACAGATGAAATTCCCAAAGCTCCTAGTTAATTTTAGGGTGTCTGGGGGAGGAAGGAGGCTGGCACTGAACCAAACACACATTTAAATGTGCCAGAAAATTACACAGCAATCAGAAAATTGCAAAATCTGCAGTTTTTATGCAGCCCACAATTTTCTAGAGGTCTTGATTATCATCCGGAGTTCAGTGTTTTACAGGAAGTGCAAGAGGTTACATTTCCAGTGATTTTTAAATAACCCCAAAACTATTACACTGGCAAAATTCATACCAGGATTAACTATTTCAGTGATATTTCTATCTATTTCAAGAGCATGGAAAAAAAAAATCTTTTCTATTGAAACAGATTAGAATTTTGAAGGTGATTATTCTTAGGATCTATATCAATAACAATTTATCAAAGCAATGGTGGATCTAATGCATTTTGTCTTTGGGGAAATCCAAACTGAGAATTCTGTTGTAAGAGTGTGGTTTTGTGCATACCTGCATAACACAATAGAAATCTGAGAGAATAATCTCTTACAAAACAATAGCAGTATAAGTTATTTATTTCATAGATAAATGCTAACAAGATAAGAATCTGTAGCTGCTGACTCCCGATGAAAAAAAATTATGTTACCTTGTGATTGATCTTGTAATTTGCTCCAATATGACCACTTTGCATGCACTCCAAGCTTCCAGGCACCAGCAAAACCCACTGGAAGAGACTATGCAGGTGGCTGATTGTACAGAGTTTTGTAATATGTTTTGCAGAAAAAAAATTCACACATATTACATTCAATTTCAGCATTAAGTAGAGTGCAAAACTACAAATTTTGTCATGAATTCTCACCATTCAGCTCATGAATGAATGTCAGAACAACTGGGGTGTCAGAACAATCCTGTTTCCTATTGTGTGCTGCCTTTATTGCTTAGGCAGAATTGTTACAAAAATTGTTGCAGCGCAGTGTTATTAGGGATATAATAACAAGATCCTCACACGTTGATGGAGGTGAGAAAATGGCCATTATGACACAGTTTAATTCCTGTTTATACGGTAATATGGACAGGAAACAGGAAACAAGACTGAGATAAGGTACACCAATAAAGAATGGATAAACAGCCATACACTGGAGGAAGCAGAGGTTCTGGGTCAGAACTTAAGATCCCAAAATACATTTCCTCAGCTTCCTCTGAGGGCTGGAGGTAGCTCACAGACCCACAGGGTCACTGCCAGGCTCTGGCCCGTCATGTGATCCCACAAGAATATACCTGCAGCTTTGGGGATATCCAGCAGAATCCCCACTCTGGGTATTGCAGAGACACAGCACAGCACCCACTGGACAGTGTGCTGTTTGCATTCAGTGTAAGAGGAAAAGAAGAAAGATTTTACTGAGGGTTGTCAAGACCCCATGACCCCTCAGAGCTACAGCTGTATCCAAGAATCCTTTTAAGGCTTTTCTTTGAGCTTTTACTTCTCTCAACTTTTTAATTCCTGTCAACAGACAGTTGTAAATGTTGAAACTTGCAGAGGTGTCTTAACTTGCAGAGCCTGTCTTATTTGATGTCCTAGCCTGGAATAAAATTTATACAGCTGTGATTATGCTCTGCTGTGCATCCTGTGGCCCTGACCACTCCATGAACAGCCTGGCCAGTGTGGCTTTGTGCAGGGATGGAAGCTGGGCACATGCAGCCACCTCTGAGAGGTCTCAGCAAGAAGGGAGGTGGCACCTTCCTGCTTGTTCCTCAGTCTGGGCAGCTCTCAGGCTCTCCCACACTGAGGCACAACCATCATATACACAATCCTTTAATTCAGTATTTAAGACAGTCTTGCCAACTAACCACAATATCTTTTTACTTGTGTGAGCTGCAGCATGTTCCCATTACAGGGCAGTTCTGCCAAATTTGACCCTTTGTCTAGGAAAATCTCTAGAATTGACTGACTTTATGCTGTCCTGCAAAGTGAATGATAAACAGTGACAAGAGTGGGCAAAGACGTTACACCACACTAGATTTGCAACCTGACAGGTAGGTACCTGAGCTTCCTGAGGTAGGAAACGGAGACAGGATGAAGTGAAAGTGACCTCCTTACCTTGCTGAGGTTCCTGCAGACACTTATACCCTCAGCATTTGAGGTCTATCATATATTTTTTGTCTTTTTACTCTGGATTCAAGCTGCATCGATGACTTCACTACTGATACATACAATGGACTGCTTGGGGTTGTCCATTGAGCCCAGGTCCCCTGAGGTGAGAGATGTCTTGTGTGTACCAGCAGACTGTTAAGTACAGTTAACTTTCAGTAAAATGCTTCCTTGTATGATGAGCATACATGTGCACAGCATGTGTGAGGGGCAGCACTTCATTTACAAACAGTTTGGTCTACAGCATGTGAGTTTGCTACATGAAGAGTCATATTTGACCTACCTATCTTGAGTAAATCTTGCAAAAGCTACAGCTTAATACTTGGTATTATTTAAGAGGGATTAATATGAGATTAACCAAATGGTTTTTACTTACAACACTGGTATCATCCGTATAATGAAACATCATCTTCCTTATCTATTGATAAACTTCCTAAGCTGATATTTAAGAACAGCATCACAGATATGCATTCCTAGGCTTAGTTTTTCTAGGCTAGCTCTTGTAACTCACAATCATATATCAATATACAATTCTTCTCCTTGACACCGGAGAAATTATGATGACTGTGACTTCTTTTTATAAAAAGAAGACTAATAAAATTAAGCAAAAATCTATACGCATGAGAAGGTTACAGTTTTGAATAACATCTCCTGCTGTGAATTGAATAACAAGGTAAAGGTTTTAGCATTTATAAATGTCAAGGCAACACAGACGTTCATTTTAACAGCATGACATCCATATCGCTTATAAACTTACTGCACTTAAAGATTACCTCTATACTATACAGATGGCTTCAGGATCCAACTTAAAATTTTAAGTGGTTCTGAATTTTAAGGCTCTGTTGCAATAGCTGATAAGTCTACTAAATATCTTATCACTAAAACCAGGAATTACAGTAATGCTATAAAAAGCATCACACTCTTACATGCTATTAAATTTTTCAATGAGAAAAGAAAACTCTAAACAATTTGACTACAGCCCTTGATGCTGTCTCAAATGTTCTGATTAAAAAGCACTGCAACTTGAACTGGACAGAAATGCCATTTATCTCAAGCAGTATTTTCTGTCTGCTTGCTGTCAAGAGACACAAGAAATGATAGAATTCATTGGTATGGATTCAGACTGTCGTCAAGACAATGTGCTTTCAAAACACTGATGAAATGAATTTATTTAGCCAGAAAGAAATGAGGTTGAAAAAATGAGAGGTGTCATGTGAGCAGCTTCAGCTGGGAAGTAAGATGTGGTCTATATGTCAGTTTATTGCTCTGATCAGAGACCCCAGCATTCTCCTTCCCTCTCCCTCCCTCCTATCCTTCAACCTGCTTAGCTGAAAAGAATGATGAAAATGTACCAGGGTAGTTTCTTCCAGGATACCACTGCCATTTGGTGATCTAATTGGCCCCAGAGGGCCTCTCAACCATTTCCATCAGAGATAGAAAAGATTTCCTTCCTTCTGCTAGAGACAGATAGGAGACATTAATTATGCAGACAGCATCCAAGAGAGCAACAGTCATTCTCAACTAAATCAACATGCAAAACAGTAATGGAAATTGTCACATTATAACAGCAAATTACTATGGCAGGAAGAAAAAAAAGCCAAAGAACCTCCAACTTATTATAAAAAAGAACCATGAAGAATCTGGTTTGATGTGCAGATTCTACAAAAGTACAAAAGCTTGTTCTTGGTATTTTCTCTTTCATTAGAGATGTGACTTAAAATGGAGTCTTTCCACCGTTTCTTAAGAAAAAGGTATTGTAATAAAAGCCAGACAAGGATTACTAAATCTTTTATTTCCACTCAAGCTATTAGGAAACAAAAATACATTTCAACAAGCCGTAATGGACTATGCTTACTTTGTAGGGGCACTCTCTTCCCTGCCCTGAAAAACTGAAAAGAAAACAGAGGAAAAAAACTCATACTCCAGTCATCTCTCAGAAGACATGAATCTTTCTTAAAGTGTGCATTGAAAATCCTGGGAGAGGAAGAGAAAAAGAAGAGGTGTAGGGCAATGAAACTTGTTCCATGTTTTAGCACTACAAAACTGAACAAAATGCTTCTTCTTTCAGAGAAAAAAAAACAAAAACAAAAACAAAAGAAAATATAATTTAGAGGCGGTGAAGGGAGGAATTATTGCAAAAGGAATATTAATGAGAGAAAACAGGGCAAACAGACAGCCCCAGTTCTACAGAGTACATATATATTGCAGACAGCTACATAATTTACCCAGGAGAGAAATGTCACATGGAGTTGTTCCCAGTACCACAGTGAACTCATTTAAAGCAAGCTCCAGCCCCCTGACACTGTACTGTCACCCCCATGGAGATACTCCACTATCCTCTCTAAGAAAAAGAGTCAATCATTGGAGAAAGCTCTGTGCTGTGCTGTCACTCACCTTCACTGGAGCCAGGACTGTAGGGGCAAGCAGGCACTCTGCATGCCTGCTGCAGCACAGGCCATACCTCCAATGGCAAAGCTGTGACCTCAGTCAACGTCAGGGAGCAGCATGTAGGACACATGCCACAGAAAATTGTGGCCAGAAAATTACAAATATATGCACATAATAGCTGGCAATATATTTCCTCATAGTTTGGAAAGGGCAAGTAAAAGCAGCATAGGAAAGCTCATGCTTTGAGGTGGAATTTGTTTCTCTCCCATGCAGCTTCAGAATGCCAGAGCACTTCAACTTCAGTCAGAAATAAGTCTTTCAGGCCATGGGCAAACAGTCCCTACTTTCCCTGAGCCAAAGCATCTGATTAAGTCCCTAAGAAAATTTGGGAAGGTCCAATAGGCTTATCTCTCCTGCTTACTTCTTGCAATCTTGGGATGCAGATAAGTGGATTCCCCCTTCTCCCATCTTTGGAGTAGTAAAAGCAATTTCTGGCCCAGCGTCTGGAAATTGTCTCTGTGAGCCAAAAAAGATTCAAGCCAACATTATACATAATGTTACTAGACAACAAGCCTTAGTTTGCCAAGCTGAACTCTTCCCTGCATACTAGTAGAGTCCTCTAGGAACACTCCTCCCAAATTCCCAGCAAAAAAATCCCATTATCCCATGCTGCACAATCAAGACACATTAATTCAACTGGTGTGAATGTGTTCTGGAAAAAAAAAGAGTTTACCAATGTGATATGCCTCATGGGTCTTTCTGACAAAGGAGCAACTTTACCAGTAAGTCAGATATTAAGAGAATCAAGCCAAAAAAGCTGAAGGTGATAGCACAGTGCCCACTGTCACTGTTCTGCTGATTTTACAGTGTTTCTAATTAGAAGTATCTCAACTTGCACAAGCGCATGTTGTCAATCAGACCTCACAAATTGGCATAGGTAACTGTAGGTTAAACCACATCATTTCACAAGTCACAGGATTTTACGATATCAAACACTTTCATGATGCCAACCAATCTGTCATCATGAGAAACAGATTCTTTTTAAATTAAGAGAAGATGGTAAATGTAGTTAAAATGGTGGAACCATAGCATAATGAAGTCAACATTTTAGAGTATATGCAGATTGTACAGTAAATACAATGTGCTTCTTGCTTGGGAGAAAATATTATTGCAGCTAATGACCACTAAAATAACCCTCCTGACTTAGCAAATCTACCTCCTCCTGAAAGCTAAAGGGTTTGGGGTGTTTTACAAGCAATTGTTTGTGCATAACATTAGGTCCTGCTCAGTCCCAAGTCAATGGACTCTGATGCTCATTGACTGCAGTTGTTGGGACATCATGCAGAACCAAATGTCTTCCTACACTGTGTTTGGGAAGACTAACATCCTGGTCTAGCTAACCATTTATCTAGAATCACCTGAGCACAGTAACATTGCCTATATAGTGAAAACTGATCATCAGTTAAGAAATGTGCCAGATCAATGACCTCATAGATTTCTAAGGATGTGATGAAAATTTGTTCTACTTAACAAGCATCAGTGGGTGCAAATCTGTGCTCCTTCTGCTCTAGACACTTCCTTTCAGGCATAGAGGCAAGTGTTTTACAGGTGGAACTGATGTATTATTGTTTTTAATTCTAAAGTAAATTTTATTTTAATTGGCAGCTAATGGAAAAGAGTGTTCCTTATTTTTATAGAGAGGCAGGAAAATGTGGGGCTGATTTCAGTCTGCTGTAATTGTAACACAACAATCATTTGTCAGACCTGCTTCCCCTGTCAGGGAAGCAAGGGTGAAATGGTAGCTTGCAATACCAGTGTGTGTGCCACAGATGTTACCCAGGGATTCAGGTTAATTACATACCAGGCATGCTTAGAGACCACCCATGTAAAACAGCTGGCAGGATGGAGGCCTAAAATTGCTCCCTGCTGGTTCTACCATTGCACGCTGCCCTCTTCAATTCTGAACAAATCTCTTCATCTGGGTTAATTTAATTCAGCCAGGATAAGTAACATATTCACTCATCTCCAATCTCCAAGCCTTGCTGGTTTTGGAACTGCTCCACTCCGTTCCCTACCTATTGCTTCAATTGTCTGAACCTCAGGAGTTCATTGATGTATGTGGGTAAAAATTTCCAAGTGCTATAAACATCACTACAAAAGCCAAAGGAAGCAGGTATTAATTAAAAAGAAAAATTGGTAACAAAGACCCTCTCTAGTGTGTGAACTCCTCTACCCCAGGATGTAATTTGTTGTTTCATTCCATGTTCTGATGTTCTTATACAAAATATTCTTTACTTATCTTTGCTATAATACTGAATCTTCTGAGATGCCACTGGAGTCATCCTGTTATGTTTGTCTTAATTCTGCACTACTAGGTTCTTCTGCCTATTAGCTGAACTATGACAGTACTTAAGGATAGGTAGGACTTTGTGCTTGGAAAAAAAATGACATATTATGAACATTAGTAGGACCATAGCTGATAGAGAGTAATGTGATATATTTGTAGTAGTTTTTCTCACCCAGGATATGAATTAGGTTTAGTTTCTTATGCCACTCCATAATCATAAATTCAAATGGTGGTAAAATATAATTGGTTTTAGAGATATCAAATGAAAATGACCACATTCCTGGGATAATTTTATTATTAAAAGGTTGTTCTGGTATTGCTATACAACAAATGTAATATTTCAAGAGAGTAGTTATTACAGACTGGGTATTGTCAGGCAGGTTTCCTAAAAGATTTAGTAAACTGAATGCAATGAGTCGTGTTCATGGATACACTGCATTGTTCATGCTCTCCTTTTGCTTAGTCTGTGAAAAAGAGATTTGTTTTTAGATAGTGCTTGACAAACTGCCCACAAACAACATGGACAGTCAAGCAGCAGTCTTTAACAGTGAAAACACTGTGCAGACTTCCACTTTTAGCCTTCCATTCTTCCGCTGCAATGTCCTTTAAGCAGAAGTTTGCTCCTTGACTTCAGTTTACTTTTCTACCTCAATTATTCAGCAGGGAGTCTGAGACGTAACTCTGGCCTCAATAACTAACATTCATATTACTAAAGACCCTACTGCAACACTTATACATAATTTGAGTAACTTCTGGCACTTGAAACTCAATCCACAGCCCACAAAAGCCACAGGAGAGACTGTCACTGATTATGGTAGGATATGGAGTAGGCTCTTAAGCACTGCTGTGTGCACTAGTTCTTTATTCATGGCTATATATATATATATATGTACACTAGCATCAAATTCTATGGGAAGGGTCCTGTGAAAGAAAGCTCTCCTGGAGTTTTGGTATATTTTAACTCACATCAATAATATCAAGTCCTTAAGGCAATGATGGTAAAGAATTGTCATGTAACAGCGAAATAGTGATATAAATAAATATAGAAACTGGACACAGCTGAGGAATATGACAGACATCGAGCAAGCAGGAAGAAAATTCATTCCATGTTCAATGACTAAAATGAGAGCTTGCACCATGCAAAAACTTCTGAAATCTCACTCTGCCTACAGGACATAGAGCTCTGTTTGGGAGGATGAGCTTCTACACTCACTGCTGAGAGTCAAAGCAAAGTAAGACACATATACGTCCATTTAAAAAAGATGTTGGCCACTGTTCACTAGGAGTTACCATCGTAGCTTTATTTCTGTCCAAGTCTTTTTTTTGATCTAACCAGGCAGGATCAGACAGAGTAGCATTGCCTTGAGCTCCTGTGCAGCAGGCAGGGAGGCAACCAATGGGAGGAATGGTTTTGACAGGACTAGTTAAAGTCAAGGTTGCACAGTAGCTTGCAGTAGCAAAACACAAGTCAATAACCACATTCAAGTATGCTACTGGGGGGAAGGGGAGAGTTTATACTCTTCTTAACCCATCTAATATACTCCCTCTCCCCTCACTCCTGGCATCTGACCACAGCCTGCCTTGTGCTTTTTATGAAATCAAGACACAGTACAACTAATCTATTCCATTTATATGTATAAATCCCTGTGTACAAATATGTGCAGTATATAAATATATAGTCCACCAATGAATTATGGCAGCAATAAGAAAGAATTTTTATGGGGTGGAGGCACAACCACCCTTCATTACAATCACAGGCCTACCTAGCCTAGAATCCAGACTCTAATGGTGGTAAACAATGTATTTTAAGGTGCTGGAATCCAGTAATGAAGAACTTCAGCTAACTTGGCCCAAACTCCAGGCTATATAAGATTTTGTCCCCCTTCTGAGACCATTATGATAAGCAAGTTTTGATCCCAACTTCTGGGGTTGGCAACAGGCACTGTAATATAAACCCCATGGTGTGAAAAATATTTTTTATTGCCCCTTTTGAATTTCTTACCTTTAAATGTCACTGATCATTTCCATTTTTCCCTGTCATTCAAAAGGTAGAGACAGTTTCTGACAATTTCCTTAGATGTATTTTAGCTGTATTTGAAGATATGGCTTTATCTTGAATCTCTAATAACCAACCTCATGCTCTTCATAGAAAAATAATCCATAGAGCAGGGACTCCTGGGAGCACAAAATGAACATTACTGTAAATGCACCTGAATACAGCAGCTCTGACAGAGAAGCTCATTCTTTGCAACCCAGACATACATTTTAAATTGGTTACTCTGTGGTAGATTAGATCCAATAGTAAAATCATTTTGTTACTAGGTGGCCTCTAGCCAGGTAGAAATCTTCCTGAGAGGTGACATGCAAATGAGTTTCTTCAGTCAAAGGGAGAGGGACTGAACCAAGGTCTCCTCCTTCTTCAACATATGCTTTAGTGGAATGCAACTACTAAAAGTGTGAGGTAGCAGACATTTTAAAACATATGCGATGCAGAGTCCTTTCTTGATGCACAGCTCGGCTCCTTGATGTCTGCAAAACAGATCTGAAAAAAACTGCATGAAAGGACATCACCAACTTTATTTATTTACTTAATTTTTATATTTAAAAAATTAATTTATATTTTGCATAGCTTTTCATACTTTCAGTCTCTGACAGGAGTGCTCTGTAAATACCTATCAGATCAGGTCCTACACTGAATTTAGGTGTAGCTCTGGGCATATCCAGACCAGGAGTTTTAGACATCTAAAGACCATTTGTGTCAAATGAAAAGCATCTGTGAAGCATTGGTGCCCCCAGGAATGAATAGGGATCAGGAGGTGCCCAGGTCCTTTTTTCAAAGTTGCGTAATTCCAGTTTGTCATGGACTCATCACTTCAGCACCTACCACAACCTCCAGCGTCATCTTACAGCACCTAAATCTCCCCTGCTTTACAAGCTGCTGTCAGGAATTTAGTACCTTAAGGCTGACTTCAACACCTTTCTTTTATGTTTTATGTTTTTTCCAGTTTTATAGCCATTACACAACTGCAGTAAATGGCAACAAATCAAGTGAATGACTTAGAGCACTGCAGAAAAAAATTCCTTGTCTGCCCATGCTGCACTCTCAGAAAGTTAGGTGCTTATTAGAGCAATAAGTAATATTTTGACCTGTAGAACAGCACGTTTTCTTCTTTTTCTTGTTGACTGTTTAATATATACAAAATAAATTACTCCCTTGTAAGCTACTTTTGATGAGGCAATGCTTATAAACAGCACCTGATTTCAGACTCCAGCCATTCCAGGTGCAGCTCACACTTGTCTCGGTGTTGTCAACAAATTGTTGGGGAGCTCCCGTCTCTTGCACTGTGAAAATAATTAACCCCCCAGTTCTGGCTGCTCAGGGTGTGTCATTATTTGGTTACACTAAAGCCGGTTCCTTCAGTTTTGATGTCAACGGGCTTCAACTTAGGCTCTAAGTTAAGAGGTACCCTTGTGATGAAAGAGTCAACAAGGCAAGTTTTGATTTTCCCTTGGGATTATCCCTTGGGTCAGCCAGTGAAGGAAAAAGTTCTTCTGTAGTTTATATTTTTTCAAGGTCCTTGAATTAGCATATGTCCACCATCAACAGGCCCAAGAACTCCAAACAAAATCCCTGAAGAGTACCTGAGAACAATCAGATGATTGCAACTTGATGGGTTTTTTGTCTTCATTCCTCCTATGAAAAACTTTTCAATGTTTTACATATATATTCACATACATGCACAGCCACACAAATTAATTTTGGAAAGATTATATAACGTAAAAAAGGTTTATATTCCATCATCAACTCCTACTTTCCCACCAGTAGCACAAATTAATCAAATGTATCCTAAATAGGAAACACTAGATACAAGATAATTATTGCAGCCAAGAAAAAAAATCGTATAGCTGGTGTGAAGCATAGATACAGACTAGAACAATTTTCATCTCAGCCTGTCATAGAATACAGACTTTTTTTTAAAGTCTGATTTCATTCTTCCCTCTAGACCTCAAGACTTAGTTTTGTATTTGTTTACAAGTAATTGGTTTTCACATTTACATGAGAAACGCAATGACCACCACTGATATCATGTGAACCTGTTGGACTATTTCTAAGCCTAAGAGCACGCCTGCAAAATAAAGCTGGGGCCCAAGAGAAGGGGTAATTGTGCTGTTCTTTATAACATTAGCCAGATCACTTACTGTGCTAGAAAGGTGGGGGGCTTCTGTTTGAGGAAAAATTTTACTGCTTCACTTCTGAGGACCAAAATGCGTGGGTGTTAGAAGGTACCTGAAATGACAAGGCTGGGTAGCCAGAGGCATCCTTCTTAATTCTCTTTTTCACCTGTAAGCCTTTTTCTGATACAGAAAAGAGCTTGATTCCTCCTCCCCTCTAGGCAAAAATCAAAGCATTCCACTTTATTTTAATGGATAGTTTATCTGTCTCAAGTTTTCTTGCCAGAACTTTCAAGATATTTACTATTTAAGAGGGAGAAGTGCACAAGGGAGTGAAACAAGGTAGGAAGACAAGAGGTGGGGGTGTAAAAAAAAAACAATTTCTAGTGACATTTAAAAGGAACAGTTTAGTGTAAGCTCTCCTTTCATCTGCACCGTTCTGGCTTGACCCAATCATGAGTCTCCCTTGACCTGACTTTTCAAAGTCAGGTCCAACATTTCAGCTGTGCAATTTGTATGACCTTTAGCTGAATCAATCTCCCAAGATACTGTGAAGACTTAGACAATGTTATTTGTTTTAACTGTGGAAATATTGATATCTTTAGTCTTTAAAAAAATGTTGATAATTCAGAACTAGCATTTGGCTATCAGATATGACTTTGTGCTCCCCCTTAAGGGTAGGTGTTCTTTTTTGTGAAAGTCAATAAGATATATTCTCCCAATTGTGTCTATTAGCTTCATTCATTTGTTAAAAAAAAAATCCTAAAACCTTTTTTGAAGAAATGCCGTGTCCTTTTCTTGTTCTTTCATGATCTGTTTGTTCACCTAATTGAAAATTGACTATTAGTGTAAAACTTCTCTTTGTTTTTTTGGGGACTTCTCTACATGTCACTGACTAAATCAATTCTCCAGGAAGGCAGATGTGCACTTTGAGATCATCGCACACCCTTCCTACTCCTGATGGCCTCTGTCTGCCCAGAAAAAATGAAAACCACAGTCCACCCCCTGTGACCAGAGGCTGCAGCAGTGGTGCATGGAAGGTAGCTGCCCTCTGGCTTTGCAGTGCTGGGCTGATACAAAGGAGAGAAGACTGGATGCAGCACCTGGTTCATAACAGATCAGTGCAAGCAACTGCCAAACTATAACCTCAGCTAATCCCCGTAGCAATGCATTTTGCTGATTGCACAGAGTTGATCAGTAAACTGTCACCTCCAACGGTCTTAAATGGAAAAATTAACATAATGGGTAGTTTATATTTCAGGAGGGTCTTTCCACATCTCTTTACCTCTGTCTGACAGGTGATAAGTGATCACATGTAAAGCATCAACTTTAAGGTATATTCTGTTTCTTTGCTGTGTAGAATAGGGGCACTGTGTAAGGGACTGATTTGCTACCATCACTCCCTCTTGTCAAGACAAGCAGCATTTTAAAGTGAGCATAGGTGTAAAACAGTAGATATTGTGAGACAATTAAGTTGAAGCTCCTCTGCCCATTCAGATTAGTGGTTTAGTTCAATGCTGAGCTTTAATAAAGTTAGCCATGAAACTAAGCTCTATTTAAGTTTATTGAGCCATATTAAATAATTTAGAAATCCACGTATTTCTACCTCAAATATAATGGATATTATAGAATAAAATTGCTATTTATTGACTGCTCTTATAATTGTGTCTCTCTATTGATTTTGTTACAGTCCAGATTATTAACAATGTGTTGAAACCCATAAAGAGATTCAGATGTCTGGTGATGACAGAGCTACATTCATTCCCTGCTGATGACCACGCTGTTTATAAACACATCTACCTGCCTAGGTGCAGAGCACTATGACTTCATGCTGACTCTGCTCTAAGTCAACAAGAGGTAAATCAATATCAAAGTTGTTTTGACACCTCCTCATGAAATTTTCCTGGAATTAATATATCCTGCCTCTTTGAATAGACATATCCTGACAAGAGCAGACATAGCCTGTATGTGTGTGTGCTAATCTTGGCAGTAACACTGAACACCCATATACTGATGAACTCCAGACACTTGTTCCCCCTTGTACAGATAATTTATTGCAAATGTTGTGCTTCTTTAAGCACATCAACAATGCTTTGAACAGTTTTTCTTAACAGTTGCCTCTTCATTTATAACCTTCTTAAGAAGAAGGAAGGAAAACAAAATCAAAGGTTAAAAAAATATGAAACCAAATAAAAATATCAAAATTTTCCTGTCTGGATTGCCTCTGGCCAGACTTAAAATTCCATTATTGACATTATCTGTTAATCAGTTAATCTTCAATCTCCTGAGGGAGGCTGAAACTCCAACATCTTTTCTAGATACATTAAAGGAAAACTAAATTAGGCAGTATAAAGGATACTGCAATAATCACATTAACTAAAGAGAAGCAGATAATTTTTTAAAAGAAAGTATAAAAGATGTCTGAAAGATTAAAACTGGAATTCAGATTAGAGTTATCTATTATAAATAAGAATTCTTTAGTCAACAAATAGCTGAAAAGAAGTGGAACACAAAGTTCCATTTACAAGTCAGGATTTTAAAACACAATTCTCCTACAGTTCTTGCAGGACAAGGAGATACTTGACCCAAGGAATCTCATATCAAACTTGGCTCTTTGACTCACTGTGGAAGAGTGGGATGTTTCTGGGATGTTTGTCCAACAATTAACAGAAGAAGAGAACAGAGAATATATTTTTGAAAATCTCCTCACTTCAGAATCTGTCAGTGGAGAGAGATTTCTCTGTTTGTAGCCTGATAGATGGAGGCTTCACTCAGCATCCATTCTGCAGTTGAGCTACAGTTCAGGAGAAAAGGAGTTGATTCTGGTCCATGCAATCTCTTCAAAACATTTTGTTTAGTTGATTCAGACCCAGGTTCCAGAAAATATGTACCCGTTATAATGATGTTACATGGCTATTTAGGCTAGACATTAGGAAACAATTCTTCACTGAAAGGGCGACTGGGCACTGGAACAGGCTGCCCAGGGAGGTGATAGAGTCACCGTCCCTGGAAGTGTTTAAAAAAAGACTGGACGTGGCACTCAGTGCTGTGGTTTGGTTGATAAGGTGGTGCTGGGTTATAGGTTGGACTTGATGATCTCAGATGTCTTTTCCAACCTTGTCAGTTCTGTGATTCTGTGATTCTGGGTGATGCTGAAACACTGACACCACAACCAGGGTGAGAGTCATTGTTATCTTACTGGACTCACACCTGTGGTTGAAAGCAACATGAACACCATCATGTGGCAGGGACTGCAGAAACAGGAGACAGATTTCTTTTCTATAAAACCTTGAAAGACTGGGCAAATGTTTATGGAAAATGAAATTAAATGAGCTGAAAATGAGTCATTAAAATCACTGTCATACAAGCATTCTGGAGCCCATAGGTAGAGATGGTGGAAGAACATGGTCTTATACATATGAGACTAGTCTTTTCTTCCCAAGGACTGAAGTGGTGGCTTTTCCATCAGCTCAGCATTTTTTAGGAAGCAGGAGTAGATTTATCACTCACTGTGCCAGTGCTTGCATCTTCTTTATGTAAGCTTCCTTCAACATTCAATCTGTCTTCGGGCAGCTGCCAAGAAGGGTTTCTTGTTCTGCAAACTGTTCAGCAATAAAAGCCTCTCCTGATACTGAGACACAATCCTCCAAGTTCTCTATACATGTCAAAGATTCAAAGCAGAGTGACAATGAAAAAAATTTTTACTGAAACTGAAAAACATTAAAGTTATAAATATTACTTTTAAAATGCATTTTTCCTAAGACACTGTTTGGATGTTTTTACAGTAATCATTTCAGTATTTTTCTTCTATGTCTTGGCTAGTTAAAATAAAATTGCACCAGAAGTTACTGATATCTTATTATGTCATTTTTTATCATAATACTTTTGAAAAATTCAGATTTTTCTTAATTATCCTACTAATGATATGTATTTTTTCCTACCCAAAGTCAAAAGCAAGGGGAAATTAAATTGAAAAACTAGCTCTATTGTGAGAAATAAAAAACTTAAATATTTCAATGTTGTTTCTTAACTTACCCATGTAAGTTAAACATGAGTTAAAACGGAAGACAATTTAGTATGGAGCCAAACTCAGTGTAGGTTGATGGCAGAAGTATCTGCAAGCTTTGTTGCTGATAATAAAAAGATAAATGTAGGATTTAGACCTGTATAAATCCAGAAAGAAAACAGGCAGCTCCTAGCACTGATAAGAAATAAAACACCAGTGCCAACAGCAGTAACAAGGCAACAGGCACCACCAAGACAGCAAGAGATAGGTTGGCAGGCAGAAGAAAGAAATTATACAGGCCTGACTACGGTGACAGGACTAGAGTTTGAAGGCTTCCAGCTTTGTGCAAAGGGGCCAAGAGCTGTCTTCTCCCTCCTGGGGGAGTACCTGACCCACCAGGGTCTGTGGGGCCACGCAGGAGCTCTCAGCCAGCCTCCCTCTCTTGGGTCTGCCTTCACTGTGCTGCTCCACTGAGGCTCAGGGGCCTCCCGGGGTGTGTCCTATGGGAACCCCAACAGAAGCCTGCACAGGGCATCCGCTGTGGTGTGCCCTCTTTTCCAAAGAATGGGTAACAAATTACACGGGAAGGTATTCAGGTGGTGTGAGGGCATCAGGCAGTCTGATCAGATCTGACCTTGTCAGGCTAGGTTCTCAGATTTCTAAAGGTTCATGATGGAAGGAAGAAAGTAAAGGAAACAATAAACAGGATAGGGCAGGTTACATCTCATGGAAATGTCAATTGCAAGACCAGCAAATGACTTTTTGAAACAGATAAATGGGTACAGACTCTGCAGCTAACAAGTTTCCAAAGAGGATGATCATCCAGTCCAGAAAAATGGCATTGCTCTAAGTTGCAAGAATGACACTGTAAAAGATACGCCTGATAGCCCACTGCCATAATAGCAGGTCTGTTTTTTAGTGACAAGTATCACTTGCCAACCCAGTTTTCCAGGCCAGGACTCACTCTTCTACCTAATAAGTGACCTCTAGCTGCCCTTTGAAAAGCCAGTATCCCCACGTGTTGCATAGGAACACAGCTATTTAAAAATTAGTCTAGACCTCAATGGAATGTGAGAAGCTCTGTAAATAGAGCTTAAGATGCTCTATTTAAGGTGGGAATCTTTTGACATGTTAAATCTGACTCTGTCCCTGTAAATTATGAACTAAAAATAAAACTGCAACTTTGTTTTCGAAGTTCTCTTTTTCTTTATTTCAGGCAGGTCTAGGAGACAGAAAAAAATGCCACAGCAAATGAGAAGGATGTTTACAAAGCAGACTCTGCTTCAGTTATCAGGTCAATACCGATAGTATACGGTGGACCCATAGTATATGGTGGAGAAGAGATGAAATACATGTCATTGTTACATGGATTGCTAGTGACACCAGTGCCATATAACAGCAGAAACCTTCAGATTTTTCCTGCTAGAAAAAAACAGCAGATGAAGGAGTGATTTGGCTGTCATATGGATAGAAAATTAAGTTTTCTTCTCTCCTGATTAAACCCAATTTACTATAGAAGCAGGGAGGTAGAAGAGCATGCACTCTGTGCCTGTGAGCATCTCAGTGTTAGATGCTGAAAAACTCTAATTTGTAGTTCATTTATGAAATGCAGGTTAAACCCCTTCCCTCCAGAGTTTTCTAGAATACCAGGCTGTATAGGAAAAGGGTGAGGAAAGCACTTATTTCTTCCATCCCGTCTTACAAATATATTCACAGAGAAAAAATTAATGCTTGCCATAATGGACCATAGAATGGAGCTCAGCTTTTATAATGTAAAATGCAGTAATTTCAAATATTTTCTCTCTGTATTTCAGAAATATATCTTTGATGAAATAAAGAAATAACCCTTTCCCCACTCCCTCTAGCAGAGTAACAAGTAGGTACAGTACCTAATGAAAAAAAAGTATCCTAATTTTGTGCTGCTCCCACTCTTCCCAGAAGGGGTTATAGATGGATCAAGGTGTTTTCAAGCAAAAGAATTATTGATAAATGACCTTTCCTAACAATTTATAACAATCCACAGATGTGTGTGTCTCTAAGATGGCAGTCCAGGCAGCTCAGAGTGCAGAAATCCCACTCAACTCTTCAACTAATGCTCAAATACATTACAGTAATATATTTGCCAGGCTTTTAGAGTAGAAGTGTTCATGTAACTTGTTTCAAATGTTTCTGTTTTGTTTGGAGATAGTTAACAGTCTGGAGAAGTCTGGTTTCAGCATCAACCTTAGTGTAATCTACATTCTGTAATGTCATGAAGGCTGTAAGAAATTTCTGGCCCTTATTCCTAACAGCAACTGGGTCAGACTAAAGTACTCAAATAAGTTTGCAACCTCTCCCCACTATTCTTTTGGTAGTGCACCTCGCTCCTGTAGCACTGGGTATATGCTGGAAGATCAGTGCATTACCCAAGGAAGAAGTTGTGGGGCAGGTCTTTCATTAGCAGGCTGTGTAACCTGGCCATGCCTAATGCCAGCATGCAAAGGTCACAGGTTAGCCACACTCCGAGTTTTGCGGTACTGCAAATGCTCCACGGCCCTCCATTAACAGTAATGGGTATTATGTGCAAAGACACCAAATTATAATTTTTCAGAAATTATGAGCCCGCTTAAGAAATTGTAGTCTTTCTGAGAGGTTTCTGAAGTATGCTGTGAGGGATACGACATGAGTCAGATTAAAGACTAATGCATATTTTAAGAATATATTATTTCTTTTTTTCCAGAGATCATGCATAGAACTGGCAATTTTGTTCATTATGCATATTGTCATATCATAAATTATTTCTTGCTCTTCTGATTCCTAATCATCTGTTTTTCTTTTTATTTTCTTTTTCCCTCTTCTTTATTTTTTTGGCACTTCCCCCTGTGCCACTGGGACGATGTATTGATTGGAATCCCTAACCTGGCAGGGTGTGAGACCGTGGGGGCGGCGGCATTCCCAGGCTCCATTCGCCATGTGTCCTGACTCCCTGGGAGGGCCGAGGAAAGCCTTGTGCCCTTCGAGTGGGATGTAGCACCGCCGACTCCCCAGCTGGCGCCCTGCGCTCTGATTGTCACAACAGCTCACAGCAGATTCAGGGAAGTGCCTTTGACTGGCATATTGAGAAAACTGTTTGACATCAGCATAGTCAACTAGGTACACCCAAACCTGCTCCCTCCCCAGAGGTATCTTTTCCTTGATTAATGAATGGAGTTAGTAATTAAAAGCAAAGCAGACGATGAGCCTAATGCATCCTTTACAATCCAATGTCATCTTTTGCTGAGAGCTAATGAAGAGTAAGCAAGAAACTGAGATAAACTGGATTGATAAGGAGCAAAGCTTGTATAACTCCTTGGCTTCATTTGCACAAGTCTTAGATATGTGTCTGTGGATAACCACCAGACTAAGATTTATTTTTTTGTTCAACTTGATGAATACTTCTGCACTTTTGACTTGGTTTAGTGTTTTCTTTACATTTGTCCAGATATTTGAAGCAGATAACTAGCAAAAGACAGCTTAAAAGGCATTAAATAGGCAAATATACAAACACACCCTGCTGTATCTGCCTTGGGTTTTCATGTGAATGACACGTGTCAACCTGATCAAGGCAGAAGGATGCAATGATTTGCTCTTTGTGAAATTGTTCACAGCCATGTTTGTGTGAAAAGTTGTTCAAGTAAATTACTTTCAGTTAATAGCACTGTGGAAAAATGGGTAAAGTGCTAAACAGACAGGTGGATCCAGTCAGCCTTTGTGTATTTTTACCAAATCTGTGGGAAGGGTCAGGGGATCACATTTCCCCCTCCAGCAGTAAAAGCCACAGAACTCCTCTTGGTGGCTTTGAGACACCAGTTCTTATGTCTCACAGAGGGCAGGGTGGGGTCCTGTCTTGAATTAATTTCTTGAGGGTGCAGTTCACTTGGGGAGTAGCAAGTAGTATTTAGAAAAAAATTTCTTAGTACTTCAGGCTAACTGGTGTATTTTGAGTACCTGTGTCCAAACGCTTTTCTAGAAACTACCTTTCCTTGAAAAACTTGCCTCTCAAAACTGTAGATCTACAGTGTTATTCCTCCTGCTGTGTAGATGGCAGGGTTTACTTGTATAAAAGAGGTGTTCAGTGAAATGGAGCACAAATTTTGAAACCATGGCTTTGAAACCAGGGTTGGACACAGTAAAGGGTAGATGGGTGTAAACACCATGCAGAACCTCCTTGTACCACTCCTAAGTATGTATTTTAAGGTGAGCTGGTGAAGAAAACAAGTCCTTGCTAGCCCTGGTGGATGGGCAACCTGCCTCTCCGCTGCAAGAGCTCTCATGGACCTGAATCCGCCTTCACTTCTGTTATTTCCACCCACAGAAAAAGTGCTAATCTTGGTATCAGCAGAGTTTGTATCCAATAATTGAAGTCTCTGGGGATTTAAAAATCAGTTCTTGGCTCCAAGTCCAGCAATATTCTGTATCAGCAGAACTGTGTAACTACACTCTGATTACAGTGGTTATAGTACAAGTTAGTTAACTGCTACCAAAATGAGGGGGCGGAGAGGAAGACAAGCATTTCATCTTTTAAGTCACACTGCACTTTGTTTCTGTCAGTGTTCTGCCCTGCTGGGAAAGAAAAAAAAAAAAAAGAAAAAAAGAAAAAAAAAGGAGATGTTACTGTGCGTGGGCAGGATGAAGAGAAAAGCCATAAAGCTATGCAACATAACGGGATCCAGATCCAGAGCTTCATAAAGCTTATTGCTATTTATCCAGGAGCTGATCTCTTTTCTTTTTTTTTTTTTCCTTGTTTTCTGTTATTTTATTTCAGTGAAAATGCTTCCAGCTAGACTAAAACAAAAAGATGGCTGCCAATAATTGACATTTTCCAGAGGGAAATTTGTTGATGTTTCAAGCTCTACCTGTCAAGTCCTGCTAAAGACTGTGGTTTTCTAGAAATTCCTACATGTCTTTCTTCTAAGTTGTGAAGGAAATGTCTCTGGTTGTCACTAACATGCCAACATAGGACAATCACTCCTTCAGTAATGCAGGTCCAAGTGAACTTCAAGCAGGCTTTCATCCTAGAGCATGGCAGAAGCAGTGGCTGGGGAAGATAAGCCAGCTGCATTGAAGACAGCAGCAACAAGATCACCTTGCCATTTAGCTCTCCTGGATGAAGAATAAAAATATTATTCGCATCCTTCATATTAAATTATATGAAAAGCCTGCAAGCCCTGCAGTTCCCCACACTGTCAGACTTTCAGAGGGATATGGGACACTGCCCCAGATCACTGACAAGTGGAATGGTAGGGTAGCTGGTAGCAAACCAACAAGCTGCCCTGCTGGGGACTGTGTACTGATTCCACCCAACTGGACATCTCATATCTGTCTCTGCAAACAAATATTCATGGTTTAATGTAAGTGGATGTTTTTCATTTGCTGTACACAACCCTATGAAAAGATTTGTTGAGGTGGGAGGGCAACACTAATGTGTGAAGCATGATGACTGTCTTATAAAGACAGAACTGCAGTGTTTAATGAAACAAACATTGATAATTAGAAATAAACCCAAATATTTTAAATGCACTTTAGATTTGAGAGACTCTAATGTATTATGTGGAAGTCCAGATCACTGGTGCTTCTATGCCACACATTTTGTACTTTAGTTGCAAGATAAGGTACTCAAAGAAAATTGCAGGTATCCATTATTTAAATAGAGTTATTATTCTCCAACTCATCTGAGAAATTAATTTCAGGAATCTAAATAATGACAAAATAGTCTACATGTAATTACAATATACTCAGAATATATACCAAATTGTCCATGTATATGTTTGATGTAATATTATTTCATTTGAAACTGTTTTCAAACCTTGAGGGAAGTGACTGAGAAATGTGCAAGGGCAGCCTTCACTGTAAGTGTTATACACCCATAATATATTCAAAATACATTCCAATCTTCTTTGCTATAACGTATCTAAAATTTATGCAAAATTCAGGACTGGAGCTGAACCCTCACTAGTCCAGGATAAACTGTCAGAGCACTGCTGAGGGATTTGACCAAGCAGTTCCAATTAATATCATACTAAATCCCTATGCACAGCTTTAAAAATTGAGCCCTGAAGGACTAACCTGTTTGCCTACATTCTTTATTATTATTGTTACATCAACAGGATTTGCAGAAATAGGTAACATCAGTTCATCACTGCCACCACCTGGTAAAACTCTCAAACACTATATTTGTGAATACAGGTACTGGAAAGGTAGCAAAGGGGTAAAACAAAGTAGAAGTAAATCTTGAGGGTAATCATCATAAGCCAGTGTGTTAATGTGAAATGGAAATGTGAAGACCCACACAACAGCTTCTAGTCTGCCTAGAGTGAAAAGATAAGACCAAACCTCCAGAGATGTAGGTGGCTTGGGTTTATTTTTTTTTCCAAGTGATTGATTAATGGGTTGTGGGTGTTTTACAAAGAGTAGACTGATAGTGGCTAGTGGAGGTAAACCTGGCTAGATAATAACAGTCAATAATAAGACAATAATATTAATCTTCAGATCCTTATTGGTCCACTAAACCATTCAATATAGTATAACTGGGATTGATCTTCATTAATCTGCATGTTGATAACCATTTGCCTTCCTAAGCAAGATACTTAGCACTAAACTGATAGTTGATGGTCTGTCCCTTATTTCCACTGCCATCCTCTTTCCCCTCTTCCTGATACCCAGATAAATGACTTTGGACCATTTCTCTCCCAGGAACACTTTGTATTCATCCTAAATATTTAATCCTGTTTTACAATGTCACCTTTTTAATCCTGTACCAATTCAGTCCTTGCTCCAGCTAGAAACCTGCCTGTTATTAATCAGCCAGTGCCAGGAAGTCCTGAGCACCAGTGGGATTGCAGGTACCCACCACAGCGCAGGAGCTAGCACATGGCAGAGAGACAAAGGAGTGTATCCCAACACTTCAGTACTTACTGCTTCCACAAATGTTGCCATGTTCTTCAGGTGTGTGATGTTTTAATGTAATTTTAAGCAGGGAATTCCTAGGGCAAATAGGAATAATCTGCTTCAGTGCTGACTGAGGACTGGGTATTAGCTTTTGGGTTGAGTTCCCTGAAGGAGGATTCTTTGCTTCAGGACATTTCTGCTGTTCAAGGACTAATACATTTCATGCAATTTTAATAATTGTCCTAAAAAACTTTTAAGTCACTGGTTTCTTCCTCGTGGAAAACTACAATGCAGTTTTCTGCAAGCTACTGGTCAGAATGGAAAGTCAATATAAATGTAATAAATTAGGAACAATAATCTGAACAATGGGAAGGTGGCTAAAGTCACTGTTTTGTTGATGGTTTTATTCCACCCCCCACCCCCTTCCCTTAGCTTGGCACCTTTTATATAACTTACATTATCACAACTGTCTTTGTGCCAGGAGGAGTGAAGTACTCTCCTGTTCCAAGCTTCTGCTACTTTAGATAAGCCTGCAATAATTATTTCTGAGTGAAACAAAATTAACCCTCACAATGGAGCCTGAGTCCATAGCTGTGTTCCAATTTGGTAGTCATTTGTCTTGGGATACAAAGGCCCCAATTCCCCATAGTACCAAACTGGGTTCTTACAGACTCAGAGTTATACTGGCAAACCAAAAATCTTAAAACCACTATTATAAATCTGTCACCATTGTTAATTGTAACTCCACAGTGAGAATTATGCATTGGAAATAAAGCATAGACGAAGCCTATTTCCCCATTTATTTCTAAACTAAAGATACAGTTGTCTGCTACCTTTACAGTCATAGAGGCTACCACTGTGAGTCAGGATTTTTTGTGTGTCTACTTTGTGTGGCTGTCTGTAAGTCAGGACTTTTTGTATGCCTATTTTGATATGTACAGCCCAAAGCTTAAATAAGACACAACAGAGGATCATACAAAGAAAATAAAGAGCTAACAGGTAAAAAAGTGAGGCATAAAAAGGGTGAAAGGAAAGGATGTGAAGAAAAGCATAAGCAGCAAAAGGGAAGGGTACTGAATGACTTCCTGAAGTCCCTGTTTCCTACAATTTTGTGGCAGATAATTGAGGGTCTTGTTTTAGCAAACTCCATTTTGTACTGCACATTTTCCTTGCCTGTATATGGAGACAGTTCTATTCTGATGGAAAAAGTGCAGAACAGCAGAAATAAGGAATACAAAGTGTGTTCTCTAGCTTTAGGTCAACACAGGGGAATGACAGAAGTTGTCATTTAAAAGCAACTTTCACTGAATCCCTGTAAAATTATAAAAAACAGACAAAATAACAGAAAAGAAAAATGACAGACAACTCTAAAGAAAAATAAATAGTTGTGGTCTCTGTGCTTTAAAGTGCTTTGTGATGGTTATATACATCAGCAGATACCATGATATATTAGTCTCAATCTGAGAAAGAGTGGTATCTGTGGAGAACGTGTCGTGGCACACCTGTCTTCATATTCCATAATCTGTTAGGAAGTGCAGCTCTTGTGGCTGATAAAGAAGCAGCATTTCTGCTGACCCCTCCCACTGAGGAATTCAGTAAAGCCATGGTGACAGGCAAAAGAATATCTCTCCTGTATTGCCACAAAGAGGTTCCAACAGCCAATAATCCTGAACCAGGCATGCCCACCTGTAGTGAGCTGGACACCTGTTGAAAGTGTGTTTGAAAACACAGCATAGACATACCTTCCTAATCCTTCACACTCATGAATAGGTCACATTATACTGCTCCTGTGAAATCTAGCATTTTCCCCTTCCCAGTTATCCATGGGTGTGCAATTAGAAGTGAAGTAGGCAGACAGATGTTGAGCAAGCACTGAGACATCACCATTCATCATCAGCTAGCAGATACTGAACTTGGCTGACTACCCCAGCTTAGTCAGATAATTTGGCACACTGACTCTCAATACTAGGTTTTTCAGTCAGGCTCTTAAATTGCACTAAGAGTTCACTCTATAAATCGTGTAAAACAGGCAAGTGGGATTGGCTTCGCTTTTTGCCATCAAGCAAAGTTATAAGAATTTCAGACTTTTTACAAGTAGTGTTGTGGCTCTGTTTAAGTGTCACTTTTCAGCTTTAGATAGCATCACTGCCTATTCAAAATTGAAAAAGACATTTAGCCAGCTACTAAATCTAATTCCTTTCCTCTGCCCCACGTGTTCTTAATCTTGCATACCAAGCATAAAAAGCAAAACCAAAGGTCTAATAGATGGGACCATAAGCACCTTCACATGCCATCTCTGAGTAAAACATCAAACGAAGACTTTGGGGAGCTCAGAAACATGTCATCATATGTGGTATTTCTCTTGTCAGCAGCAAAGATGTCTCTAATGCACAGCACACTTAGCAAATCAAGAATGCTTCAGGCCAAATTTGGGTAAAAGCTAAAGCTTTGCCTCCCACAGGTTTTATCTGCAGCTGCTGAAGCAAACAGTTCTACCTCCCTTCTCTCACTGAATGGGAGATTGTGTTTCAGAGCATTGTTTTCTGTAGACACTTATTAACCCTGTTGAATTTAGAGCAGGGGATTGCACTCAATATCTATTGATTAACAGTGCTGCAGTAATCCTTACGCCTTGGTCAATTTGGTCTGTTGACTAGGACTTGGTACACAGCAGTGCCCTTTTCAGCAGACATTGATATGCATGTAAGGATGTGGGAGAGGCAGGAGGGAAGGTGAGCGTGAAGTCAAATGTTTATACATTACAGGAAATTCCTGGTGAGCTGATGGCAGCTTTTATCGTAGCCTGAGAGAGTCCAGACTTTAAATCACACAAGTGTACATCAAATCAAAATACTTCTCAAGACTGTCAGAAAACAGAAACCATTATTCAGTGACTGCAAACAATAAGGTTTTGCCTAGGTAGAAAAAGAATAAAAAATTCTTCTGAGCTGATCTCCTCCAATTAATGATAGAGTTTCATGGATCATTTGTTTTCTCTCTTTGCTCATCCTTTCTACTCAGAACTGAATGTGTTTTGACATAGCAGCTATTTCCAATAGGGAACTGCCTTCTCCAAAGCATGTCTCTTGCAATGCAGCCAAGACACCTATTTATTCAGAGTAGAGCTTGACATTTTTTTTGACATTTACTCATTTTGTTCTTCTGTTAGCTTTCATTCAGCTTTGACTCCAGTCTCTGATTTACAAGCAGGGATGGTATACCTGGGGAAGAACCTAGAATATCCTTTTTCCAGCTGCTCACCACATTTCCCCTCCAATTCAAGCTGCCTGCATAGTGGACACCAAATTAGAACTTCCACAAAATAAATAAGAAACTGCAATGCCTTTTTTATTTAATCTTCCAGTCTGAAAACAGTGGCAACTCAGAACTGCTGATTCAGGAGCTGTCTTTTTGGTATGCGAGCACTGACCTCCTGGAGAGGTATAGGGTAGACAGCTGAAGACACAATTAACTTTAGCTTACTCAAAGTAAGTTTTGACCCCTCATGAATCAGAGCTCTTTGAAGATCAGAGTAAGATATAAGAGTGTGTAAAAATATAGATTTTGGTCCGTGCATTTTTATGGAAAATGCATCTTAAAAACTTGCTCCTAGAATAGCCTGAAACACTGGAGATATGTATGCTTGTATATTAGTAATATGAAAATGTGTCTGTGTATTTCTTCCTGAGTTTCGTAAGTTGAGTCCAGTGGATGGCTATGGTTAAACACCAGAGAAAATTAGTATGGTCTTTGATGATGCAATTGATTTCCTGGTGATAGAATGTGACCAGAAACATCTATTTGCCACAGCATCACAATTCTTTTTCATATTGAATTAGAGTACTGCTATAATTCTGAAACCAGAGTCATTTGAACTTCATGTTTCTGTCATCCACTCCTCTCTCTATCCTTTTTTCCATGTCTGAAGAGAACTTACTACAAGCATTACACAGAAAGGACACAGTCTACAGAAAAAAATAAATATCTGAACATCATTTAACTATGGAGTTCCTTCTCATGGACTACTGAGTAACCAGGTTGTCCACTTGCTCAGTTGCTAGTCCAAGGTACAAGGTAGTGACATGTCTCCAACTAGACTTTGTACCAATGATCACAGTCCTCTGGGCCTGGCTGCTCAGTCCATTTTCAACCCACCTGGCTGTCCACACACCTAAGCCATACCCTGTCAGCCTTTCTGTAAGGATGCTATGGAGACAGCATGGGATGTCTTGCTAAAGTGGAGGTAAACAGCTCCCACTGCTCTCCCAACCTCCACTGAGACATTCATCACCTCACTGAACAAGGTTATCAGGTGGATTCAGCATGACCTCCCCTTTGTAAAGCAGGCTGGTGTGAGAGAATACTTCAACTTTCACATGAGTAATAGTAAGAGAATAGACTAACAGAGTGAATTACAAACACAGGCACACAAATACCTACAAACAGCTTATATGTGCATATATACTCAACGAGCACTTTTGCTGCAGCTAAATGTGATTATATTCTTTGCACTCTGGGAGTCATAGTCTGGTATGTTTAGTGTATGATCCAAGAATAATGTTTGTTTTCTGTGAGGTCGTTTATGCCTTCCTGGAGCCCTCACTGACAGCTATGGGCTTAGGGTCTTCATATAATACACAGGAAAAAAGAAGCACTTAGAGTATAAGAAAAAAGAGAAACAAGAACATAAGAACAGAATAAATGTGCTATTAAGTAACACAATGGCTCATGTTGTACTATATTCATTCAATAGCAGTTGTACAATTTTTAAGAAGAGCACATGGGCTTGGCAATATTTTATACTCTGTTTCTCTCATATTTCCCCAGAATCTCAAAATGCTGTATTAGGGAAATTAGAGCACACAACTTTTCTTAGTTCTTTTAGCATCCATGTCTGAACCTGCTGTTCATAAATCTGTCTAAATCCTCCTTGGCCCTGCCATCTAAAAACCTCCTGTAGCAACAAATTCCCAAACTTCTCTACTCACCATGTAAAGATACAGATACCCTCTCTTTTATCTGTTTTTAAATGACCCCTTTTAAGTTTTATTGAGTGTTCCCTAACTCATGCAGTGAGAACTGAAGCAACAGTTAATTTAGATTATCCATTGCCTGTGTGATTCTGTAAACTTCTTTCATATTCCCATGCAGCCTTCTTTCAGTTCCCTCTCCCAAGACAGCTACTTCATTCTCTTGACAATTTTATTTGCCTCTCCTTGGGCCGTTTTCTAGCTCCACCACAGTCCTTTTGAGATGCAGTGGCCAGAGCTGCAAACAAAGGTGTTTCCATAGTGTCAAAATGATGCCTTCTGTTTTGTTCTCAGTCCTTGACCTGACAATGCCCAGCATCGTGATAACTATTTTGACTGCTGCTGCACATTGAGCTGCCGATTTCAGAGAAATATCTAAGAGTGACTCTAAGATCTTTTTGCAGAGTTGAAATTGCCAACTCTGAGTTCTGAGAAGAAAGACAGGATGATGAGCCAGGCATAATTTATAGGAAAACTCTTCATTACAAACAAAACTAAGCAAATCAAGACAAGACAATCCATACCATCCTGAAACTCAGGAGTCCACTTTGTTCCTCATCTCTACCTGTAACCCTGTAACTCTCCCACTTTCTCCTCCTTGTTCTGCTTAGTCAAAATGGAGGCCTAAGCAAGTTTATCATTTGTTCCATCTTGGGCTGTACATTTCTTCCTACACTTTCTCTAGTTCTTTGGGCATTCCCAGATTATACAACTCAGTGTTTGATGAATACTACAGTGGATGTTAAGGAGCATGCAGCAAAACATCATAAGAGACATTTGTTGTTGCCAGGAAGATAGTGCAAACCAGCTACATCATTGTTGGAACCCTGAACTCCATGACAATTCTCTGTGCTGTCCCAGACCCTATATTATATGGAAGATCACTGAAGATTGCTTTGCTTTTTCCATGACAAAGATGAGTTGCCTCCTATATGTTCCAGAAGTGCAAGCCATTGGTCCCTATGTCTGTTTGCTCCTGCCTCTGTAAAGGAAGTAGAGAATATATTCAGAAATGGGTTGAAGCTATATGCACACCTCAGGTGACTGACCAGACTCTTTTGGGTCTATTTGGTGTCTATTTGGTTCTTATAAAGGCTGTAGCTAAGCCACAGAGATAAAGCAACTCTTACGTTGCCCTTATAACACACCCTGGGGTGAGGAAAGCCATCCTGAAAGAGCAGAAGATTGTGCCTTCCCTGAGGACCATCCAGCATGTACTACAGGGAGCATTTTCCAGGCTGAAATGAACTAGAAAGGGAAGTGGTGGCAATCAAGGTGCGAATAGTACTGCAAGGGTCAGGAAGAAGATGCAGGGAAAGAAGGTTCTTCCTCGCTTCCAGTCTAATTAGGCAGTGAGAGACAGTTGCTGAATCAAACAGGGCAAAGTGCTATAGCTAACAGAGTTTTGCATATTTGGACTGGCAACCATATGTCTGAGACTTTGTGGTGATTCTTCAGAAGTTGACTGCCTTTTGTAATACATTTTCAATTATTTTAGTGAAATAAAGAAACAGATGCAGTGAATTAGACTCAGACCTTTATTTGTCAAAGGTGTTAAGTAGATCTGCCTATTACAAAAGCATCCAGTTTAATTCTCTTGTTAAGTAGCATCACCCTGTTTTGGGGTTGGTTGCCCTGCCACTGCTTTGTCACATGCTTTTGTGAGGAGATAGCCTTGCTCTCCTAGCAGTAACTATACTTGAATCTGAAGTAGGACCACGGAGGCTCTGACTTGAATTGTGACTCCTGCATGGCAACTCAGCTGCTCGGATGGCCTCTTGCTCCACAAAAACAGTATCTACAATGTGTAAAACCTAATATCATTGTGGAGTTACTGAAAAACAAGAGGATTCATTATTATTTAAGACTGGAATTTACTTCTTTATTGTGAGATAATAAATGCAATGGATAATGTCTGATCCATAATTCTCTCTTTGAGAAAATCAGAACAGTTTGGGGCATTTTTATCTGTTCCATTTGTGAGTATTTTCTAATTCTTTTCCATGCATTCACCTCTCAGTAATGATTGGTAATTAGCAGCAGGTATTGAAGCAATAGAACTCACAGGAAAATGTTGAAATGAAGTATATAGAAGAACTGAGAAATTAAAGTTTCATATATACATTTTTTAAGTAATAAATTTTCCTGCTTCAGAGTATGTCATCCTTTAGCTATTCAAGGTGAAGAGCAAAAAGCTAAGTGAGAAGGACTTTTCCACACTTCATACCTGCAAGATTTCTCTGATATTTATCACTGACTGCTTCAAGGGACCATTGGTCTGATCCAGAATATAATTCCTGTGCACAGGACAACTGAAAGTTAAAAGATCTCAACATGCAGTCAACTCCTACACTTAGAGCAGCAATGTTTATTTTAATATTGATAAATTTAGTGACAACCTAGTTGCGGCTTATTGATGTATCTCATATCACCATAGGAAAAGTTCACATCTGAATAGTAGAAGGATGGAAATTTAGACTTCAACTGTGCCAAAATGCCTAGAATTCAATTTTCAGAAAGTTTTTCTCATCTTTATCTCCATCCATTGACACATCCAGATTTTGCAAGAATTTTATTGTTTCTTCATTCAGATATGCGTGGTACAGCTCTTTGTACTTTTCCCTAAAAAATGAATAAATTCCAGTGAATGCTCTCAGTTTAAACACGCCTGAGACTGCACCTGTTTCATGCTACAGAGAAAGCACCATGTGTGGAAAATCAACACCTGACAGCCAAACAGCACGTGGCCTTTAGAACAACCATTATAGAAAAATCTCGCGGAAGTTAATTATTTTCATTCAAGTGAAAGAAATTAATTTTGTTTCACAGTAACAACACATTCAGGAATTGCAAAGAAATCTATGCATGAACAAGTTTAAACTGCTCCCTATCAGTGGAAGTGGAAGAAGGCCAGCTGAACAAAATAAGACAATAATTATTTTTACCCACAAAAAATATATCCTGCAGGTTGTGTTTAAAAAGTAAGCCAAACTCTGACTGCTCAGGTCGTTTCCTGCTGTTTTTCTCCAGATGTGAGCTTTTCTGGGTTTGGATTTGCTTTTTCAGATTTCTTTCAGGTGTTTTGTTTGGTTTTTATTTTCTTTGTACAGAATGGGGATAATGAAGAGGAGATGTCTTTATACTAGGTTAAACGTAGGAATGGGGACCTGGAATAAAGTTGGTCCTTCCAGTGATTTATATCAAACATCAGTTTGCCTTCTTGTGAGTGTGAGTCTCAGCTAAGAGCAGTCCTGGGAAGAAGGACAAATGGAGCTGGGACGGAATATGAGTGAGCAGTAGGCTTGCTCTTTCTGCTGTTACTGGAGACCCCGGCAAGGAATTACTGGTTTAGGAAGGTCCATTCCCTTCTCCCTTTTTCAGCCTTACCCAAAAGCTCATATATCCCATGTTAGACCATAGCCATAGTAACTGGCAGATTTTTAGGCATCTGGCAGAAGTAAATAGTGCTTTAGACTCTTCAGGTTTAGAGTGGAGTGTAGGCAAGGTTGTCCTCTTCTAGAGCCAAGACAGAACTGTAAGAGGCAGTTTACGGTCCAGAAGGAGCTTCTTGTTGAGGATAACTATATTTCTAAGAGACAGCATATTTATGTATACGTAGGTACCTTAAGTTTTAATTTCTGTGCTTTTGTTTTTTTACACTTTACATGTCCTTAATTATTATGCCAACTTTGTGTTCATGAAAGTAAGAATTGGGCATACAGCTACTAGTAGTCATTAAGGGAACAGATGGCTTAGAGTATATATTAGCACTACTGGTATAAATCCAGCCAACTGAATATAGATTGAAAGCTATTTACATCCAATACATTTTTAATGATTCAAGTATCAGTTTGATAATGATATCAGTTAATGAGCTGACTGAATACAGATCTAGTTCCTGCCTCATAAATGTTTTACCCTCCTGTGCACTAATTGGCAAAGCTAACAGGTTGTCCTAAGAACCCTAACTGCATCTTGATTTTGTGGAGGTTAAAACACTAGCAAAATCATGATGCATCAGGAGACTGAATAACATACAAGGCAGTAGGTGTGAGAGGGGTTTTTTTAATTTTTGCAGAGCTTTGGGTACCGTCTGTCACAGTATCCTTCTGGACAAAATCCAGCTAGACATGTGCACAATATGTTGGGTGGTCAACTGGTTGGAAGGGTAGACTAAAAGCATTGCTGCATGGGGATCACATCAGGCTGACAGCCAGTCACTAGTGGTGTTCCCTAGGGCTCAATTTTAGGGCCAGTTCTTCACAACATTTTATCAATGACCTAGACAAAGGAGTTGTGTGCACACTATGCAAATTTGCTAACAACACTAAATTAGGAGGATCTGTTGATTCCCTCAGGGGTAGGGAGGCCATACAGAGAGATCTGGATAGTTAGCACAGGACAACCACTGACTATGTGAAATTTAACAAGAATTAAGGATTTATTTAGGAATTTAACATCCAGATTCCTCACTGACAGTGTAGTCCTGGTTCCTGCACAGACAATCACTTAGAAGAAATTTGGAAACCTCATCCTCTTAAAGACAAAAGTAAAAATTTGAACAAAACTAAAGGGAAGAAATGAAGTACTTTTAATTATTCCTACTTCATTTATGTCAAAATATAAGTTTCAATTTCCTGAAAGAAAAAAAGAAGGAGAGAAAAGCATCTTTCGAATCACTTAGGTGAGGTGATGTATGGAAGCACTGGGAGAACAAAGCCTGGCCTTGGCTTATGGAGTTCCTTTGACAAGACTCTGAACTGAAAGCAGAAGGTAACAAAAACAACTATCCCTGCTTCTGGATCCTTAAATGATTGGTACTCCAGGAAATCCTGTATCAGTTTTCCTTTAAATATATTACTTCCATAAATATAATACTTCCATTAACGCCCAAGTTTTTTCCTTACAAACACTTCCACCACACTATTCAGAAGCTGTGGATAAGGCTTATTGCTAGTAAATGAGCATAAAGGAAGAACTGTATTTTTACTTCTCAGTTCAGCTGTGGGAAAGATAATTTTAAAAAAATATGTACTAAATACTTCTATTCATTTGCAAAGATGGTATAGGAATGAACATAGCCTTCAGGTGTATTCATCTTTACAAGGAAATATTGTTACTTCATGACCAGCATAAGCTCTTGCCACAGTTTATAATATCACATTATATAATGTGATATGTAATATCACATAAAATAGGTGATATTTGTTATATCACCTATTAAATAATCGCAAATGGTGACCTATACGGTTTAACACTGACATGGTTTCTGAATCCTGGCATATCTATTCCCTCTCTAATAATTAATTATTTGACTCATTTAGTTTCATGAATATTTAGCTTTCTTGAATATCCATCTCCCCCCTTTATTTTCATTATGATTACACATTTATCTTCCTATTGGTACACTCACCTCTCATCATGCTTGTGTACTACACATTTTTCTTTGTCTATTCATACAATTTCACAAGCCTTGTATCTCTGTATAATGGATATATTTGCATATATATAAAATATGAAATATTTTGAATAAACAAAGATAGGATTCTTCTCTTTTTCTTTTCAATTGAGTGAGTATTGAACCTCAATTTATAATTTTCTAATCAATCACCTAACCTAAATTTTTAAACATAATTTCTACAGCTTCATTATTCCTTTAGATATCTTTTGTATCTCTACTAAAATCTACCTTCTTAGCTTTTATATAATTTTAAGTTCTGGTCTAATCTTTTGAGAAATATAAAATAACAATCATCTTGCCACAATTTCAGATCAACACTCTGAAAAGTAAAAGGATATCAATATTTTCAGTATTTTTACATCAGCATAATATACTATACTGAATTCAATATATACCTTTTCCAATAGCAGCATGTATTTTTAACCACACCAGGCACATATTTTACAATAATTTACTCTTGTCTCTTCATTTTCACCAGGCAGCATGCTTATTTACTGATAAAATTGATCAGTACCTATATCAATTTGCTCTGAATTTTAGTAGTCATATTTTAATAAAATAAAGAGCTGTTAACCAAGATGACTTTGAGCAACAATTAAGCAAAATTACTTGTTTTTATAGAACCACCCCTTGCAAACTTTAATTTTAGAATGCAAAGCCTACTCCTTTAATTATATGTCTATTATCAGGGGATACAAAAGTGTATATTAAATTAATGAAATGGATTACCTCAGTTACACAGTGGTTATTAACAGGAAGAACTCCCAGTTTTCATATTATGTACATCAGTAACTTTAATTGCATTAGGCTGAGCTAGGAGAGCTATTTTAGGAGATACTTCAACGGCACAACAATTTCTGCTGGCTTTTTGCCTGCTGTAACTCAGTTTCTGAGGGTTCCCTCACAAATGCTAACTTATTATTTCTGTCAGTCATGCTTTAACAAACACGGCCTCATTAAAACTACCCTAAAGTGGCTTCAGTTTTGAAAACTTTCCCTTGATGTATCCATGAGACAACTGGTGCTGGAGGACTGTTTCTCACATTTGGGTTAAGAGATAAGAGTGTTGCAGAGTATGAATATACAGAGAGACCAGTTTTGGAGCCAACAGCAGTGAAAATGATGGACTCTGATTAGCTCAGGCTTTGTAGGATGGAATACAAAACTGCCTATGATATTAAAAGTATGAAACAAATTAGCTTTTAAATTATGGTTTGCAAGTAGTGATACACAAGTGTAAAATCAATTAGCTGTCAGCTGTTGGTTAATAGTGACACAGTGACCTGCCTTGCTCCTGCTGGGAGCTGGGAGCCGAGGTTTCTAATGGGGAAAGCACAGTGGTTTTTTGCTAATAATGTATTACATGCTGAAGTCACTTTGTCAGAAGGTCCTGGAAGCAGAATGTAATATTCCTGAAATAACTGAGTGTTGTTGAGATCCCATAGTGATAGGCAGAAACTTCTCATCTTGTGCTAAGGTGAGGAGGCCTGAGAGAAAGGATTTCCCAGGACTTGTTCTTAAGGATGAGGTAGATTTATGCCTCATGTAACTTCAGGAAAGATACCTGTCTCTAGCTTAATCTGCCTGCGTGCATGGACAGTGTCACTCCAATGATCCCACTGATCTGCTGCATCACAGCAATTCTGTAAATTTAAGGTCATTTTTCTTAAAGGTGAGGTAGGTAAAGCTCTCCACAGGTCAAGGTGTGAGCGAAGAACCATGTAATGAAGGAGATCTATGGGAACTGAACATGACTTGTTAGAGTTTCTTATCCCTAAGGAGCTGACAGCCTTCTAGGAAACATGTAAAGATTTAAAACACATGGAGGGAAAGCAGCCTCAACCCAAATCTTTTAGCAAACCAGGGGTGTTTTCATACAATTCTGAGCAAGTGGTGATCCTTCTAAGTGATGAGACAAGTCTGTTGCCTCTATAAGATTTGCATTTTTGCCCACTGTTGCCCTGCTTTTTGCATTATTCTCTTGTAGCTAGTTTCACACGGTTCTTTTCTGTAAACATAGCTATATTATTGTGACTGTATCTTATCATTCACATTCCTTTCTCATGAACACAGAACTTTGATGGACATTTCCTTTGACCACTGTAGTTGAGGGAGGAAGAACTGATTTCCTCCAATGAATAGTGATTTCCAAATGGATATAAAAAATAAAGAAGGTGGGTCTTGTGCCCCTTCCTTCCTTTCCTCTGATCCTGGACACAAGTGTCTCTAGCTCTTCCTTTTGTGACGTTGCTGTATCAGCCCCCTGCAACTTCAGTTGCCTGGGGTGAGCTTCAACCCCAGGCACTAATTTTACATTTTACCTTTTGCCACTGACCTAAACACACATCAGAAAGAAAGGAGTAAAATGGGACATAGCTTTAGAAATAAATGTTACTCTGGATAAATGGCTGAAATTGCACCCCAAATCACACAGGATGCAATTGAATTGCCTATCTACAATTTGTTTTTCTTTGGCTAGGTGGTTATACAGCTTTATTGTCATAGCGTCTCAGTAAGTCAGAAGAATTAGTTTAGGCTCATAACCTTGTTATTTAAATAATGTACAAATGCAAAACTTCAACTGAGTTTCACAAAACACTGAAGTGTGAGAAACAGGAAAGATTTAAGCGCTGAAGTTGAAAACTGCAGAAATGTTAACTCATCAGTAACTTGCAGCTCAACCTCCTTTTTTATTTCTTTAATTCTGTAACTAAAAGACAAGAGTCCTGTTACAGACTATATAAATGCCTTTCTGGGAATACTGAAAGTATAAAATATATATGTGCATGTGTGTATATATATATGATATAATATATATGTATGTTTACGTGAGAAAGTTATCTATCTGCAAGTATGGAGAGTTATGTTTAACAAACAAATACACTTCGTGTTTTCTTCAATGACAGAGAATAAAAAAAATAAGAAAACTCATAAACCCATATCAGAACCTGCCACTGTCTTCCCTTTCTTCATATGTATCTATATAGTCTTTGTTACAGTTGTAGCTCAGTAAGATTTGTGTGTAGGGGACAAGTACTGATCCATTTAGGAGGATGTCAGGAGGTGTAATTTAAACAGTGATATCAAAGAAGGCAGGTCTGGCACTGCTGAGTGTGCATGGATGATGGATGGTGCTTGGCGTGCATGGCTGATCTGCAAAAGAGGAAGGACTAAACCAGGGAGAAGGATGAGAGAACAAAGAGGTTGTGCTGAGGCACTGCCCCGAGGGGAAGGAATGGTGGGAGAGCTCTGCTTAGGGATGGGTGAAAGAAGATAAATGACCACAAGTACACAAATGAAAAAAAGATGTGAAAAGACTAAATGGGGGAAAAGGAAAAAGATGAGTAGGGTGAGTGGAGCCAGCAAAATTGAACAACTTGGGGTGAAAAAACTTAGTGGAATCTGCCTACAATAAGAGAATCTCAGGAAGTACCAGTGTGATGGGTTGACTCTGAATGGACTCTGGGTGCCTACCAAAACTAGTTTGTCACTCCCCTCCTCAGTTGGGCAGCTGGCATTGGCTCTGTTAGATGGGGCAAGCTTCTGGAAGTTTCTTACAGAAGCCACCCCTGTAGCTCCCCCCACTAACAAAATCATGTCACACAAACTCAATACATGCCACCTCTTACATTTGTGAACCAAATCGTTAAGAATTAACAATAAAATCCATGTTCATCACACAATATTCACAAACTTCACTCACATCAACAAAAAATAACTCACCACACAAAAATCACAATAACATTATAATAATGAAGCAAAAGTGGACAATTTACCTCACCACAATTACAACAGAAATTCTTCACGATCATTCCACTTTTTATTCTCTAGTTGTGTTCAGCCCATGTTTAGTCTGTTACCGCTCCCAGTTATTATCATTATATCAAATTTCTCATGTCCCACATGGGGCAACAAAAAGGGTTGTGATGAGCTGACCTTGGCTAGATGTCAGGTGCCCACAAAGCTGGTCTTTACCCCCTTTTTCAACAGGACAAAGGGGAGAAAATAAGCTGTAAAAAAACTTGTGAATCAAGATAAAAACATTTTAATAAATCAAGAGCAAAGGACATGCATGGAAGCAAAGAAAAAACAAAGATTCTTTTGCTTTTTCCCATCAACAGGAGATGTCCAGCCACTTCCTGGGAAGCAGGGATTCAGTAAATGTAGTGACTGGTCCTGAAGACAAACATAGTAAAAACAAATGCTCCCTCTTTCTTTCCTCTTTTCTCTTAGATTTTATTGCTGAGCAGACATCATATGGAATGGAATACCCTTTTAGTCAGTTTGAGTTAGCTGTCTTGTCTATGTCCCCTCGTAATGTCTTGCCCACCCCAGCCTCCCACGAGGGTGGAATCTTGAAGAGACAGAACTGATGTTGTTCCAGTGCTGCTCAGCAGAAACCAAAGCAGTGGTGTGATATCAGCTACCAATAATTTCTAGCTACCAATGCAAAACACACACTGCCATAGGGAAAATGACTTCCATCTTACTAGACTCAGTACAAAACGGGATTATTAGGATCCGAGAAACTTGTGGATAAAAAATTGCTTTCCAGTATAATATTTGCATTAAGAACCTTTGTTAGAAATGTTTGTCAACACTGAAAAACCGACACCAAGGCTTCTTGACTTTTTAATTTTGTTTTTTTAATTCCCTAAAGGAGCTTAGGGATAATCTTCTTGAAACAAGAAGAATCTTTCCATTACTGTATTTTGGGATCCTCAAACTTCAGTTTTTCTTTCTTGTTTTCCTGTCCCTCTTACTAGTAATTTCAAGTGACATTAAAAAAAAATTAGAATATGATTGCTGAACAATGCTTACAGAGATTTGAGGTGTTGCCATTGTCAGAAATGACAAAATGCAGACACATCAGGTTTGCTCAGAAAGGGAGTTCTTCAATGTAAAAATTATGTGCGTTTTTAAAGTGCCAATTTTGGCAGCATTAAAGCAACACTAGCACCTTTTCTTACAACCTTTGGCAGAGGTCACATGAGGCCTCTGAGTTTTATCACAACTTTTGCTAATGCTTGCAGCTGAATTTTTAAACTAAAGACAATCTGCATGCAATCATTTCTGTTCAACAGTAGAACTTATCTACTGATAGACACTCACGCTTACACTGGAGCCAGTGACTGAGCTGCCACTTGCTTCAGTAGAACCAGGACTGCTCCCAAGCCTGGCCCATCCTTTGGCCATAAAGACAAGTACCACACAGCTAGACAGGTTTCTTCTAGAAACCTGGGCAACCTCATGAATGCTGCCTGTTATGAAAAGTCCTTGGCTCAGGGTGACATCTGAACTGAAAGCAAATATCTTTGCACTATCTAGGGGGGTCAAAGCTGTGCCAAGGTGCATGTTAACAATTAAATGTCATGGAGGATCACAAGCCAGTGCCTGGACCTTTAACCAGAGCCTTGTTTCCTGCTAGAGAAATAGACCAAGTGCTTGACAGTATCCATGCACAGATCAGGCTAGAGTTTGAATTTCTGTGGCAAGAACACAAACTCAAACCCAGAGCTTACACTGAATCCAGCACATGGGGAAAATGGCACACTAGGAAAAAAAATATTTTGTTTCATTTGAGCCAATGTCCTGTCATGTCTATCAGCAATACTCTTCCAGGTGGTAGGTAGGAGGCCTGTAACATTTATTTTAAAGAATAGAACATTTTCCCACTACCTTTTACTTTTCACATTTTACAATGTCTAGGGTTGTATCTGGATTACAGCTCAGTATGTAATTGCTTCTGCACTTGCTTACAATCTCTACTATACTTTGTAATATATTTTGGGATCTTTGAAGGATAAAAATTTCTATATAAAAGTTCCATATTAATCTCAGTTCTTTTGAATAATACACCCAAAGCTTTAGAAACATTTACAGATAAATATCTTCTACATCTAAGGTTTCCACAGACTACTTTTTCCCCCTCCCTGCTCATTTGAGTAGATAGATGCTTACACATCTTTGCATTACTTAAAGGAAGGAATATAATACATGTTGAGATCCCTATTCATCCTGATGGTGTGTGTGATCCTTTGAAGGTACAAAATATGTCCTCTGGGTTGTAGCAGTCTATTTTCCTGCAGTAATTTCAACAGTGTTTGCCTACACCAAGGTATTTGACACATCTACCTAACTTTTCTTTTTTTCTACAGGCAAAAAAGTTTTGGCAAATCAGTTACATGCAGAAAATCACTTCTTATAAATGAGTCTGGGCTGATATTTCTATTTATACATTTAAAATCCACAATTTACTCAACACTACATACCATAAAGGGGTGCATAGCAATACATATTTCTCCACCCTTGGCTTCCAGAGATACTGATTATTTTACAGCATGAACCCATGACCTTGCCCATTTTTCAAAAGATCCTATACTGGGACTGCTGATGTCAAAAATATTCATAATTTCTGTAAATTTGGCCTTCCCTTTTGTTGCCTATATAATGGGACAGGTTGATTATTGCAGACATGTGCTTTCAAGTTTTCACTCACTCCCATGGACACATCCACACGATGCAGACATTGCTTTGGGTAATGATTGCTCTGAGCATGACTGTGCAGTCACAGAGAGTTTGCAAATTCCTTCTCCTAAAACAATCAGTGTTTGGCTTCTTAGCTTGACATGGCCACAGTGTTGAGAAAGGATTATTACTGCGGCCCAAACAGGCTAAACTGGGAAATGTCCTTTTGTAAAGGAAAGCATGCTCAGTGATAATCATATTCTCATCTGCTCAGGAAGGGGCTATCACAATAGCATGGCCCAAGAGTTAAAGAGCTTATTTCCTAAATCCCTTCATCCTTTCCAGAACCGTGAGACATTGACAGCAAGTCACTTAACTCTGTCCAGCCACAGCTGTGTGGGTTTTGCATAATTAATTATTTATACCAAGGCAGACACAGTAATTAACTTCCAGATGAATATGATATTCTGATCAGAAATGCTTTGCATTTTAGCCATCCCTCAAGCAAGTAACTGTCAAAGCTGGACTGTTTGACAGAGTGGGTCCTGCCAAAACCCCTCCCAGACATCTGTTCTCAGACAAAAAGAACAGATTCTCAAAGCAGCCTCAAAGCAATGCAGACATTGCCTCGTTTCAGCAGGCAAAGAATAACCAATTCACAAATTCTGGCTAATTTTGTCTGATTTCAAGACAGTATGCCAAACCTCGCAAAAAGCCAGGACTTGTTTTTTCAGTCGTGGGCACCGATGCAAATTGTGTGTTTCCTCATGGAAATCAATGGCCCACACTGATGTCAGGCAGGTGCAGGTTGGGAATGAAGCCCAGGGGATTTGATATGAGGTGGGTTTGAAGACAGTGGGCAATTTTTTTATTTTCTTTGTTTTGTTAACCAGAAACGAACAATAATCATCAGCATTACAATAATGCTAAATCATTTACTTGCTGTTACTGCTGTCTGCAGCATAATAGTAGTTCACTGGTGTATGAATTTTACATTGAGGAAAAATTATGCTGATTTTTTCCCCTATTTCTCCTTTGTAGCAGAAATTTGTATTAATCACTAAGGATTGTGACTAAACATTCACAAACAAAGACAGGAAAGAATCAGCACCCTGAACCACAGCTAGACATGACTGCAAATTGCATTTTTCTGTTGTGATTTCTGTTATAGTACCCATATAATCATGGTGCTTTAATGCTGCTTGCTGCCTACAGTAGAAGTCAAGGTGATGACTGCAAGGAAGAGGTTAGAGCATAACACAGACAAGCCTATCCAAATGGATGTAAATATGTTTTATTTACACGCAGTTCACTGGCCATATAGGAACCAGGAGGACAGATGCTGGTTTGGGATGTCATTTGGCACCCCAGGGTCCTGACAGGCCATACCATTCTTCAAGAACAGCTTAACCTCTGAGGTAGGAGGGAGGCTATGACAGCTGGGGAAGGACTGGAAGTGGTCAGCCAGACTCTGGCTACTCCTGAAGGCTGTAGTTTTGCAGCAGGAATGAGATTATCAACCATGAACAGACTGCCCTATTCCACCACCGCTCCAGATACTCCTTGAGTTGGTAGTGGCATCCATCTAACCTTCAGTGGGCTAGCTCAGCTGGCTAAACTTGCTGCAAAAAACCCCAAATACTTTATGTAGTTGGTCAGTCAGTTTTATACTGGTTTGACTCCTGAAACAATGTCATAGTTTTGTGGCAAGTACCAACCCAAGGAAACAAAGGAAACAAGGAAAGGTAAAGATCAGACTGGTTGGCTGTTTTACCAATCTTTGTACCCCAGCAAAAATGAAGAGCAGATACACAGAACCAGACTTTGGCAGCCACAGACAGAGACACTCTGTGCAGAGGAGGCCATGTGGAGATTGTTTCAACCCAGAAAGTCCTTGAGAGCTGCTTAGTCAAGGAAGCCTGGATAGAAGGAGCCATTCTACAGGGTCCAGAGAGCGCAAGCAAGTTTGTTTATAAGACATTATTTAATCTCAATCTTATTTAATCATTCAAGTGCAAGTTTAAATTTTTACCTATTCCTTAATTGTTTCAGTTGCACCAATAAGAGTTTTGATGCTTTGGAGTGCTCATCTTTAACACCAGGATACAGGTATAACAAAGGAAGCTCGAGGTGTTGTTCACATTGGCCTGAGACCATTACAGTCAGCAAACATCCATGCAAAATCTCAACAGTTAAACCATACATTTGTTTGAATACACAAAGAGAACCAAAGATAGCCAAGATGAATAAACTTGTGTGTACCCAGAGGGATGTAGAAATCTTTCTTGCTTTACTTCACCACAGGCACCCAAAAGACCCTGGGATACAGATCAAGATGATGGAATGAAGGGGGTGTGTGCAGGTTCTCTTAGTGCTGCCCAGGGACACATTATTTTCCCATCCTCTGAGATCTGTGGCAGTGGCAACCTGGACTAGATAGTGCAAAGTTTTACACAGGATGATAATTCGTATACTGCTGCTGCCCAGTCCCTCTGCATATTCAACACACGCAATCCTCCTCTGTTGTCTGCTACCCTGGACATGCCAAACATGGCAGGAAGGAACCATGTGGGAACTCTGCACTATATACTGACTGTAACACTCAATGGTGCACGTCCTATTTTTTTGTGGCTCAGCTGTCTAAAGACAATGAGGACACTCAAGGTTCTCCAAAATATCTGGCAGGGTGACTAAGTGAATTCTTTGATACCACTAGCCTCAATTTCTCATCTCCTAATATCATTACCACAGAGGATTATCTAAGAAAAGCACAGTTTACTTTTGAGTGTTGAGCTCACAGGTTTGCAATATTGAAATCTAAAACACTATTTTCAAACATTTGGCCTTATATAGTTGTATTTTCAATATATTCTTAAATTATCTGCAGTGACATCTTTTCTTAGAGGATGTTGGAGGTCTGAATTTGGTTTTGGTTTTCTTTTGTTTAAAGAATTCTTTTCTCCCATGTATTGCCTAACAGAAGAAAACCTGGGAACAGGACAGAGTGGGAGGAGGGGGCTCCTTGCTCCCAGAGACCGGTAACATAGCCCCGCGAGAAAGGGAGAGACTCCGAGACCAGCTGGAGGAGGCAGAGGGACCAACTCTTTCCGGTGTGAATTTCAGAAGGAAGAGAGGTGTGTGCTCCCAGCTCTCTCTCCCTGGAATCATGTTCCACGTCGGCCGGCTGCCCCCCTGCCGGGTTTCACTGCAGCAGAGGATACAGCGCTACCTAGTGACTAGGGCTGCCTCCGAGGTCGCTGGCCCCGCCGCCATCCCTGCCGCGGGTGGACTTCCTGAGACACTGTATTCTCCTGCCTCAGTCTGCCAGTCCCCCCTACTCTGCCGCTCCAACTGCCACTCCGAAGATCTGCCACAGACCAGCTCAGCGCCGGGACAGCTCAGCCTAAGTCTGCACAGGAACCACCTTCTCCCCTCTCCACGCGTCCGCCTGCTGGAGCCGCCATTTTCACCACGTGGAGGGGCTGCCGCACCCGCGCCCACAGCGCCCCCTGCAGCCGTGGGGGAGTCACCGCAGCTGCCCTGAGGATGCAGCCCTGCCGGCTGTGCCTGCAGCTCCCGAGGCAGGAGAGGACTCATACTGGGTTTCTCTTTGTTGCTATTATTATTAGTTTGTCCCATTATATACATATATTTTTAGTAAAGAGCTGTTATTCCTTTACCAATACCTTTGCCTGACAGCCTCATAATTTCAAGATTATAACAATTTTGGGGGTAGGTTATATTCTCCATTTCCAGGGAAAGTCCCACTCTCCTTAGCAGATACCTGTCCTTCCTAAACCAGGACAGAGGAGCTGGTTCACAAACTAATCACCTGGTTTGCAGTGTCAGTCTTGTTCATTTAGAGCTAATTTTGTATCACACTGTGACGGACATGGGGCACATCCTTAAATGACTCCTGAAGAGGTTTATTGGAAAAGAAGACAGAAATTTTTTTCAGCTTTCAAAATCCACATCTTAGTTGCAAAGGAAGGATTTGACCGTGGAAATAATTCATTATACACTTCTTCACAGGTTTTTAAACTAATCTCATTCTGATGAGAATAGTAAAAGGAAAGACTTCCCTAGAATGACAACTCTCCTCACAATAAATGCTCCAGGATTACCCCCGTTCCTACAGAATGTAACAGAAGGAAGAATCAGGCTGTTAGCTTGAAACTGTAAAGAATTTTGCACAGTCTGAATGCCAAGGCCTATGATTCTAGTATTTATTGAAAAAGTATTAGAAATCCCAGATTCCCTATACTGAGGTCAATACATATCTTGGTTGCTTCTATTTTCAGGATGGGAGAGTTAAAGAACGGATGCTTTTGAAATAAGACATTTTTCCAAATGTTATGTTGCTATAAGAGAATTTGCATAGTTAACATCTTATATGTTGTTTGGAAGTGTCATGGTTTTGCATGCATATTTTTTCCAGAAAAGGAGCAAAGTCATACAAACCAGGAGATGAAAATAGATGAAGACTGACTTTTTTTAAAGGCTCAGGGTAGTAATTCAGTGTGCTGGCCAGGAAAGCTGAACCAGTCACAGGGCACGGGCAGAAGCATGTTCCAGTATGCCAGTTCTCTTGATATTTTTTGCCTTTTTTGTCTTTTTCCTTGTCTTTTTTTTTTTTTTTATAGTATGTCATTTATCTCTATAACCATCCATCAGTCCAAATGCCCTCTGTTCTGGCTTTCTTTTCAAGGCTTGCTAAGTCAGCAATTTCAGAAGCAATATCTTCTGCAAATCTGCAACTAACTGTACTGAATGCAGTCAGATCTGATGGGTCAGTGCAGTGTGTGGGAGAGGAGCAGGCAAGAAATCCTTTCATTTCCATTTTCTCAACACCACTACAGTGCTAGTGACCCCTTGAAGTGTGAGGGGACAATCATTCTCCAAGTCATCTGCATGGGGGACAGAAGGAAATGGCATTCCCTCTGCAATGTAAACACCATGCTCACAACCTGATCAATTAAACAAGAAATGGATGAAGGTGGCAGATCAGTAATCAGCAAAAGCAGAAACTCATGGTGCTTGTCAGGTAATTTAAACACATCAGATTCAGTGTTATCTCTAACATGCCTCTTTTCTGAAAGTATAGGCCCTGAAGGAGCAAGTCCTTGTGAAGGAGAACAGTACTGACTCCATTTTGTCCAAAGCATCTCTTGTCAGCAGAGAGAGACTATTTTTTTTTCTTTCCCTGCAGAATATGCAAGCACATGAGAGGACAATTAATAGTGAAAACCCAGCAGGGCTGCTGTAAGCTAGTATGCACAGCATGCTCCCCTGTTGTTTCTGTACTGGCACTAGCCTGTCAAATGCCTGGAAATGAAGCTTTCTTGAGCCTTTATTAAGATTCATGGGAAAAGCAGGCCCCAAACCCAAAGACAGCATCAGCATGAAGTATCTCGGCCTCCTCTCTCCCATAAGCATTGCCAGCACATCTGGCTCAGACTCTAGAGGGGAATGAAGAGACTGGGCGGGTGTATAAAGTGAATCTGTCAGCATTTACTTGCATGACAATCTGCCATGTAAAGTATGTGCCATGCACAATGCGATGCTCTCCAGGGACTGATCCCCTACTACACCCAGGCTGTAGGCAAGTACACTCAAATTTCTCTCATTTGTGCCAGAAAAGGACTGCAAACAAGTACACAGGGCTTCACAAAGGGCTGTGGTGCTTGCGTAGGGTGGAAGTGACTTATTTTTTCCCCCTTTATGCTCTTTTGTAGGACCCATAGCAGCCTTAAATCCCATGTCTTCAGAGACACTGATGAAAACTCCAAGCGCCTCGAGTCCAGATATTTTAAACTTTACTCCCTCCCTTCTGTTTATTCAACAATTTGTTTAATTATTGGTGGTTCAGGTGAGTATGTGTGCACATGCATCTCCATATGTATATAAAATTTGATGATTCATTTACACTAACTCATTCCAGGTATACACACAAACACATTGCTTTCTGATAAACTGAACTCCAAAATAATCTCTCTGATTCTCTGTTTTCCTGCAACTTTGCATAGACTTTTACAGCAGGCACACACTCTATAAATCAACTTATTCCTTTCTCATTTAATATAAAGGTGCTTTTCACTACCTGAAGGTACTAATAGTATGTTTGTGGAAGATAATAAATACCAAAGTTATTATCAGGTAGAGTCCCAAAAGATGCATAAGCTCTAGAAAGTACAAAAGAAGGCCCTTCCTGTGCTTTCTTTCTGAAGAACTTAGAGCAAGCTCTCCCCTGGTCACCTCAACACAACACCCAGGGCTGAGCGAAAGAGGTAAGTGCATGCTGCTTGCTGAATGAGTGGGAGAACAAGCAGAGCTCCTGGGTGTAAATGGATCTGTTATTCCTCACATTTCCACACTTGTGCCTCTCAGTTCTGGATTCTTAGTTTTAAAAAAGTGCTTCATTTGCAACAGACTTGGCAGATAATATGTATGTGTGGTAAAAATACTGTTTTCTTGGATGATAAGGGACAGAAAAAATATGAAATTCCTCCTGTGAAGATAAGAAACACAGTAATTTACAGAGCACCTGAAGCTCCCAGAAGTGTCTGCTGTGAGGCTTATTTGGTTAGACACACTAACTCCTGGGCAGTGCAAGTACCAATTTCAGCTCAGCATGTACAGAGCCAGGTGCTGTGTCTGCCAGGCTGCAGTTTGTGTCACACCAGCCACAGTGGCAGAGTTCAGAACTGCCACACCTGGCCAGGTGCTCTCTGGTGTTCTCTGTCCTTGCCTGGGTGCTCTCAGGAGGTGCTGCAGAAGACCCCCCAAAGGCACAACCATGGTGTCACCATGGTGTATCACCGTGGGCACTCCTCTGATGGCCACCAACACAGCAGAGATGCCCAAGGAGGTTGTGAGCTGAGCAAGGGTGACCCTCCAGTGTTGTTGCAGAGTGTGGTGATGCTGAGCAGTAGATTTCTTCTTCTTTGGTATCTGAATCTCAGATTTGTGCTTTATGGGTCATTATATTATCACCCTGTGAGTCTCCTCATCAGCTAATAAACTACATTGCAAACAGAATTTCCATTATATTAGAAAACAACATTTTGAGAAAGTTAGACTATGGGGATTTTTTGCTCAAATTGTAAAAAGTCTTTCACAGCCTTTCATTTTTATGAAGTAAACATTTCATTTTCATAATGTTAAAATCAGCTGATTTCTAATTGCTTTGACTACTAATGCAGAAGTCTAAATGGTAAAGATTAAAATGTATTGCCTTTGACATTATCAAGATGAAATAATTCAATAATAGCATGAAAAATCTGCTGTTAAATATGATGTGGTATTCAAAAGCCACATTTTTCTCTGAATCAGCGGTGTCTCACAGAAAACACACCCTTCACAGCTTGGTGACTAGGTCTGTTCTTAAACAGACACTAAAATAAGTCTAAATCGTTTTGTGTATTGATGTATTTTTCCTATTTGCCTGTTCTTGCTGAGATTTTTGATCTACTCAGAATTGCAACTTACTCGTTGTTGCCCAAAAAGCACAAAGTGGACCTTTTCAAAAAGAAATGCTTAATTTTTTGTGTTTTATTGCTAAATACTCAATATTTCATTGATGAAAAAATAATGGTAATGCATTCAGTAAAACTCTTTACTCAAAATGTATACTTGCCATATTTGTCTTAGCTTAGAGAAGAAAAATAATTATTCCATTTTCATTTTCTTGATATATGAAAAGAAGTCTTTCAGCTGATTTTTTTGCAGCATGGTGAGAATGGCCCAGCTGTACCATAAACTGAACACTTAGCCTTGCATTCAGAAATCACACGCTTGCATTCAAAAGTCAGTTAGTCTTTTATTCAGGCAGCAAAGATCATATGAATGATAAATGATTTGTAATGCAAGATGCTTTTTTTCCAGATCTTTTCCAGCCCTTTTTCCAGAGGTCAAAGGGCTCATCATTTTATGTTTTTCCAAAATTACATTTTCCTTTAGAAAGCAGGAAATTATTGAAATGTAGTATAAAATGCATATTTTAATAAGCAGAATATAGAAGGTATGACCTCTGTCACTTGCTAAGTGTATCAACACCTTGCATAGTCCCAGCAGTATATTTTAAAGAGATTTTAATATAAATCAGGTATTGAATGTGAAGATCTTTCCATTCTCACATTTTAATGAAGTTCTTTCAATGCTGTGATACACAGTCAGGATCCTAAATCTGGCTTATTGCTGCACCACATTTTGCAAAGCATGTCATTTGTGCACTGCAGTGGGGTTTTTCTTTTGTTAGAAAAAACAGTTTATCTATCTTTACTTGGATAGACTAACTTTAATCAAACCATGTGTACATATTTTAATTACAGATAAAACCTTCAGATGCCTAAAAGTAATCTTAAAAAAAAGAAATAATAATCCTGGAAAATGGACATATTGCAAAATTATAATTTAAAAAATAGAGGCAGATGGCTTGAATAAGTGGCAAACTCATATTTTCATTGACTAGAAGCCTACACGTATTTGAGAAAATACTTTGAAATTAATTATTTGCCAAAAAAAGATGTCAGTGTTTTGGAGCTCTGCCACACTATAGCATTTTGTTTGGTTGGATGAATGTGTGAGAGGAAGGCAGATAGGGACTCCATAATGATCTGTCATAATTCAGAGCAGTGGGGCAGATTCAAAATTAAAGCCAGCTCCAAATACTCTGGAGGAGCCAGTTTCACACTGCAATATGTCAGTAGTTTGGAAGTATCATTTTCTTCACCTCCAGTCTCACATTCAGCCTCACTCCTCCTCAATCTAGTGATTTTCCTTGGAAATGTTTATTTTTCATTAACCCTCTGTGGAAGCCCATTTATTTACTACATTTTGGCCTGCTGTAATGACCCTGAGTGTGAAGATTGAGTTTGTGGAGACCCCACAGCACCTGGCGAGAGCTGAGATGAGAGAAACTGAATCAGGACGTTGCTCTGCTCCTGATGCATCGTGTAAGCTTGGACTGTGTTTGCCTCCCTGCACTTTTCTTCAGGGATGTAATCACCTGCCTCTGCACTAATGGGACTTAAGCTACACTGGACTGAAGCTTCTAAAAGGAGATGTATCATGTATGATGTAAAAAGAAAACTAGCTCTGCAGTTTAATTCGGTATACTTTAAGTTTATTTTTCTGGGTTCTATAGAGGGCTGTGGGATATGACTTTTACTTTGGATATACTGATTAGTGCATCTCTACCCAGTAATGCAAACCCTACTGCTGTCAACCTATAAGTGTGCAAAAATGCCTACAACACAAACAAATGAAAGTAGCAAAGATCTTCATCATGCTGCTTGCAGAACACTCAACACTGCATATCATATGTAGTTTCCTGGAAATAGCTTTAAATTATAATTAAAAATATATGTAAACATAGATGAAGAAATAACTGTTTTCTGTTCAAAAATGTCTGATAGTTTGATGGTTTAGCAATACCTATTCTATATAAATAATTGATTCTTTGACAATAGTTCTATGAAACTGAGGGCTACACTGATTTCAAATCTGCACTGATTTCCACATGACTTTCTCTTATTCACTCATTGACAGTTGTAGATTGGTAGTGAAGCATTTACATATTCTTATATAGAGGAGGAAAATAGTTTGTGAAGAGAGGGTTGGTAGGTCTGGGGCATGAACCTGGCTAGAAAATAAAAAAAATATATATCAAATTCTGGGACTATATAGCTATAATATGTGCACAGCCTGTTCCTAGTGCTCTGTTTTTGTATACCCTCATGTACATAGAGGGTTAAGTGATTACTCCAACACAAATGCAGTATATATCTCAAAACAATAATCTGGTTGTAATGAGCAGCTGTTTCTGATGATAATAAAGATTCTGAAATTTTACATGCATAACTCATGAGGTGAATGAAAAAAAAGCATAGAAGAGAACAGTTTATAGTGGTTGCTGCCAAATATGGTACAAAGCAAGGTACCTCAGGTTTTGTTTCTGAATGACCACCAACCTTTTCCAAAATGTCAAGTGCTGATTGAAAAAAATTCTAACTTAATGTCTTTTAATTACATCCGTGCAAATCATTGTCTTCTCTCATTTTGTTTTATTTATTTATTTATCTGTTCATTCATTTATTTATGTATTATTTGCTTCAGTGTGACATTCCTATTTGTAAGCAAGGAAAGCCATGTGTTCACTCTGACCTTAGGCTTTAAGAGAGTTTGAGCTTTTTCACTGACCCTCCCCCCGGACTCTGGGGCTAATATGTCTCATTATCTCAGTGCATGAAACTGATTATTAAGTAGCCTTAGATGAAGCAAAAGGCTTCCACTTGTCCTTTTGAATTATCTCAATATCTTTAATTGTTTAAAACTGACAATGAGGTCGTTCAATTACTGAATTCTCTATGCAGCCTGTGCTTAACGTCTCATTGAGGTTGTTATCCAGAGCAGAGGGGGTTAAATTATCAGTATGCTGTTGCTGCTGTGATCCTAATGTAAATGAACATTTGGTGGTTTATTTTTTTCCTTAGCTGCTGGTTACCACGTTATTAGCATATTTGATGTATTCCTCAGCTCGGTTAATAAGCAGTTCTGAAGGCAAAAGATTGATGTTTTAGAAGGCCGTTTATAGACCATTCTGCCTTGTAACAATATCTGGAACATGTCTATGCACTATTATGACTAACTGACTCTGGGTTTAGGCCATATGCACCACTGACAAAGCCTACTCTCTGTTCCTGTCTGCTGCTTAGGTGTTTTATTACTAGATTATGACCATCCTATGAATTCCAAACATTTCTTCTTTCCTCTCTAGTTCCTACTGAAACTAAATTCTGCCTTGATATTAAACTGCATTAAAGCATTTTGCATGCTTTAGTTGCATTAAAATTTTCTGAATACCATTCCTTGCATAAACTAGTCAAAGCCACAAAGTACATTTGAGTAAGTTTTGTGAAAAAAACCTCTAATAAAATATTAGGGAAAATATATGGAAATACAGGAAATACAAGCAGGTGTATTCCTATTAGACCTAGTCCATAGAATAATATGGAGAACCAGATCAGTGTAAAATGTTCTGATGCAATAGCAACTTGGCTGATCCTAGTGGAAGTACAGGGACTAGACACTGCAGCTGACTGCTCAGATGGAAAAACTGTGTTTTCATACCTGGACATAGGAAAGCTCTGGAGGGGTGTTCAAGGGTTTGTTAGGGGAGGTTGTAGCCAGTACTTGGGGCAGATGCAGACAGAGGAAGAGCTTGTCTGGTCCAAGGGCCAGTCTTGCCATCAGGCTGTGGAACTTGGATTCTCTCCATCTTTTTCTCTAACTCTCCTTTATGTTAGGTAGAAATTAACCTGTGGGACCCAAACTTTCAATGCAGAAAAAATAAATTAATTTTATCTCACCAATTGCCACTCTTCTGTCTATTATACTATCAATTTTAGTGCTGTTGAAATGCTTTGGGATCCTGAATAGCTTTCAAATCTATATTTGAAATCTGTCTCTTTGTATGAGTAATGTTCCAGGTAATATGATCAATATAGTTAGCACTGAAGCTTGTTAAATGATGGCAGTGCCTTTTGGTAAGGACCTGTGAGGTTTCAAACTCTGTTCTGGAAAATAAGACACTTCAGCCAGTTTTGTAAAAATAGACTTCTGTTGAGACAGTTTGTCTTTGGGTTTTTCAAAATCATTCTACTCTCTCCTCTTGCCTTTCACCCTCACCTCTCTCTGCTGTTTCAGTAGTAATCAGAAAATTACCGATTCTCACAGAAAACGCCCAGGTGAAAAAACTCAAAACTGTTATGTCTGTGCAAAATATTTTATATTTTGTACACCACGGTGTTTGACAAAATGACTTTTTCTCTAAGTTCTTTGCACTAGACCTCACTAACAAGCTTTTCACAGACAAGAAATGTATATCCTGGGTTTTTTTCTCATCAAGCTGGGACACTATATGTATTTTGCCAAGCCTCTTGGCAGCTAATATTTTTGTTAAATTGGCTAGTACATCTGTCAGCCCTGGGACAAAGCTAGGTTTCCTACCCTGAACCTTTCAAGCAGAACCCTTTGTAAAGACAAAATGCTGTATCTACCTTAAAACATAAAGGATCCTTGGGGCATTGGAAACTAATGTGCAGCTTTAATGCAAACATCCCTTGTGAGGGCTCTCAGTCCTTGTATGCTCTGAACAGCAGGAGGAAGAATACATGAATATAAATGAGCTGCACAGCAGTATTCAGAAAATGGAGCTATAAGAGTTAATGAGATGGTGTCCTGCTGCTGGAAGCTTGCATGTTAAAAATTCTGATGGTTTTATCCAGCAGCAAGTTTGAAAAGCCTATGCAAAGCTAGTGATTGTGAAGAACCTGTGACTAAAGAATGGTGCTTCTTTCCATGTGGCCTTGCTAGAGGCAAGGAGCCTTTGATATATCTAAATCTAACAAGGAAGAAAACAGAAGGATTACTAGAAATCATTGACCATGGAGGAACCAAGTAATTATTAATAGCATTATACACTGAACTGCACATGGCTGGTGTGTGTCTGCAGCTCTGTGTTTAACTACACATAGCAACTGGCAGAGGACCCTGTCACTAAACCCCACTGCAAACTGCAAAATGTCTTTAAGACTCATTCTGTAGCAGCAGAACTCAAAGGGAAGGTTCCCATTTGTGCTGGCCACAAAGGTGCTGCCCCGCTCCAGAGACAATGCACTGCATCTCTTTCTTGCACCCAGTGGTACTTTTCCAAAAACAGACACTACCCTGAAAATGCCCCCTTTGAGCTACTGCTTATTGTATGTCTAGCACAGACCAGTCTGATCTACCTCTTCTGTGCTATTCTGTTAATTTACAGAATTAACAGGATGCATTGCAAGACAATAATACATCTGCTGTGCAATGAGACAGCTCTCTACACTTCAGAGAGTCTCCTCTCACTGTACTTGGGTGAGGTGCAGAGCTGCTTGGCACAGGTGCTGGTGTGATGAATTTGCTCCGCACAGAGTCATGCACATCCCTACTCTTTCCAGGGTCTCCCAAAACTGAGAGACCACCTTGCTCAGGTGGGCCTCCTGTTCAGAAACACCTGAGAACTGAGAATCATGCAGTTGAATGCCCCACCAAGGCTGAACCTGAAGAGCTTAAGAAGAGTCTGCAGCCTATGGTTATGCAGGATGTCCACATGTTTTGGACAAGGTGTGATGGGGAGAGAGTTGCCTGCAGCAATTTCACACCCTTGTTTACCTACAGGAACAATCTGGTCTATGAAACATTATTTTAAAAGCTTGGGGCCCGTAACCAGCAGCAGAGTGAAGATTAGCTAAACACGGGGCTTGTTTATACATGTTCAGTGATTATCACCCAGTTGGTGCATTTTTCACTCTTGGTATTTGAGAATTAATAAACTTGCTACGTGACAATTTCAACTTCATCTCTAATGAAATTAGCTTCCCTGGCAGGAAGTGATGAGCACAGTTTTGACAGGAGCTACCAGGTGTCACTGTGATGTGTTTCTTGCAAGTTCTTTTCCTAGAGTTGTTGACATGAGGGAATAGTCTAAAATAGTTATTGAAAAATAATAATAATTTTTAAAATAGCCTGAAGGAATACTTTTCTTTTCTGTATGTCTATGCAGATATTGAAGATCTTGTGCAGGCCAGAGCTTTTCATTCATCTCTCCCAAGAGCACCTAAACTCAGCATTCTGTAACTCTTCAACCACAGGTCCAGTTTCGAGCTGAATACCAGGATTTATGAAGGAACCTGAAATATCAGCTTGCCACATATTCATGGCTCTCCTCTACATATTGCAGACCTCAGCAGCTGGAACTTTGCACTTCTGTGTTCCTGCTTCTCTGTCTTTTGCTTCTTATTTCTGTTGCCAGAGACCACTTGAATCTTAAAGGGGACTTGGAGATGCAGAACTGAGGTGGGTGGCCTCAGTGCAGGTGCTAAGATATAGTGCATTTCTTAGTGAAGAATATCAGTGTAAATCACTATTGAATAGCTCTTGCACTTTAAACTCATATCTTCTAGAATCACTGAACGACTTGGAAGGGATCCACAAGGACCATCGAGTCCAGTTCCTGGCCCTGCACAGAACATTCCCAAGAGTCACACCATGTGCCCAAGAGTATTGTCCATACACTTCTTGAACCCTCTCAGGCTTGGTGATGTGACCTGGGGAGCCTGTTCCAGTGCCCAACCACCCCCTGGGTGAAGAATCTTTTCCTAATATCCAACCTAAATCTCCCCTGACACAACTTCAGGCCATTCCCTCAAGTCCTGTCACTGGTCACCCCAGAGAAGAGCTCAGTGCATGTCCCTCCTCTTCCGCTCATGAGGAAGTTGTAACTGCAATGAGTTCTCCCCTCAATCTTCTCTTCTCCAGGCTGAACAGACCAAGTGACCTCAGCCACTTCTCACACAACTTCCCCTCAAGGCCCTTCACCACCTTCATTGCCTTTCTTTGGACTCTCTCTCATAGCTTAATATCTATTTCATAATCATTTCTGCAGGAAGATAAATCCTAAGGGTATAAGCATCATTCAGTCTTGGAAGAAAAGACTGGGTTTGTGATTTGAGTATTTTTCTTAAAGAAAATCTTTAATCTTTCTAAACAGACTAAATGCATAGGACAGAGGTGTTTTCTGTGAACCTGGTAATAATATATAGGCTGAAATGCTTGAAAGCATTGCCTCAAATGCTGCTTGTGACTATTTCTGTTCAGAAACCAATTTCCCTCCCCAACAAATCATCTGTCTCTTTGCACTTGTGAATGATGTACTATTTGGGAACTTCTACCTCATTTGTTGGAGAGGTTTGGGTGATGAAGAGTATAACTTTGTTACTAGACTACAGAAATTATCAAAATTTGACAATGGTTCTGTCTAGATGAAAAAACATACTTTCTATTTTTAATATGAATTTGAAAAAAAAACCTTAAAGGAGAAGGTATTGGAATTTGAGACATTGAACAGCTTGTTGCATAGCACTTTCTTCAGGAAAGAAAGATTTTTAAGAGAAAGGGGATGATGATTGTTTCAAAAGAAGTGTGCTCTTCTAAGCAAAGAGCTATCTGCACTCCCACGACATGCAGACACTCAGAGCCAGCAACAGCAGGAAAGGTTGCTCAGTCAAGCAGTGCTGATTGAACCCAACCAGTGCAGGAGGAAAAAGATCAGACTTTGGAGGCTGAGATTAGAGTGTGGTTTGTTAGGACTAAACTCTGGGCAGTAAATACTGTTTCTTGTTAAACCCCTCCTCTTTGAGCTTTTTTTTTTTTTCCCCAGTGAAGAGGATAACTGGAGACCAGAGCTGCAGGACACAGATAACTGTTGTAACAAAGCGGCTTTCAAAAGCTGCAGCACTGATTTGAAAGTCAGATGGACCCAGTTATCACCTCTCATGCACTAAGACACAGAGGGGTGCAAGTCAGGTGCTGATATGAAGGAATTTATTAGCATTTGATATATCCTAGAATGCTTCACCCAACCTTAGGCTGCGAAACCAGAAGAGCATGTCTTCTGTGGGCCCTGAGTCATATCAGTCTACATTGGTCTAATGCCAAATGTCCATCTGGGGAAAAAAAATCAACAAAA
>VZRZ01008555.1:2107711-2121756 GCA_013398175.1 Climacteris rufus
AGGCACTGCAACAGCTCATGTCCTCTGAACATAAGATCGTCTTTTAACATGTAATATGCTGGCCAATGACAGAAAAGCAGCACTCTGTAAAGAAGATTTACTTAATTTTTATCATTCTAGAGGAAGTTTAAAAGCATAAAATAAGGAGAAATAAGGAGGGTCAGCATCCTAAACACCTCTGATTATTAAAAAAAAAAAATATTTACCTGAAAAATATTATTTCAATGAGAAAGTTTTGGTGATACAAATTTTGTTTATAAAACCAGCACAGGCTGCACCAGGCCTCCCTAGGTCCGGGAGGGGTAATGTCTCTCTGATGTTGATCTCCTCCTCAGTTCCAGGTGATGGCACAGGTCCAAAGAAACAAAGAAAAAAGCAAAAAAATGAAGGGAACCAAAACTGGCCAAAAAGGAAAGGGGAAGTAAAAACAGAGGGGAAAAAAAACCAACCTCTCCTTCTCTCTACCGTGCCGACCTTGTCCACCACAGCTGGGAAGAAGACAGATCCTGGGGGAGTTACCTTATTTATGTACAGTCTGTTGGGAGGAAATCTGCGGTCCTCCGTGCAGGAACATAACCCTGCACTGGAAAGATCCGCTGATGATAGGGATACAGGACTGTGGGGATATGAAACAGTCACCCCAGGACAAGGTCTAAATTCATAATGTAATTAACTTACAAGGAATAGGAAGATTCAAGGAAGGGAAAGTACAAAGGACATGTCCCTTAGTCCTCAGTCCTTTTGGTCACTGCTGTCACTCATTCTGTGGTTACTTTCATTAGACGAGAGCATTATGTTCATAACACACCCCGAGTTAAAGAAAATATCAGTAGAAAATAAGAGACGTGCTAGACTAGCAAAAAAAAGTGCAACCCTTTTTTTTGCAGTAGAATTCCCTTTCCACTGTTGCAGAGGATATGGGCAGCATATGGATGATGGATGTCAAATATGTGCTACTTCTCTGCCTTCCATCTCCCTAACACCAATGACACAGCAGGACAAATTTCCAGTGATCCTAGGAACAACTTTGTGAAAAACAATGACATAAATCTAGTTTTCTCACTGATAGAAAATTTTCTCAGTGTGCCTGATAATCCAGCCCAAAGGATGTAAAAACTGGATGCTGTCCATCTTTCCTAATGCAGTGATGGCAAAGATGAAACACTTGCTGGTTCAGCAGAGTGCCGTAGACATCCTTTGTAAACACCTAAGGGGCATGAGGCTCAAAGAGGCTTGAACTACTGAAAGAAGAACTATTTTTTTATTTTATTATTTTATTATTATTACCTGAAAAGAGAGACTTATAAAGAGAGACTTATAAAATATTATATATACATGAATTCCTAGTAAATCATGGGAAAAACTTGCTCATGAAAGTTTACACCCAGAATTCAGATTTGCTTGATGAACCCTGCTACCTGCGTGTGAAACACTCTTCAGAGCAGTCATCAAATGATGCTGATAAGTAGTAGTTGTGCATGAAAATGAAAGCAAGAGGGCTGTCAGCCTGCCTGGAGAGACTGGCATCAGGATCTGTCTTGCTTTGTCATATTCATTAACAATAGGAAGCAGAATGACTAAACGGACCTCAGTGGGATTCTCATATTTCAGAAGGATTGATAGAGTGGGGGCAGCTATGAAAAATGTGTATAACTTATGTGATGAAGGATTACTCTGACATTGCTGAGACATGAGCTCTGCTCCCCTCTCTGGCTGGGAGAGCCTGAGTCCTTCAGTAATTACTGGGAGATCAGTTCTCCCCATCCCTGGGACCTAGGGATTGACTACTAGGACCGAGTGTAAGGAGAGAGAAAACGATTTTTTTAAAAGAAAGTTAATTTACATCAGAACTGATTTTTAATTAATAAAAATAATAATTACAATCAAAGAAAATAATATCATAGGTCTCTACATTATTTAATTGTTTTCATTATCTATGTAGATTTAACATTTTAAGACTACAGGGTTTTATTAAAGATTTTCAGGAAGTTTTCATAGATCTGGAGAGGTTTACTAGGTAAGCCTAGCAGTGAGCATAAAACACCGATAACTTTGTAAGTGAGATAGTGGTAGCTACACGAAAGCATCTGGATGAGAACAAAATTTAACTAATTCTAGGAAATCTTGTTTTAGTTATGAATCTTTCACTGAATTAGTTTATACTTTTGGCTGTTGCTTGTCAGACGATGTTTTACTCCCTTAAGCTTTCAGACATATATAATTTATGATTATGTTTTCACCATTTATATTCATTTTGCACACATGTAAATTGCTAGGTCTGGTAAAATCTATTGTAAAATGATTGCTCAGGTTTCATTTTCTGTACCTGCAAAGTGGAACCATTAATTTTACTGTAAAAAAAGTAAAATGATTGCTCACTAACAAACACCTACAAATTTCTTGATGATTCTTAAAGAGTTTCTAATGGGAAAGAATTATTGTTTACATCCTCCCCACAAATACAAAGAAGTAACAATTTAATTTAAATATTTCAAGTACATCAACATGAGATGAAAAATGTGAGTGAAAAACAGTACACATAATTTAGAATTATTTCTATAGGGAAAAGCTATCCTTTCTATTCAGAGGAAAAATGTTTACTGAGACATTAAAATAATATTGCTCACATGAAACTAAAAGCTTTCACTTTTGGCATCTCCCATAAATCCGAGTTTGAGTCTGATGCCAAGAAAGGTGGTGTTTGTCTTGATCAAATGGAAGTGATCAAAATACCACATTCAATTCTGAATCTTATAAAAATCTCATAAAAATATAGCTTCAGCTTGTTACATTGAGGATGGTGATTTCATACTATTCAGCAACCCCAGAACAGCAAGGTAAATGCTCAGGTGCCAGACTTAAAGCATTTCAAGGTTTTTCAGCAGGTAAACTCGTTAACAGAAATAAAGCCAGGGAGTCTGTGCCATATTGCTACCAAGGACTCAGGTGCAGATGAGCTTGCAGGGTTGTTGATGGTTGATGGGCAGGTGCTGCCTTTGCAAATATAAGCTCCAGAGAGTTCTTCCCTGCCGCCAAGCCCTGGGAATCTCACCACAAAGCCAGGGAGCACTGCAATAAGGCCTCTTGGCACGCTGGTGCTGTGTCCTGGGAGAACATGCTCTGGTGTACACACCAGAGGTGAATTCCTGCTGGCTTAAAACTCCTCTGCGGCATCCGTGAGTAGCTGTGCAGAAACTGCCAACCAAGGGCCTATATATCAAGCTATCCATTCTGACAGCCAGGTTAGGTTAATCATTAAAACTCTGCCTCTCTCCCTCTGAGGGTCTCCGGGGCTTTGTTTAATGCAGCAGACAGATGGCACTGAGGAAATTCAGGTGGTGTGTGATGAGATTTGGGGGTTTTTTAATGTGGTTGCTAGAATTTTTCAAATAGATTAAGTTCAATTGTAAATCACTCCTGTTCCCAGAGTTGGAGTCTTTATTAGCCCCCCAGTGCTTGCACTAAAGGATTGATCCTTCAGGAGAAACTGCACTTGGTGGGGGGAAGGCAACTCTTTTTGTTCTGACAGCACTGTACACCATCTGTTAATGCCCTGCTGCAAGGAGGCGATACAGTCAAGTGTAACTAGCTAATTACCCAGCAAAATCCAGCCTAGTTCATTTCACCACCCCCACCCCCCCATATGTAGATTCTTATTTCCGTTTTCCTTGTTTTTCTTTAATCAAGTACATAACCCACATAATTACTGCTCACCATCAACGCTGCTCATGTCATGAAGGTCACCCTGGCCTATCTGGATCTCTCCACCTAGCTTTATATCTTTTCCTTCCCTGATAGTCAGGGTTTTCTGTTGGTCTATGATTCTGACACTCTGCCAAACTAAACATAATTTTAAAACAGGAGAAAAGACAAGAAACAGAGTATGAGCTCTCTCTTTTCCTATGCAGTGTGCAAAGTATGGGTTCCCCACCCAAGTCCAAAAAGGACAACGTATGCAAAATACATCCTACTGGTCGAAATCTTCCCTGCAGCTTCAGGCTCTTGCCATAGATGCATTCCTGCTGCTACTCATCAGCCTGTCACAGCGTGGCTATTTACACTGACTGAGGCAAACACAGAACTTTGTTTTAGGACATAGACACAATGGTAAAAGAAGTCTGTAGAGAAAATATGGCAGGAAAATACTATTCTCAAGGATGAAGATAAAAAATAACCCATCACGGAGAGCAAAAAATTGTCTGAACATGAACAAATTTTATTTATAGATCAAAAATGCCCTGAAAATTCAAGAGAAAATGATGAACTAAAAGATTTAAGATTTCTGGGAGCAAAATTCATTGCTTCCCAAAAACACCAGCTGAAACAAGATTTCATCCTTCCATGTGAAGGTCTTGTTTTCAGAAGGACTTTACCAATCAGTGACGTCACATTACTGAGTCGGTTTAAAATTTTCTATTCCCTTTTTAAGTGAAATGGATAAACTCGTACACCTTTGCAAACTATTATTTTTTTTGTTTCAGACTAGAAAAATTCAATCCAAACAACATTATTTCACTGTAAAATAAGTCTCATCAGTGTATAGCATTTGGGTAGATGCATTCATAAGAGAAAGACATTGGCTAAAGTCCCAATTTAGAACTCATATTCACTGTGCACAAGCAGTATCAGAAATTCCATTTTTGATTAATAGAACAATGACAATAAAAATAATGTTTTCTGGGAAGAATGTTGTCTTCAGGGAAGTGTTACAGCCAGGTACTAACTTCTGCAATTTTTTTTTTTTTGAATTCCAGTATGTTTTTGTGTTTGGGTTTTTTTTCTCTGGTGTAAAGATTATATCCAGGTTACCAGCTTCTGTAGTGTGTATTTTAACTCCAGGATACCAGTTTGTTCAGAGTGGTTTTAACTGTAGGGAAAATTTAAGACCTGAAACTGGTTGTTTTGGATATTACACAGTTGGATTGTGCTTTTCACTACCTTTTATGATTTAATTTGCCCTTTTTTGTTCCTATTTTCTCCTGCAGGTATTTGCAAAATATATGCCCACCTTCTGACTTTGATGGTATCCTGAGAAAAGAAAAAAAATCTTAAATTTGTACTATTTGAGCCTTTCTTACACAGTGTAAAGAAAACTGGCTTCTTCAGGAAGATTATGGTACTTTATATATTTATTACTTCTTTTTTTTTTTAAGAAAAACATATTTATCAATGCACTTGTTACTGATTGACACTGAAATACTAAATTATTTCAGTAAAAGTATAACTTTTCTGCAAGGATACAATTAAAATATTTGGGACTATGTCTTCTTAACATAAAAAGAAATTCAGTTATATCTACCCTATTTAGCTAAGTTTTGTGAACTTGACAAGTACTGAGTCTTGAGATACAGATTCTGCACTGTCACCAAGTACTTGATGTGCAATGAGTGATTCTTATTCAGTTCCTGAATGATTTTACTACTCGTTTTTTGTGTGTCTTCCTCATTCCTTTGTCTGTTTCAACTTTTCTGAAAGGCTGAGGTGAATTGTTAGAGGAACTTATGTGTCTCAAGAACAACCAAGTTTAACAAAGCTAAGGGAAGACATGCACACAGCCTTCAAAAACATAAAAGCCTGATGGAAAAAAAAAAAAAAGAGGGAATAATCTCTCTTCACAGAGTGGACAGGACAAGAAGTATTAGGAACAATTTTCATCAAGAGCTATTTGGCTTAGAAATTAGAAAAAAAAATACAGTATTTGTAACTGTAGGATAGCAAATGGTGGATTGAATTGTTGGCAAGCAAGCTATTTAACACAGGTTAAACAAACAGCCCCAAGGAGCAGACAGGTATTTCTGATGCTGCCATGTGGCAAGAGAAAGGATTAGATGATCTTTCCAAGCTGTTCAAACAAACAAAAAAAATTTCCTACATTTAAAAAAAGAAAAGAAAAAGGGAAATTAATTGTGTCTATAATCTGCCAAGTGTTCAGAGTATTTCCTTGTCTAAAATTACTTAATTTTGAAGCAGACTCCTCCCTTGGGGTAAGAGCAACTAACATTTCATTGTTAGCCAGGCAGTGGGGCCATGCCAGAAGGCAGTCAGGCACCAGGAGACATTGGGCTACCAGGCACTGCAGATAGTTTGCCAACAGGTTAAAGTTTATGTGTGATGAGATTATAAAGTGAGCTCTTTATAACAGAAGATTCACTGGCAAACACCACATGGCAATTTTATTTCTGGAATAGTGTCCTTTACAGACTTTTGAGGCACATGAAACAGCCACTGGTTGTTCTATGTGTTTTTCCCTGTCACTCAGATGTCACTAAGCCTCCAGCTGCTCTTTCTCACTGGCAAATCACGTGGTTTACATGCAGACAGAGGGCAGGTCATATGCAAAGAATAAATTGGCTTTTTGTCAATCTCCTGTGGAATCGTTTGAAGGAACTGTCTACAGTTTCCGCAAAGCTTTTTAAAAAATGAAGTTTACAAATAAGCAGCCACGTAACTACATTGCAGCTCTGACTTTTAATTTGTTTCTATTTATTTTCTGCTTTCGTTCATGAAAGAACAATGAAGCATGGGAAAATGCAGAACAATTGTCCAAAACAGTTCACAAATGTCATCTAAACTTGTTTTGCTGTCCTTGTTTTGGACTGTCCTTCACTGGCATTACTTAAGATCAATGGCCAGAGCCTCATCCACTTGGGAATCATGAAGTGCTTTATACTGTAAGAGATATTAATGAAAATGCTATTTCAAAGCATTTTTTCTGGCCAAGACCTGATCTTGTGCCCTTTTAAGTACAGCAAGGCCAGCAAGGCATTCTGTTTTGTTCAATGGGATCTGATTCAGTGAGAACTTTGAGAGGGATATTCAAACTTTTTCTGTTTTGAGATTTATTAAATTACAGAATAATTTTTTCATCCTCGAGCTTCTCTGCTTTAGCAGAGCTGGTTCCTACTGTTACTCCTGCCCCAGCAGCACTTCCCTGCTCATCTCCTCCTCTCATACATCCCTGTTCAGGACTTCATGTTTCCTCTTTCTCCTCTTGTACAACCTAAATAAATTTCTCCTTGTCAGTGTTCGCTAAAGAGCAGTTTGCCCTCCATAACTGAAATGGTTATAAAACACAGAGCTAGACTTACCATCATTACACTGCAGAATCAACAAAAGCTTTGAGAAGTCATAATATTTTTTAAAACAAATTCCTTATCTTCCTGCATGAAATTTAAGTGAAATCAAATTGATAACAGCAATACATGGCCATCACAAAGGTTTGAAGGATGTGCTTGATAGGCCTAAGTCTGTAAATTTTTTAGTATTTATGGGTTACTTACAATGTGAGTTTAAGAGCACCATGAGCAGTCTGGTTCATAGGTTTCCTTTCCAGACTGCCAGCTTAGACTGGCCACAGTTTGGACACAAAATATGCATAAAATTCATGGGAAAATCTGGACTCAAGCCATTTGTCTGTGGTCCAATATGTGGTACATATTTGGTCCACAAGGACTCAATCCATCCAAACTGTCAATCCATGATAAGTGGCTTTGAGATTTCTCTCTGGCAGGACAGGTGAGGTCTTTGCCTGAGCCATTCTCTGCATGTAAGCAATATGGATTGAAGACAAGCCTTAACAGCAGGCAGAGAGATGCTCTTTCCAGGCTGTTTAAACCTGCCTAATACCTTCTTGGGTGAATTTATGGACAGTTTTTATTGGAAAATTATGAATAATGCATATGTAGACATATCAAGCTATTAATCTCTTTTCCAAGTTGATTAAGGCATAAATTCTAGAAGGTAGTCTTTCCCTCTTTAAAGGTCAGGTTACTGATAATTTTTTTTTGCAAAGTTGCTCCCTTTTATCAGAAATTTGAATCATAAATAGCAGCAAATATTTCATGCTAGTAGAACCATTGATTTAAATGGAACTACATTTATTTACAAAAAAAAGTGAAGAGTCACATTCCTGTTTTTAAAAATTTGCAGAAATGGTATTGGTTGGTTTGTCATACTTTTCTAGACTTGTTAGCTGCAATTACTATGAATTTATGTTATCTTGAATAGGATAGTGTCTAGACTGACAAAACTAACAGTGAAATCACCAGCAAAAACTGAATGGAAAACCTGGACACTGAAAAGGTCTTTGGTTTTAAGTCTAAAAAAAGAAGATGAAGGACAAATATAGGGATTGCTTCTACAGATCAAGAAAATATATTGAAATTCATAGTCAGTCAAGAAGACTTAATACTGCAGCACTTAGAAGGAAAATATGACATTATATATGGAAAGAAGTCATTGAGGTTAGTCACATAATGGCTGCAGAAATTAACGTTAATCACAAGATGAGTTAAATGAATATTACCTATTACTAAATTATAGAGAGCTATTATCACAGTATTTGAGTGCTATTAGTGACTTTGGTCCATAAATTAAGAAAGTTTTGATAACACCTTATAACAGATGAGGAAATTTGGATAATTGAAGGTAAGGTTCCAAAAGATTTGATCACTTTTTTGCCTGGACAAAAACACTGCAGTAGGTGCTGTTCTCTGAAAGTCTGGACTCAACAGGGATGCAACGCAATTCAGCCTCTGGCCAGACTTCTTCCAAAATCATGGTCCCACATGGCTCCATGGGAATTAATTTCCACGAACAGGGACCATGCTCATGATCCCAGGACTTGCTTGCACCCGTATGGCCATGAACCAGGGGTTTCTCAAGGGGCCGTGGGAGCAGCAGCAGCAGCAGCCGTGAGCCCGCAGCTGAGCCTCGTGGCCAGGCTATGTCACCAGGCATGAGCGTGGCTAGTGGTGAGCCCAGCCTCTGTATGGGCAGACAAAGCTCTCCTTATAGAGCAAGATGGGTCAGAACAGCAATTAAGAACTGCCTCTTTATTAATATGGAAACTTCCACTTGGGCCACTTACTTTGTCTGTGACACCTCAAGAGGGCTAGTGGATATTTATCCACTAATACAACCAGAACAAACTACCTGTAAGGGTGACACTGTATAAAGACTCTAATCTTTTGTGATGGCTCTGGCTATGCATTGTGGTTCTGTCATTTTCAGTGCCATTTATACGTTACTTTTTTTGTCTTTCTTCACCTGTTCAGGTTTCTTCTCACTCCATCATTCATGTTTTTGGACCTCTTGTTTTCTTAATGTTCATGACAACATACACTGCTGAACTCAGTGTCTGAATTAGAGGAAGGGTTTATTTTTGATGTAGTACTTTCGTGTGATGCTTTGGTGCAAAATATTAGTGTGAAATTCCCTCTCTCCAATCTTCTGTGCACTGGGTGTACTGTGTGTGAAGTGGGATTGTTTTGTTCTAGTGTTGGAGTAATAACATTTGAACACAGAACAGTAACATGATAGTTTAGCTTTGTCAAAGTTTCCCATACTGTGGATTTCCCAAAGATTTGCTCTATCAAAAATTTCCAGATTTTATTTAAATTAATTGGATGAGCTATCTTTTATAACTAGGTCTGTTGCTACCCAGTTTGCAACAGTATTTCACCGTCTGTTTATCTATCCATCCATCCGTCCATCTATTTGTATCTGTATAAAGTAGCCACAGAATCTGGTGACTGTTGATAGATCATAAATCAGTGTCAGCTCTCAACAACTTGTGAATACAAATGTGATTAAATTTGATACTGTGCCCATTTCTCATTTATCAGATTTCACTATATAGTTCTTCGGCTTCTGCTATCCTTTCACATTTAGTACCTTAACTTCTTGTGTATTTGCTGTCTAAAACTCTGAAAGAAAGAAAAAGGAGAACCATTAAAAAATTAGAAAAAAATAAAAGAGAAAAAGAGAAAAATTTGAGAGAGAATAAGGTATTTCAAGTCTTGTTAAAATGCTTTCAGCTCGTGTCTGTATCTGCAGACAAAATGATCCACATATACTACTGTCCCACTAGCAGGGAATTGCCTTTGAGAGTGCCATGGACAGTTAGATTGTGGATGTGGACATTCACTCTCAGCCTTAATTCACCTGAAACTGTATGGATAACTTCTTTTATATCCTGAAAGTGGCACAGGGAAACTCACAATCAAAAAATGAGAAAAAAAAATGTTGCAACCCACCTTCCCAAAATAACCTGTACATATTTATCCTTTCCACCTTGTACATGAGCAGATCTAATCTTCAAATGCATGCTACCTTTTAGGGTTTATGAACTTTGGCCTCATTTTAAATGTTTCATCACAGATAATTTGTCTCAGCTGTTAAAAGCTGAATATTTTGACTACTTGGCACTCTTCACTTCCCTTCATTCATTTGCTGGTCATCGTTTAGCTTTCAAGACAGAATTAAGAGTGGATAGCCTTGACTTCTATTTTATCTTCCTTTTACCTTCAATTCCATTGAGCATTTGTCATGTAGACTCTTTTTTTTCCCTTCAATTTTATTACTTGCTGTATGGGAAATAGAAAGCAAGTGAGAGCAAGAGGAAAATTGCATAGTTCTGAGCACCTGCAGAGACAGAGGAGTGGAAATTCTCTGGGTAAAGGTGTCTTGCTGAGAATCTGAATTGTAGAAGCAGCAAGAGTTTTTACCCTGCCATCTATTTTGCTCCTCTGTTTTGGATTCTCCCTAGCTGGTACTTCAGAGCATTACAGATATGCAATACCTAAATATTTCACACATACAAATGTATTTTATCCTTCCATAACCCTAGTGAAATAAGAAGACATCTCCACCATACACACATGGGAAACTGGATGAATACTAGACTGTGGAATGGTTATAGCTTGGGTGGCAGTTAGAGACTGAGTCCCAGGTTTCTTTTTATTGGCCCACAAATAGGAAGACAGAACTGAAATATTAATATGAACTGAATGTGCTGAATAAAGCTTCCCTATTCCACTTAGATTTCCATGTTCATAGCCTTATTTTCTAGACCGGAAAGAGAACAGATGGTCTACTACCCTCAAAGTTCTCCTCACAGCTTTGGATTTCTATTAAAACCATGACTCTAAGCAAATCTCCAGCTTTAGAACCTAAGCCTGTCAAGAAGCGTGGCAGAGAAAGATTTCCATTTCTCTGAGTTCAACTCCAGTGTGAGCTGATCAGCCATGTTCAGAAGAGCTTGTTTTCTTCATTCTTTAGAGAATCAAGGATTGGCCAAAGCAGTCAGATAAGCTGCACCATTGCTTTAGGACAGAGCAGAAAATGCTTTAAAAGCCCAAGGGCATTTCTCACTCACAAACTTACTACCTTTTTCTCATGTTTGGGAACAGGGAGAGCCACGGGGGATCTGTGCCTGTCTGCACAACGTGCAATTTCTACCACCAGCTGGGATGGTGGGCATATCTCACCTGGTCAGCAACCTGTAATATCTCCATTGTTGCTGGCAGCACAGTTGCTCTTACTGTGAGACTGAGTTTTAAAGACTGGTTTTATTTCTTGTAGCTAGAGTAACCAGGATGGGTGCAGAATCAGTGGGGTTAAATGCTGGGATGGCTATGTGTGGGAAAACAGGCCAGATGACCTACTCAACCTTTAGTTTTTAGATGTTAGATGCATTGGCCACTTGATCTTGAACCCAAATTCATCAAGGAGACACATTTTTGGGACATAATCTCATGGTGAGTCACAAGATCTTGATAAGAATTAGAGAAAGAAATTTAAATCTTGAATTTGGCAATTCTTGAATTGGCAACTCTAAAGTTGCCATGTCGGTGATCCAGACTTTAGTAAGGATGTGCCTGATGGGTTTGAATGTGTATATTGCAAAAGTAGAACACTGAAACAATATGGCAAGACCTTGCTCTTGTCTGCAGTATGATAACATGGGACTTTTAGGATGCCTGATCTCATTCAGACCTCACACTGTGCATAATAACAGACAAAATATACCAAAGCCCAGACAACCTAGAGCAGCAATGGGGACTCTCCCAGGTTGTCACAGAGTATGTCAGCTTTGGTTCAATATTGGAGTCTGCTCCTCTGGACCCCATCTCATTCACTTATACAGATTATAGTATATTTTAGAGAAAATTCATCTGAAGCTTTTCAATCCCATGGATACAAAATACTTGAGAATTCTTTCACCAGGTATCTAGGAAACTTCACTTAACCCATGACACAGTAAAAACCTCTACCACCTCATAAAGTGTCTAAAACAGACCCCAAGGCTAACATTCTCAAATTTCTTGTTCCTTCCCAAGACTTATAAAGGAAGTCTAGAATGATTTTTTCAGATAGAGGCCTCTACCTTCTGTACCTTTACATTCAATCAAATGAAGTAATTTGATATTTTTACTGTCAAGCTTCCAGCATACTTTGAACTTCTTGTTTATACTTAGAGCTACATTTATGTTTGAAATCTGTAAAGTAAAATATAGTTGTAAATAAATTAATTAATTTCTATAAACAAAAACTCTGTTATTTTAAAGCAGGAAAATGCACACAGAAAGCAAGTTTATAAATTTCTCAAACTCACCTAGATTGGAAGAGAATTTCAGCAATGTACGAACTGAAAATCACAGTGTTACATTCAGACTGCCCAGTTCAGGTGCCAATGTAGCCATTACAACTATTTCTCTCAACTGATATTTATAGAACAGAGATATATATGGTCTGGCAGTCCAGCACCAAAAGAGATGAAGGAAAAATAACTTCTAAGACATCAGAGTTATTCTGCTTAAATTAGGCATCTATAGGGAGAACAGTTTCCTTATGCCATCAATGCAATAGTCTATTTAGAGCAGTCTGTAGATATACGTACTTTAAGCATATATGTGAAACAACAGCATGATTTCAACACAGCTAAGTGGTTTTCTGAGTAAGTGTAGGAGCAAATGTTTTGCTGAACTGCTATTTATACACTTCTCACATTTCAAGTTTCCAACAAAAGTTGCCTAAGAAATAACATTGTTTAAAGATAAATAAATAAAATCCCACAAACAATAATGGAAGAAATGCTTTCTCAGCTCCTTCCTTAGTATGCCAGTGGCTGAAGTGGTTTTTCTGTTATATTTCCCATAGCTATTTTTTAGTTGTTTTGGTTTATTTTTTCTGATTTACTTCAGATATGCCAAAATTCAAGCTGAAAGATGATCATTTGAGAACAAGCAGAAACTGCTCAGGAGAACTCAAAGAATACAAAGGAAATCTTAGCCTGTCCTTCCATGAAGTTTAATCCCAATGTTTATTTGTAAGCACTCATTTTGCTGGCCCATTCGTCTAACAGCAAACTGCTTCTGGCAAGGAGTTTTTAATGTCATGCATACAAAGAGATGCAGGGGGGTTAATAGCATGAATCCTAAATTACTATCCAAAGAAAGCTGTGATTATCCAAATAGCAATTTCAATTCCTAGCCAGCCTCCAAACACAAAAGACTTATAACCAAAGATATGCAACAAGGAGACATTTCTGTGCATTTAAACATTACATTTAGAGTACAAGAATCTTTTAGCAGTGTATGGCCTTTTTCTCTCAAGAAGACAGCACCTGCTGGCAGGGATTTAGCTTTGCTCTGGTGTCTCAAGTGTGACTGTATTTATGTGTTTAGGAAAACACACAAAGCTGCAAATTAGCTGCTTGGTCACTCACATAGACAATAAAGTGTACACGTACTTGCCTTAACAACCTACAGTTTTCTGCTCTGCACACTGGCTCAAAAATCTTGCACCCATATGTCACAGTTATTGGTTTACTGTTAAACTCCAGATGATCTGTTAAATGGCAGAAAAAATAATGTGGGAGGACATCTGATGGGTTAACACTCCTTGTTATCCTATATCTTTTGTTCCTTATAAATGTTTTGCCTTTGTTTGCAGGGGTTAACAAGAAGAACTAATCCTGATCCCTCTTTTCTTGAGAAGAACCAAGTGGACATTTCCTCTGACTTGTAAATTGCTTTCTAATTGCTTTCTTCCCCATAAAGTGAATATAGCTTTGGCTATTCGTGTCACTTTAAGAGTAAGAATTTAAATTCCTGTTTTATTTCTGTTTCTCTTACTCTGTTTTATGCAAACGTAGAAAAAAGGCATAGCTGTTTCTTGGTCTGACATTCTCATTCCCACAACATTTTGGGAAGACATGGGTAGTGTGAACACAAAACACTCTGACATACATTTTTTATATT
>VZRZ01008555.1:2121772-2133079 GCA_013398175.1 Climacteris rufus
AAACCTACACAAAATTTTTTTAAAAAAAAAAAAAAAAAAAAAAAAAAAAAAAAAAAAAAACCAAAAATCAGCCATAAAAACCGGAACTGCTACTGAGCAGGACATGAAGAAATCAGTATCTAAGTTCTGTCTTTGCCTCACTTTCCCTCCTTTGCCAAAGCAAGTCCAACTTGTCCTTTCAGATAAATAGCTTCACAGCTTCAGGTTTGCATTCAGAAGGCATGTGAGGTGTGAGAGGAGCAGCAGAGATGGCCAATGCCCTCATGAAAGATTGGATCCACTGAGCAGAACAGACAGTGTACAATGAATTGCTTGCAAAAACATGGAGGAACTATTCCACTAACAAAGAAGCTTCACTTTGTGACCTAAAAATGTCTTCTTCCTTGACTGCGCAAGGCTAACATGTTAGACTGTACTTTTGAACACTATGGGTATCTGAGCCTTTGGAGCAATTTATGGATAGTGCCAATAAGTCTACAAGCCCTATTTATATAATGTGCCCCGAGCAAGGCTATTAGCTACTATCGGAAACAGGACACTGGCTGAAATGGATCTTTGGATTCATCTGATATAGCCATTCTTATGTTCTGGGCTTTAATGTAGTGTGGAGACCTGCTTTTAAGAAATATTTTGTGTTGGTCTTAGGTCAATGAAGATTTTTTATGAATATTCTGGTCTATCTGTATCATGAAATGTGTTGAGCATGATGTAGGCATTCTCAATCTGATGTAAATCAAACTTCATAGCTTCCTGTGATGAAGTATAGAACCACTCAGATATACCAAATAGAATCCAGGATTAGGATAGCCTTGTGCTGTCAACTCTGCCAAAAAACAGATTAGCTTGGGCACTGGATCAAGCTACGCTGCTTCCTGGTTCAAGCTGGCTCACACAGTATCAGCTGTTACAGGAAAATGCTGAATTTCTCTTTATGGCACCAATATGGCTTAGTCTCATATTATCTGCCTTTTTAAACAACTTTTGCTTAATGTAGCTCTTTCTAAGTGCCAAGAGACTGCATTTTGCTCACAATATGAAATAAGCTGGCAAGGAAACCTCAGGAAGTAATTTACAGCAGGGCTAACAAACTCTATCTGCCATCAGCAGTTGTAGTAATTGCAGGTACTTTCAGCAGCAGCAGCGTTAAATGTGAATGCCATCATCAGCAATGATGGGTAGCAGCAGAAGCAGGCAGGAACACCACCAAGCAGCACCCGGCACTGCTGGCTCACTGCCACCGCAGTTTCACATAACTGGGATCACACTAATGATGCACACAGTAGTTTGGAAACCTTTGACTTGCAATGCCATCATCAGAACTTAACTCCAGCTCCACAGTTTATATAAAACTGCTTTTTGGTGTGCAGTGGTTAACAGATCAAAGTCTAATAAAGAAGAAAGATAACAGTATACCTTGTGTAGTGAATTCCTCTCTTTTAATCATTAACAGTTAAACTGAGTGAGAACTATATTCTTCCCCAGCTTAGCAAATATTATGTGTTTCATACAATGTGCACTTTCTTGCTAGCAAGAATTTTTTGAATCACTGCTCTTCAGTATCCACATGTTCAGGGGAAAAGAAATTGTTCATCGTACTGAAATATAGAAAATCAGCATTCCTACCCCGAATTTTGATGCTAAAAACTCTAAGGCAGCCACATATCTGTCACAGATGTTTACCTGACACATTTGAGGAGGATAAAGATTTGATATGACTAGTGGTAGGGCCTCTGGCTGGTCCCATGGCTCATGGTGTAGCACAGTTTTGGTTTGATTCTTAAAAGGAACACACAAAAAAAATTAGCCTTGAGTAACCAGATCCCCAGACCTCCTAATAGGTTCCCAGCTGCATGTTTGTGCACACCAGTGTGAAATAAATGCTGTGCACTTCTATGTTACTGGATACTTGATGCACTGTGGATTTTCTTTCAACTTTATACTGGAGCTGGGTCTGCAAGGCCAGACTTTCAACATCCCTAATGTACAGTAGAGAGGTAGGGATGAAAAGCTGAATTCAGACTGCTGCATCCCAATCAGTCTTTTATTTCCATTAATAGAAAAAAAAAATCTCTTCTTAAAAAAAAGGGAAAAAGCACTGGGAATGGGAGATGGGGGGTACATAGAGGGCTGACAAAAATGTAGGGGAGGCATTAGGATTCAATTAAGATAGCATTGGTTCAAATAAAGAGGTCTGTCAACTTCCAGCTCCTCCTCTTGTGTGCTTCAGAAGAATTGTGGAGAGGCAGCAGGAGCAAGATGCAGGCCTAGGCTGTGGCATAACAGAATTTTTGAGTTAAACTTTTAGAGTCTGCAGAATGCAGTACAATAAGGTTTTTTTTGTTACCAGTTGGTAAGACAGAGAACTTGCTGCCTTTCATCCTTGTTTTGCTCCCTCTCTCCTTTGCTCCCTTTTTACCAACAGAGACCCTGACAGAGCTCTGGAGCACCAAATCCTGGACCTTCTGTGTGCAATTGGTCTCAGATTGTCTAATTTTTCCTCCACTCCTACAGAAATCATTCCTGGAAGATATCTGTGCAACCTGTTTGGATGGAAAAGTCTATCGTCTCCACCTGCAAGCTGTTCCAGCATTTTATTATCCTTTTACAAAGGCAATTAAAAAAAAAAAAAAAAGTCACTCAATTTTGCATTGCTGTACTTACCCCGTTTTTTTGCTCATTAGCTGACAAAATTATCTGACCAACTTTTTAAACATTACAAAATTGTAAATATGTTCTGCCATGGTCTTTTCCTTCATGAATTAAGCAACCCAAGTTCATTCAACATTTCCTTATAGGCCACATCTTTAAGTCTCCTACAGTGTTTGCTTTTATTTAGGTTTTTTTCAGATCTTTCGCATCACTTTAAATATGGTGCTTTAGCATACTGGTGGACTCCAGCAGACAACTGATCAGTGCTGAGCAGACATCTGGTTGCCTCCTATGTCTTGCAATTAATATTCCTGTGAATTTGCTCTGAGTGACATTTGCCTTTGTTGGTTTTGGAAGGATACCACACTGTCAAGTCAGAGTTCAGCTTCTGATCCATCATGATTTCTTCCACATGTAAAAAGCCCTCTGCTTGCAGCTTTAGCCTTGCAGCACATTTCTGCACACCACTGAACATCTCTCATGGCATGAATTCTCAGCCTTTGCACTACTTCACTGCTGCAGAGAATGGCAATCTGGCAAGGGAAGACATAGTAGCATTTCAACTCTCCTCTTCAACTGGATGAAATTCAGACAATGAAATAAAAAGAAAAATCTTGAAAGACTCATCTCCTAATAGACCAATAATCCTCCACAATTTTTTCCCAATTCTAACAGAATAAGAATTTGATTACAGATCTATCTGACACTTGGTTTTATCAGACTGATGTTGTCATTATAGAAGAAAATAATTATAATGAAAAACATTACTCTGAAGTGGAGTTTCTGTTATGAGTCCTTTCCTGTAGTAGTTGATCATAAAACAGATATGTTCAAGATCATCCTCATGTCAGTAACTGGCAGAGTACAAGATGAAGCTTGAGTCAGGTCTTTCAAATTATTTTGATTTTCACCCTTTCCAGTCCAACAAGATGCAAAAAGTACACACTACCTTACAGTGCAGAAAGCTGCATATGCACATTTCTAGATATCTCATAGCACATTAAAAAAAAAAAAATTCAACAGCTAGTTTTCCACTGGAGTTTGCTTTTTTTAAAAAACAAAACTTTCTAAGAGTAATTTCCTGTTTCAATGACTCATGAGCCCTGTTTCTGCCAGGCAGGTTCAACAGTATTGCGATTGACTTTTAAGATCCTTGACTATGCAGTGGAAGTCCCGTGTATGAGCTGTGGCTCCAGGACAGTCAGGACCCAGAGATCTGCTGTGAACACCATCCAAGGTAAGCAATTCCAGCACTTCCCAATGTCCTGGTCAGTCAGGTTTCCTGGTAGTGGGATGGGCCTGGGGGACACCTGATAGCCTCCATCCTGACACCCCAAAGGGTGAACAGCTTTGACATTATATATTCAGTAGACGTTTCAAATTAGTACAGTTTTCCCAATATTTTTCAAAGGTAGATAGCACTGCAACTCTCAGAAAATATTATAATTTCATCCAGAGATTGTTACTGGGAAGAACACAGTTTCTATCGAGTCTGAAAACATCAAGTCAGACTTGGCTTTATAAACACTCTTGGGGCAGCTTTCCATGAGAAATACCAATATTTTCTTTTCTCCTCTTCAATATCGTAAATGTTACAGCAAACCATATTTCCTGTATGGCCCATCTGGTTATAAAAGTGGGAGAAATATAGAAAGGAGCCACCAAAACTGTGCTGGTACAAACCCCTCACCTCTGTGTCTTGGTCACTAGAGAATCACATCTGCAGGGAACTGGAGATGCTGCAGGTAGAGGAGTGATAAATTTTCTTTCTAGAAAAGCAAATCCCTCGTGTACCCTGTATCTCAGCTTTGTCCATACAAAACTGCTCTTGGTCTGGGATCCATGAAAGTTTTCAAATTCTCTTTATCCTTCTGGGTTTATTTCTAGTGCTGAACCTGCTGCTAAAGAGAAAACAAGATTCATTCCTGCAGAAAAGACAGACTGTGTGATGGAAGTTTATTATACAAATAAAAGTTCTAAACATTTCTTACCTGTTGACCTAAGAAATTAAGAGGAAGCAATTATTGAAGAGGAATTATACAGATGGGAGTCTGAGTACAGGTGATGAGTCTTTTTCTTGCCATTATTATGTTGCTAAAAATTGAGAAATGTAGGAAAATATTAGAAAGAAAAATGGAAGAAAAGGCGAAAACAGACATCCCTTGGGATACTGCAAATAAGCACAAAATATATATTAAAAAAATCAATCCTGTAGCAGCACAACCTTTGACTAGAGAATATACCACTGAGTACATTGTAAACAGCTCTGAGCATCTGTGCTGTGTTTATTATAACAATGTCTTTATTGTTGGGCTGGGACCTCTTGGGGCTACTGGTTATGACTGTGACGCTATGGCACAGAAGTAACACCGAGAAGTCAACTCTACTATAATGTGTTTCTAATACTCTTTTTTTTCACAGACCCCGAAACTTCTATGCAGCAAACTCCTGGTACTCTTGCTCAGGCTGCGTAACACATCACCTTTATGTGAGTGAGTGAGTTTGGGGTGCTGTGTGATGGAGAGGAGCATTGGGTTATTTGTCCAACTCTGATTTACATGTATTCCGTAATTACTCATTTGCTAAAGATTCAGTTTCCCATTTGGAAATAAACTAATTTCTGCAGATGCCAGACTTCTGGCCAACCATCTGATACTTGTATCCCACCATACGGTTACCCATATGTAACCATGCTAATGGCAACAAAAAAAAAAGATGAAAACAAAAAAAGTAAAGCAGATAGTTGAGCTGTTTGACACTGAGGTAATTCAGTTTCCTCTTCAAAGGCGAATGAAATAGAGAGCCGCACACTTCCCATGGAAATCACAGGAAAAGCATAAACAACTGTTCAGCTAAAAAATTGAACCTGTCACAGAGTCTCTAATGACTGCTCTCTATGAAAATTCTTGTGTATTATTAGCTCCTCTTAAACAGGCAGTTTCAAGAACAAAGACAAACAGGGGAACAAACTCCCCCAACATATCATGCTTAAAATCTTCCAGCATCTGGTGCAAAGTTAATAAAAGAAGCTGAATAAGGTTACAGCAACTGCCACTCACAGACACTTCCACTGCCCACTATCGTGCAAAAAGTACTTTGGGGCATTTGTCCTTACTCTCCTTTCTATTTCTCTTGTGAAAATGTGCTGAAAGACAGAAGTGACCTAGGACATCAGCAGGACAGCCCATCTGCAGTCATTCCTCACTAATAGAAAATGCTGTTTGAAAAGGAGTGTAACTTGATAGATGTAGAGAGCGTGGCAGGACCGTGTAACCCCCCCCTGTCTGCTGCCAAATCTTATCTGCTGATGCTAAGATTAGAGGACTATCTTTCCCTAACTTCTTGGCGCCAGCTGTGAGCTCTTTTCTGGGAAAGCAGAATATCCAAGATAAAGTGACTGACAGACACAAGGATTTTACAGATATAAAAGAGCACTGTAAAACTCGAAAACTCAGACTACAGTTTTGTTACTTCTCGAAGTGCATAAAACTGTTTTCTCCAACATACTTTAAGATGTCAGAGTATGCTGTATTCCATACTTCTCTTCTAGAAGTTGAGTGAAAAAGATTTGGTAAATTACATTGAGTTCTAACCTTACTATTTCTTTACTATAGGTACCTTTATTTTTGTGCACTATTTATTCTACTGGTAGTATCTTTTGTTTATCCTGTGTAGTAAGAAGTTTTGCTTAAATTCTGGTCTCATGTGTTTTCTTGTGACTATTACAATAAATCTATCCATGTTGTAATAATGATGATCGATCATAACTAAAGAACCAGAGAGAGAACACGTGGTTTTGGAGTACAGGCCACTCCAAGAGAATTAAAACGCATCTAAACTCTCTCATATTCGTAACAGAGAGTCTGTACCTTGCAGCCCAAGCCATACTCATCCCGAGGTATTCCAGGGGTGTGCTGTGAAAAGCTTGGACTGGGTGTCTCAGTCCCAATGTTGCTAACAACATGAGCACCCATTCAGCTCAGCAGCTGCAGCCACAAGGTGGGAGTGAAAATTATAATAACCCCAGGAAACTACCAGGCAATATGCATACTGCAAGGAGGTACAAGGTTGAAGAAGAAGCACTTTATACTCAGCAATAATTCTTGTTTTGCTTCTAAAGTGAAACTGCTTCAGTGAAGTCCTGAATAATATGTCCCACTGCAGAACATGGGTTTCAACTGCAATTCTACATCTAACATAATTCAATTTACAGGGTTAAGATTTTGCCATCCCATTTGGTCACTCCTGGCAATGTTGATAGGTGTCTCCTTTACTCCCTGAGATTCTTTTATTTAGTACAAATCTGTGACATATGACCAAATAGCATCCTTCTGAAAGACTGTACCCTGACTTCTGTAAATGTCCATTGGATCTTCCAGTATTTGCTGCCCATGGAAACATAGTTTGGAAAAAAAAAAAAAAGATATTACACACTGATAATTCTGTAAGTAGATAAGCACTAATACTATACATTTCAACTCTCTCTCTGGTAAATAAGTTACCTAAAACAAATTGCTACAAATAAATAATACTAGCACTAAAAAATAACAGTAAGGAGGAATCTTTTCTGTATGCACTACATGGTTGCATTTTCATACCAACTAGACTAGTTTATGTGCTACATGTCAACTGTTTACAAGCAGGGCTGCTTCTGTATTTAAGTGGTGTACAGTATAAAATGCAAGGGATTTAAAATGCTATCTATGTTCTGTCTCATGTACGGGGTGATAGACACCCTTAATTTGTAAGCATTAGCAAAATGAGATGCAGTTGCAGAAAATGTAATTGGATCATCTTTGTATTTTATGTCAGCATGTCTAAGTGCTGTTAAAAGATGCACAATGCATACAATGCAATTTGACAGCAAATAGAGTAGCTGTTGTAGGCATGACAAATAATAGCAGACTTCACTTTTCGTTGTCATTTTTTCATAGGCAATATTCAATAAACAAGGAAACTAAAAGACTGCCTAGAAACTTAATGCTTTTAAAACCTTTCATATGTTATGTCCATAATTACCGTTCCATTTGCAAAACATGGAAGACTGCTTCTGCTTCCAACCAGAGAAATTCTATTTTAAACACAATCTCATCTTCACTTATAATTACCTTGAAACTTGGAAACATGCATCATGAAATGATGTGAAAGACTTGGAGTGTGTTATATTTTTGAACTGAATATTAGTCCATCAATAACACAAGCTAATCATTGCATGAGCTGTTATCTGCATTTTTAAGGAGCTCATTAGTGTCATCACTAGACACAGTTGTATAATTTGAAGATTACTTCAGTCTTTCTTCTGGCAACAGCATGGGTTGTCATCCCTTCATTCACATGGTCTCTTTGCTTCAAAATAATTGACTCGAGGCAAACCAGTCCTGAGAAGATATTCCCAAGGATCACATTTCCAGCTAAGATGTTAAAGAATAGACCATGGAAAATGATGAGTCTTGTGTCACAAGCTGTGCAGGTGAGAAATCCTTAAAGGTCCAAGGACTAGGCTGCTTTACAAGAGATGAAGAGCTGCTAATGACTGTTGAGTGTAACAACCAACTTCCCAGACCATTCTCCTTTCTTAGTACCTTTAAGACCAGGAAAAAATGAAGGTGTTCCAATTACATTGCTGTACCTCATTGACTACTAGGACACACACACAAGTATCAGAGTGGAAGGCACTGAAAGAGATTATAGTGTTGGCAGTGGTCGCATAAAGTAAGGAATTTTCTTCTTCTCTTTTACTAGAACTCTGTTCTAGCAGAATTTCAAACTTGCCTCGTGCAGTAGATTTATTTGATTTTTTGGTATTTAATTTGTGCTTAATGAATACCTTTAAAAAACAAAAAAAAATTAATTGATTTCTTTCTTTCCTCATCAAAAAGATGTAAAACCCACATAAAATTGGTTTGGGTAGATTTTTTGTGTTCCCTTTTCATGACATTACTCATGTATCAATATCCTCCCTTTAAAAAAACATGAAGCAAACTAAAGTCATTCCTCTATAGAGAATGAGGGTTGGAATTTAGAAAAAGCAGAGGGAACCCAGAGATGAGTAAGTTGAAAAGAGCACAGAGAAATGAAAACTGAAGGGTTTTTTTGTTAATTTAGCACCTACTGTTTTGATCAAGGATAGTCTCCTTCAAAGTGTGCAGCACAACCGAAGTAATAAATTTTCCAGCTGATTCATGAATGCAAATATGGTATAAGACCTATACAAGACATATATGCCAATTGCAGATCCAGTGCAAAACTATTCCTCCTCTGAGTTCACCAAAGACATTAGGATGTTATTTGGTGTGTCTAACGCACACACAGCCAAACATTCCCTTGCTCCAATGTAGTGAGGAGCAGTCTCATAACAGAGGATATCTGTGCAGAATGCTGAGTGTAGAGCAGTGACTAAAATATAAAAAAATAGTTTTTAAAAAGTGCTTAATTTATCGTATTTAATTTATGAGTCTCACAAATCAGAAGAGCACTCAAAGCAGTTTGGGAATGTATTTCTCTTTCAAGAAGGTACATGTAAATTACACTAATTAAAACACTTGTTCTACAAAAATTTTATGAGATCTTGAGTGAAAAAGAGAAAAGCAAGCAGGTAGGGAAAAAATACAAAGCATTTTATCTGTCAGTTTTCCAAGTGCACAATGCTTTTAACTGGCAAATTTAATTTCTGGATGCCCTTTTTTCTGGATGAAAAAAGTTCTGAGCCTTGCAGAAGGGAGGCAGTGGCTATAAACAGGCTGGTGAAAGGCAGATCCTGAAACACCAGGCAGCTGCTTTTTATTTCAGATGTCACCACAACTCAGACCATTTTCGATCTGTTGATAAGTAACTAAACATTTATATATAAGAACCTACAGCAGGAATTTCAATCACCCAACCTAGTATTTACAACTAGAGTATACAACCCCTCAGTGTAGCCTACTTAAAAGTGCCTATAAAAGAATTTGTTACACTCTGTGCATTAACCTCTTTCCGCCTGTTATGATTCACTCTTAGCTGCTGTGTGTGATCGCTATTGGGTTTGTGTCTTTTATCTTAGAATCAATTAACTTTCCTCTGCCAGCAATAATAACTTATTGTACAGAATAAAGGTGCCCCAAACATAAAGCCAGAAATTCAGCATGGATTTAAACATTATCTATTACATAAAAGTAAGAAATACAGATATGAACTACCGTCTATTGTTTTTTGGGGTTTTTTTTTTTGTTAAAATACAGAGAGAGCAGAGAAGGATCCTGCATTGGTTCCCAAAATTGGCACTGCTGGATTAAAATTAAGTCAAGAATTTTTCTGTGTGTAAACATACTCAAAATCAGGTAAGAGCAAAAACCAGAATTCTACTTCCTTCAGAAGGTCTGAAACCTGAAAGCAAGTTGTTTTCTAAAATAGATTTTAAATGTTGACATTTCCTGTGGAATGAGAATTCGAATCCATTAACGGAAAAAAATCAGGAATTGTATTTCTTTTCTTCCTTTTTCAAAGGTGGTCAAGCCCCTTGGGGTCTCAAAGGCCAGGCAGCCTACCAAATAGGGATACATTTTAGAGAAAAAAGCAACAAATTCTCTGGAACTTGGGAACTTAGCCACAGAGCAGCCCTCCAACAGGCTTCCTCTACAAGCACTGAATACACCAGGACTTTGTTTCTCATGCTTGTGGGAGTAAAAGGGAATGTCCAGAGGGTATTGTTCCATTTTATTAAAGTTATGGAACAGCTGAGCTATCTTTCTTACCAAGTTTTGGAAAGTTTACAGTTATGAAACCTAGGATTGAAACAGGAATTATAGTATCTCCTCTCATGAGGAGACTAAGTACAATCCAGTTTTTGGTAGAGGAGGTTTTTTTGATCAGCAAGTTGCTTTTAGAGTGATTTCTAGAATATTTCCATTGGTTATTCCTTTTCATTGCAGTACCTTTTCAAAAAGTTAAGTTTAACATTAAGGTAAGGTAAGGTAAGTAACCTTAAGGCTTCTCTGGAAATGACCAAGTGAAACTCTCAAGGTGTGCAAAAAACCTGACCAAAAACTATCCAAGAGTCACCTCATAAAACACCTGAAACTGCTTTAGTCAATGTGTAAAATGAATGACAAAAAAAATTAATAATTTAATGAATTCATTTCACGTCCTTTTGACAACAAAAATGGTTTTCTTAATTCATAAATTAAATCAATGCAAAATTACATTTATCAGATGTATATAAAAATTAATTCTCTTAGTCATCAGAAAGGAATGAATAGACTTGGACACATAGCATGTTCACTGTAAAGTCCTTTCTGAGCATTATGCAGAAGAACAGAATTTTAAGGAAAAAAATGTCAGGAAGACATTCTGATGGACAGGCACCAGGAGAGAGGAGCTCCATAGAAAGAGAGAAGACACCAGAACACTGCTTCAAAAAGTTCAAAGCCATTGACTCATACATGAAAATAAGAATGCTTATTCCTGATTCCTAAATACTGGCAGAAAATTCAAATTTGCAACTGTGATTGCATTTACCTGTGTATCAAGGGATCAATCAGTGAGTGACGAGGAGTGGAAAAACACTGGGGACAAGGAAAACATAGTGCCAAGAAACATGCAATATCCCATCCAGTAATTATATTCAGATGTATCCAGATGTTAATGCAGTTTGAAACTAAAGACTGCTTTTTTTTTTTT
>VZRZ01008555.1:2133118-2150386 GCA_013398175.1 Climacteris rufus
TTGAGTTTTAAAATCAAATATGTTTTTTTTTTTTTTTTTTTTTTTTTTTTTTTTTTTAATGACTCTTCTCTTTTCCAAAACCTTCTCGGGCAGAGGAATGGCCAGGGGAAGGGGAGCTCAGCTGCCTGGGGGTGGAGATGCTGGCAGCCACCAGAGCAGCCTTTCCTATCACTGTCTCTGCTCCCCTGGGTGTTCTGGGACCAGATTCTTTAGTATCCCCTTCAGGATGAATCCTATATCTGCTCCAAGAGAACGATTTGAGGAAAACTCTGCCCAGATACAACTACTACCACATCTGATCCACTAATGGATGTTACAGGAAATGGTTGCTTTGCCTTGCTTTGCACATATTTACACCAAAAAAAAAAAAAAAAGTTCATGTTAATGTAAGCATTTCTTTCCTGACCTACAACAAAGAAGGGGAAAAAAAGGAAAAAGAGGGAGTCAAGGTGACAGCACTTACTGCTTCTTTATAAATTTTTATTAGAAATCCTTTTCTCAAGGTAATTGGATCATTTCTCTTTTCCACAGAGCTGAGACTAAGAAATGACAGAGAAATATAAAAATATGTCTGTGACAGAGTGTAGAAATTTAACAGAAGGATTTGGGAGTACTCTGGAGAGGAAAGAAAAAGATATAGTTAGTTATTTTTACAGTTCAGTGCTGTTAAAGTTTTATAATGCTGAGAAAGAAAGCAGAATTCATGTTTATGTTGGTTTGAAAATGCTGAGAAGGGAGGCTTTTAAACTTATCATTGATTAATACCTGCTTGAGGTCTTTCCTACAGCCAATTTATTGGCCTTAAAAGTACATTATACCTTTAAAGCTTCAGAGATTTTCCTTCATGGATCACCCAGACTTGCATGAGTATCCTGAGGTTCAACAACCCAGACTATGCTGCTCTGGAGCCCTTACAGCTGAAGAAAGAGTCTGGGTCTTCATGACAGGGACTGGAATTGATCCTAAATGAAAAAGAAACTAGAGGAACTGAGTGAACCATGAAAGTGCCTAAATGTATACATTAGATTGTGTGAAACATTAACATCTCTTCTGGCCAGTAACTTGACAGCTTTAAGTCTGATACTTAAGCCTGATATTTTCATTGTTTGTATATGACATATATCCATTGAGATAGATGGTTGAAAGATTGGGGTTTTTTGTTGGTGGTGGTTTTTGTTGTTGTTGTTTGGTTTGGTTTGGTTTAGTTTTTAATTCTGGAAGAGACTTCCACTGCAAGTCATTTGGATGATTCTTTAGGACAAGGTAAAATGAAGGAACCCAACCAACTTCTAGTTCCTGATTTCTTTGCAAGTGAAAGGGATTCAATGCTTTGTGGGACCCAACCTTCCTGAAATTAGGTATGGAATAATCAAAGGCAAATATATTCAGACTTCTAGATGTTCAAAATAGTAATCTGAATTGAATTGCAATAGTTCCACCTATCTCTGATGAACTGTGAACCTTGCAATAATTAGAAAATGCAACAGTGAGGTATATACATGCCTTTTATATACAAACACTGCTTATGCTTCCACATTATTTGGAATGAGGGTAAGCACAATGGAGCTGAGGTGGAATTATACTCATATGTAGAGGAAGAAGGCAATCCTAAATAAAATATAAAAAAAAATATATTGAGGTGAGTGGTCCAAAATGTTTTGTCTTAGTCCCTCAATACCTTATTAAAATAATCAAATTGCTATATGGTGTAAAGAAAGTGTATTACTGTGGATTATGACATGAAAAAAAGACCTTAAAGTTTCTCATTAACTCTCTAAATAAATATAAAATTACATAGATTTCTAATTATTAAGCATATCAGGATATTGTCTCCACTGGTTTCACATAGACCTCACTGGGTATAAAATCAATGCCTTTGATATCTTTGTGACTGGCAGGGTATGCAGGAAACACCTATTTCCAATACCTTTTCCTGAAAGGGGGCAGTTGACAGCTAGAAGGTAGAGCTGTTGTACTTGACAGTGAAGACATAGGTTTAGTTGGTCATTCTGACTGCAAAATCTAGCTAAAAAAAGTATTGTTGAAGTTCTTACATGTTGTCTTGTTTGGATACCCTATGTAAAATAAACCTTGTTTAAGCAATTGAACATAATTAGGGTTAAAAGAGATGTAGAGTACAGCTTTGTCAAAAAAGCAACAACCATCATCACACCATCTGCTATGGCTATTTTTCTACACCAGTTGAAAATGGCCAGAGAGTTAAAGTCACTAGAATTTTATGCTACTGTCTGAACACGTAGAAAACTTAATAATCAATAAAATATTAATTAAAGTCCAGTTTCTAGACATGCTGAACAGGCAAAGTTCCCACTAACTTCAGTAGGCACTGCAGTTCTCAACATCTCTGTAAACACAAAAATGATTGGTTAAGTAACTAAAATGTCCCAGCTAAATAGGCGAGTATATTTTAAAAATTTGCCCCAATTCTTTACATGTAACAGACAATGGACTGTTAGCTAGAAATCATGTCTGGATAAAATTTGTGTTTCATAAATTTAGATTAATCACATTGAAAGACATTGGAATAGAGAAAAAAAAATTCTAAAAAACAGAAAAAAGCCCAATAGAAATGCAAGAGAAGCACAGTGGAAAAATAGAAGCTGATGTGTTCCAAGAGTCTTACCTCGATGTTCTCCAACCTCTATGCATGGACTGTCTGGGCAAAAAGTGACCCTTTCATTCATCAAAGTATTACTATAGTGTCTGTGTGATATATGTATTGATCTGGAATCACTGTTACAATAAAACTGATAACTGTGTGGTTTATAATGTAAGAATCTGGAAATAGTACAAGATAGAGCTGTACAGCCAGTCATTAACTCTGTTAGGTACTGGTTCTTTCTCAAAGCCTTTTGGGGCTTTCCTAATATATAACCTTACCAGTAAAGTATGCTATAATGTGATTTGGCCTTTCTCCAGCCTGAAACAAAGAAGCCATAGTTTTGCTCAGGTCTATAGGTTAATCTTACTTCACTTTGCTCCACAAAATTAATTCTGAAAACATAAGAAATAAATTTTCCTGATCAGTTGTGCAAATATGATTAATAAAAGACATATTTTTTCTGTTTAAACATCACAGTGCCTTAAATATCTCTCCTAGTAGCCTGGAGACAAACTTTTGGCAGCAGTGCACAATGTGTATCTGAGTGGTTTTGAACCATTGCAGAGATCAAACTGTACTTGCATAATCCGAGTTCTCAAGAAAAGCTGTTTGACATTATCTGTCAGCCTCTTGCTCTTTATGGTCAGTGTAGGATGGATGTGTCAGGAGAGGAATCAGCATCATAGCTCTGAAATCTGCAAGAGCTCAAGAGAGGGGAAAAGAAATAAATAAAGAAAAATAAGCTATTCAGTAGTAAAAGGAGTGCTACAGAAAACAGGAATTGAATTTCATTGAATACCTGGGTCTTGTTAGAGCTGCCTATAGTATGCTTTTTCCTTCTTGTAATGTCTATTCACACACAAAAAATATGTTGCATGGCAGGAAGTCATTGCCACAAGTTAGATGATGTGATTTCAGCTAGTAAAATGTCTCATTCTGTAGTATACACTTTGAATACTTAGACACATATTGTACATTACACTCTGCCATCGAGTTCTCATAAATGTGTTTTGTTCAGGTCACATTTTAAAGGGCCATCTACCCTCTCTATCCATTCAGAGCATCTGCAAAACAGCATCTGGAAAGCTGAGTAGAGCCAAGAAAGGACAATTTTCTCTAAAGTGGGTTGCACTGGCATGGAGTTGCATACACAGATGTCAAAGGTGAAGCAGAAAAGCACCTCAAGGGTAGAAAAAAGAAAAAAAAACTAGATGAAGAAACCTTTCTAACAAAGTCAGTCATTAGTATTCCGTATTAAATGACAGTGGTATTGGGAAAAGCGCTAGGTCAATGGAACATAAAAGTGATTAGAAACATGGCTTCTCATAAGTTGGATGCTTAATAACATCTGAAAGGGTGGAAGGGATTCAAACCACAGTTTGCTCATGTTTCTGCATATGATGTTTTCTGCAGGAGACGACACAGAAGAAGGAAAATGCATCTTTGCCTCAAAGATGAATGAGATGGGGGAACTGTGTGTAGAAGAACAGGTAAGAAATGTCCTGAATGGGGGCATTTTTTCAAGGTAGCTGCAGAGATTATATATGCTTTATGTAAGGCATGATTATTACTTTTCTTTTGGTGTAAAGCCTCAATGTTGGCAGTTTTTCATCCCAGATGATCTAATCTCTTTCCAGTCCAGATTTTTCTCCCCTTAGCTCATTTGTCATATACTGTAAATATGACAAATAATGATACAGTTGAAATACTGAGAGCCCACAGAGGGCCCACATCATTCCTTATAATGGGTTCATCACACTCCTCTGCAGAACATTGTTCAAGATCTTGTTAACTTGTGTTCAGTAGGTCGTCTGTGTCTGACATTTTGCTCTGTGTGTCCTGTTTCTTGGGAGAAGAAACTATTGCACTTTATAAACTATATGAATCGCTTCATTCTCCCTCAGGCAAAAAGCACCCACACCTGTATGAGAGCTGCCTTTAAATTAGCATGCTGCCCATGGAGCCCAGCTTAGGCAGGAATGTTTAGAAGATGGTCTGTATTGTTCATGCTGCTAATGTGGGTCAGTGAGAATATCTGATACAGACTAGATCTGCATATTCACCAGAAAAGAGTAAGATCCTGGGTTCAAATTCATATTTCAATAAACTGCTTTGGTTTCCATGAATTATTCCCCACTTTCCAGAAAGAAGCACTCTGGTGTTTGTTGTCAAACAGAATTCCTCAAAGCAATTCCTTCCTCCATTCCACATACTCTTTATCCTTATCAGATTCAGATGGAAACACATTATTTTCTTCTTACCAAATCTCCAACAGCAAAGGAGAGCACTTAGTGCTTGGAAATATACTTTTCCTTGGGGGTGGCAGAAGTAAGTAATAATTCTGTATTCAATCTCAGAGAAATAACTAAAGCATGCTCTTGCACTTCCTTCAGCAACATGACATGTTTCTGTAACCAGTCACATCAAATGCAGCACAGAGGTCCAACAATTCGAACGGGAATAAAGGGATGTTGTGAAGACCACTTTATAAAAAGATTATCTCAGTGACATAATTTTTACATGAAGCCAGACCAAAATATTCACCCCAAATTCTGACACTAGTTCAGATGTCCACGCTGTCACTTTGTGTCGTGAACGACTTTGCATTGTACCCATCTCTTCTCCTTTGAAGCCCTAGGATAGAACTTTTTCTTCTACCAACTACATGTTAACTCTTACAGTGATTTAAATTCTTGTACCATTTAAAGAGTTTAATGTGACACACTAGATCAATTTACTTTAAAGACCCAAAGCAGATTTCAGTTTTAAAGTAGCCCAGAACTAATTCTTAAAAAGGTTCCAAACCTTAACCAGCTGCCTGTCTCCCACGCAGGGTTCTGATGGAACCATAAACATCACCCAGTTTTACATGAATTTAGGATCTTGTGCCTCTCAGTCTCACAACCCTGGTCACAGTCATAATTTCAAATGTTTTCCATGTCAGAACAGAAGACAGTGGCAATAGCAGTTTTCTAAAGTTGTCATATTGCTGGTCCTCACTCATTTGGAGCATCCTCTCCTCAATTTGGATTAAGAGGAATCCAAATGTTAGGGGTGAGATCTATGTGTGTGCATGAGTGGGTGGTTTGTCAAACAATCATGAAAAAAATCATAGCCAAATGCATTCTTGCTAACACTTTCTGATTGGTGGATGAAAAGTTATTAAAATATTTCCTATCATCGTCTTTTGAGTAACATTGACAATTCCCCTTTCCACTGAACCTTCAAGGTTTTTTGTGACAATTTTGATAAGATTTAGAAAAATTTTGCATTTTCACAGTTTCAATAAATATACAATTGCACAGAGATTATAGTCCTAAAATGATATGTAGTCATAAAAGTTCCATGTAGTATATTTTTTAAAGATATGGAATTCTTAACAAATTTGAGCCCATTCACTCATGATTGCTAGACTATAATATGTATGAATGGTTGACATCCATCTGAAGATTTGCCAAGCTGATTATTTATAAAACTCTAATGAATGTATTGTCTGGTATAAAAAAAGTTGTAAATCCATGTTGCAACCTATCCTTTAGCTGAAGAAGTTACTGCATCTCTTTTCTTTTTCTGCCCACCTGCATTCATAAAAGATTATATATGGGTACTGAGTAATGTTTGAGATCTCATTCCTTTTGTCAGATACAGAAACAGGATGAGAGATTCACAGTTTATTGAGAAACTGAGAATGAGGAAGCACAAGCAAGCAGGCTGGTGCATACAGAGTGCGAGCATAAAGGTGTCTTTGTATAGGGAATGAATTTAAATGTAAAAGGAATATCATATAGATGGAAGTGAATTTGCACCCCAACATGTCATTACTAATTCTTCCTTGTGAATGCCACTTTTCAATTCTTGATCTGAACTCGATCCTTCTACATTTAATAATTGTTCCAGTCATGTAGTACTTAAACAGTTTGTGGAATATATAGGTAGGTGGATACATGCAAAGGATGTACACCCTTGTTTTGACACCAAGGTGTCCAAGGTGTTTATTTTCCTAAATTAAATGTCTCACTTAAGTGTCTAAGCTTAGGTGGAACAAATACATACTAATGTCCACATGGTAAGAATGTATCATAGAATCATAGAATGGCCTGGATTGGAAGAGACCTTAAAGATGATCTAGTTCCAACACGGCATGCTATGGGCAGGGACACCTCCCACTAGATCAGGTTGCTCAGAGCCTGGAACTCACTTCCAGGGGTGGGGCATCCACAGTTTCTCTGGGCAACATGTTCCAGTTCCTCTCCACCTGCACAGTAAAAAATTTCTTCCTTATATCCAATCTAAATCTATCTTCTTTCAGCTTAGAGCTATTCTCCCTTGTCTTATCACTACATGTCTTTGCAGAAATTCCCTCTCCAGCTTTTTTGTAAGCCTCCTTTAGGTATTGGCAAGTGCTCTAAGGTTTTTCTGAAGCCTTCTCTTCTCCAGGCTGAACAACCCCAACTCTCTTAGTATGTCACGTCAATATGGGCATTTTGGTAGAATTTCACTGGACAAATGGCTGTAAGGTTTATGGAACACAGGTGCTCAGTTACTTGAAGAGAATTTGAGATGTTGATTGGACCATAGTCTATGGAGCAAAACATATCTGACAGCTTCAAGGATTGTTCATGGCGGTGTAATAATGGCTAAGGAACGGATCTTGAGTGAGGTATGTTTATATTGAACTTGATGACCAGGGTAACCCATCTGTCTCACCATCCAACAGCATGTACATATGCCTATTTATCCCTTTTTCCTTGGCCTTGGGGAGAATGGGCTTACTGATGCTGTATCTGGCATTCATAGCATGGGCAAATATCATCTTTCAAGCCTTGAAGAGTCATCATAAACTGTTAGAAATAATTTTTCTGTGAACATACCATTGTCTGTCTTGCATTCAAGAGACTGTGCTTTTTTCTGCCTTCCTCTAAATCCTCACAGTTGAAGAGGGGACCTAGGAAAATTATATTCACACAAATAAAGAAAAGAAAAAGTCAGTGCAGAGAATTCTGCTTCTCAGACGCCCAGCTGGTATGCACCATGCACTAGCACCATGTTGATTTCAAGGGTTATGTTTATTTCTTGATTTTGAAAATTTTGGAGGAGATCTTTCGTTAAATCCAAGATTTTCAAAGACAATGTAAGTTGCTTTCCCCTGTACAAACAGTACAGCTCAGCTGCTGGAGATTCCCTGTGTCTGTTGTAGACATTCAGTTTCTTGCATAAGTAAGAGTTCAGACAGGAGTAGCATCATGCATTATCTTCCATGTCTGTAACATAACAGTTATTTTCTCCAACACAGAAATGCTTTAGCTTATATAAAATCTATACTTCTAGAATAAGTAAAAATTAGTGCCATACAAGATCAGATGATCACTAGTCCTTTTAAATTAATCTAATGAAAGCATATATACAGCTTTAATGAGGACTCTCTAGCAATAAGGTTAGGAGAATTATGAGCTAAATTTGAGACTGTGGTTATAAAAACTATATCTCAAAATTTTGCCAAAAAATTTCATCAGGGATCGCAACACAAGAATTTCAGACAAAAGTCCTCCTCATACATAACCACTCAAATTATGGCTACTTTTCCTTTGGAGATGGTTTTACACTTTTATGAATAACCTATATGGATTTGGATCTTTTGGACTATCTTCTGTCACAATTGACACTGTGTTCCATCTATAGTCCATAAAGTGAAGTGCCTGTACACATGGATTGTTTCCATGAAAGAAACTGAGGAAGGGAAGCTTCAAGATGTTCAGGCATGCTTTGGAAACTAGGATTTCAGTCCTTCAGAACCAAGAAAATCCTTCTCTAACCTGTCTATGCAGTCTACTTCTTAATAGTGCTGTAAGTCAAAAGAGAAAACTACTAAACTGCAGCTCAATTTTTACAACAGGCTTGAGTTTCCTTTTTCCTTGTGGAATATACCTTTATACTCCAATACAAGCTCTCCTGACAAATCCAGATACCAGGTCCCTCTGATTTCTTTGTGATCAGCCTCTAAACCCTGTTTTCCTCAAGCTATGTCCTCTCTATGCTTCCTGAGCCTATTGATCCTCACCTACACACAGTGGCACTGCTATGCCCCTGATACTGCGTCTGACAGGAGTTAAACCTTCTGGGGTGAATTAACTTCTGCTTTGAGTTGGCAGGTAGTAGATAGAAAACAAATGGGTTTGGGAGCTCTGGGGATGTTATTGGTGCTGCTTTAAAGGAGCCAATGGAAAACAAATACAGCTAAATGAAAGAAAAGCTATTTATTTTACTTCATCTAAGCTTTGTTTTCAGGCAGAAAAAGAAGTGGGATTGGAGAAGGGGAGGAATCCAGGTCGGCAAATGATGCCCCCAGAGTCACACAAGATATGAAGTTGAGCCTGAGTATAATTTGGCTCCTGCATTTAACTGCGTTAGGCCAATAAAGCATTTTTATTACTACACACAAAGCAGAGTTGCCTGCCATCTCTACTTTTACTGAAGGTCATTAATTTCTTTTTTAAAATATAATGCATTCCTCCCTGAAAAAAACTTTCATGAAACATAAATTTTAAGTTTAGAAAGATGTAGTTACAGATGAGCTTTTAAAAATAATATCCACTATTATTCACTTTTTGGCACCATTTCATACAGCATTTCAACATATATTTTAAATGTTTAAATAAAGCCAAGGAATCAGTTTAGAAAACCTCTTGTTTTTAAGCAGATGACTTTCCCTAAAGATTTCTAAGTCAGCATTTGGAAAAACATGGGGTCATGTCAGCAAAATGTATGCTTTGTTTCAATAAATTCGTTAGCAGGTGGGTCATTTACTCTAATGCGAAGTGCCAAGTTATAGAGGCCAAAGGATTTAGAAGGTTCAAAGAGGAGAATTTACAGACCCAAAGAGGGGTGGCTGGCATGAGGACTTGCTCCCACAATTGTGAGCTCTTAGAGTCAGAGCAGGACTCCTGACCAGAAAAAACTTTTCTGGCACCAAGAAACTTTGTTCGTGAAAGGTTTACTCTATAGCTATAGCTCACATAAATTGTATAAGAAGCTAGTATTACTATTACTATTATTATTATTATTTATTTATATTGCATAGGTGCCCAGAGGCCCTACACAGGATCATTTTCCAGCTGTGTTTTGGACTACATGAACACAAAGATGTAGTTTACCTTGAAATCGCTTGAAGTCTCATAAGAAGTGATATATGAAGAAATAAAGGAAAGATATAAAACTTAAAAGAAAACAAATTCATAATGAAATTTATGCACATTATATATTTAAAAATCTGCCCTCACGATTTGTTCTATTTTATGCAGACTGTTCTAGGGAAAATATCTAAGGGCATAGGAGGTGGTTTTCTGCTAACTGCAGGAAGGGTTTTTCTTCACTTCAGAAACAGCATGGGAGTCATGCACAGAAAAGCAAAAAATGGCCTTGAACATGACTGCAGGGCAATGAGAACTCTGTAAAACCTTTGCAAGGAAAAGAAGATCAATTTCTAAGGTTTGAGGTTTGGTCACAAGCCAAGAAACTAGATTCTCCTCAAGGTTTGCTGAGCTTTCCAAATCCTCTCACAATGTTAGGAGAGGTTTGCAGGGAAAGTAGGCTGACATATAGTTTACAACGGATTATGCATAGTCTTGATTCAGTTCTTAAGGTCTGACATGAAATTCCTATTGGGCTTTGAGGTTATTCAAATCAAAATGATGGGCTGTAAACCCACTTGAGTCTGTTAAAATGATTCACATGAACCTCTGCAAGCTGAAATCAGATAGTTGCACAATAAAGCCCTAAGACATTTTCAAACCGTTGAGAACAATAGGAGTTTTGATCCTGACTTGATTTAGAGCAGTAATAGAGGTAAATTTGGACTTCTAAATTTATAACAAGCAGAAAATGCAAGAATCACCCAAAGAGCAAGGATTATGCAAAAGCAAAGAAAATGTTTATTGGCAGATGTTGTCAGTGCTGGAGTTTCTACCAGCAGCACAGCCATTTTAACTACGGCATCAAAAGATTAAGTAGCTCTTCTATTCTCTTCAGACACTTGTTCCACTCAGAAATATGATGCTTATACTTTCCAAAGCTAAATTTTACCATAACCATAACAATCAAACTTTCACATGATGATTATTGATTTACCACAATGAAAATTCCAATCTTAGAAAAGGATATATACCATATACCCATTTAGAAAAAAAATGTATATATATATATACACATATATTTGCAAGGCTTTCTTAAAATTCAATTATCAATATAAATGAAACCCGTCACCACATATTAAATTATTGACTGCTTAGAAATAAGTAAAATTAGAATTAGGAACACTCTGCAAAGTGAAACTTGCTCACAAGATCAATTTTATTTTTTAATTTAAAGAAATTAAATTAAAAATCTATTTTAAATCCTTTCCAGGTGATAAAATATATATTTTATTTATTCTGTCATATATTTGATATGTCTACTGTACTTTTGTTAAGTAACATGAGTGTATCTGTCAGGTTTCTTAAATGTGCAAAAATGAGTAGGTTTCTGATTGCAGACAATATATGGCATGAAACCAAAAACATTAAGGTTGTTTATATAACAAGGAGATAGTTTTGCCATTTCATTTTGTCCACTATTTATACAGCTATTATATCACAATACAACTAAAAAGTGCTCTTAGAGTCTGTTTTTTCTTAAAAAAAATTGCTATTACTGTGAGGTAGGAGATTCTGTATTGGCTGAATGTTAGAATAGTCCCCTGCCTCCCACTCTGTCTATTAAGAAAGCTCACACCTCATAAATAAATGCAACTAATAAAACAAAATCTCTCTTTTTTTTTTTTTTTAATATCTAAACCAGGCAAATACAGAAAAGTTACATTTGCTATTAACACATGGGCTATGATGAAGTGTTTGACTAGAGCACTGGTACCACAGCACAGAGAAGAACTTTGAAGGCAAAGCTTTGGTCGCACTGTGCAGTTTCTGCTGGGTACCCCTGTCCCCATGCCAGCTGGCTGCTTGCTGCCTCTCCCTCAGGATGCTCATTCTGGTCACAGACACATCTGGCCCCCTCTCATCCTGTTCTGTTGGCTCTCCTGCCTTTCTTCCAGTGATTCTTCCTATTTGGCTAATTGTTTCCAACCCCCTAATCTCCTTTTTCCAATTGCAACACAAACATGATATTTGTTCACAGTAAAATAAATCTCACAAAGCTTCTGAACTATTTGAAATTTTCACTTATATTATTCCATATACTTATGTGTATCTCTAGGTTTATTCTCTGCATGTAGCTGCCAATTGATTCAAATGATAGGGCACAGTCAGCTGTTTTATTATTCTCCTACCACAGTTTCTTAGTATATTACTGGTGCCCTCTACAGAATCATTAACAAAAAATAATGTAGAATGAAAAAGATTTCTTCAACAATGATGCCATTTCTATGCTACAATTTTACCACAGGAGAAAACTGATTTCCTCATGAAATTTTGAAATAAAATTCTGAAGGTTTTATATTGGCTTTGCTTTGAAATTGGAAAGCAGATTTCATTTTTTAAAAAAAAGTTTCACCAGGAGCAATGGTAATAAAGAAAAGACACATGAAATAAAATGGAGAACATTGGTCCAAAAGGAATAAGACGTAAAATTTCATTTTACGTCAAATACAAGTCTTCAAGGCAAAACTTGTCTTTGGAATGTGTCCACTAAGAAATGACACAGAAGCAAAAGCAGTCCAAATAAACGATTTTTAATTTAAAACTATTTAAAAGTCAACAATTGTCATTTTCAGCCATTATAAAGGGTGATAGCATGTTACCCCATACCATTAGGCCACTGGGAGTGTCTTAATGGTTTTGCAAAGCCTTAATCCACAAGTGTGCATTGCCACATGCCTTTTTCTTTACAGCCCCAACCCAACCCAGAGTAACAGAGCCATGTGTAACCAGAGCTGACACTTTCACACAGAGAGCACGGCTGGTTGCCTATCACAATGTAATATTAGGGGCAATAAGGTGTTTAGTAACTGTTTATGATACAGATGTGAGAACATAGTAGCACTTGAAGTTTTCCAAATGTTTTAGACTGTTTCAAAGTGTGTGTGTGGGATATGTAAGGCTCCATTGCTGAATATATTTCCCCTGTAACCTAAAGCTATGTTCCTCCCCCACCTCATTCCTCTTTTTTCTTACATCCTCTGAGTATAATTCAATTAAGAATAAGACATGTTTTCTTGCTTGCTAAAGGGAAGCATGTGTTATTCGTTAAAAAATTGGCTGGCACAAATGGGTGGCCTGTAGATAACATACCAGTTTATACTGCATTCCTTTTTTTTTTAATTAGACTTTACTTCTCATCCAAGTTTCTTTCCTACCCCCTTGTATATCAATTTCTGCTCTCTAGCTGTCTTTCCATATTTATGTTGAAGTGGGATGTGAACTCAGAGTAGGAAGTATCCCACGTGGTTCAAGTTAGGTTCAGAAATGGACAATTGTTTTGCCCACACACTTCTATTTTATTTGTCAAGAATGACTTTCACTGTCAGAGCAAAGCCAAGCTAACATGGAAAAAAGTCCACAGAACACAATGTGTTTATTTCCTTGGGGATGTCCTTCTCCAGCAGCTCCTGGGAGACCTTGGTTGGGATTCCCACCACCTGTTTTGCTTTGTTTTCTGTCACTATCACATCTGATTCCTTCTGGGTGGCATAAAATACACAGCACTGAAAACAGGGCCTTTGTCTGGTCCTCATGTTTTGCTGGTAATGAACAGTCAAGTTTCTTCATTCAGCTCCTTCATGACATTAAAAAAAGCTTTATGATAAACAGGTATCCTTTGATATCCCTCTGGTGGGCTGACCCTGAATGGATGTCAGGTGCTCACCAGAACCACTCTGTCACTGGCCTCCTCATCTGGGCAGGGGAGAAAAAACAGAACGAAAGGCTGGTGGGTCAAGGTAATGACTTAACTTCACTCCCAATTTGCTATACCTTCTTTCCCCAGCAGTGCAGGGTATGGGGAATGGGGGCTGTGGTCAGTTCATCACATGTGGTCTCTCTCACTCCTTCCTTCTCAGGGGCAGGATCCTTCACACTCTTTCCCTGCTCCAGTGTGGGTCCCCCACAAGATCACTGGTCCTGCCAGCTAACCTGCTCCAGCACGGGCTCCCCTCTCCATGAGGCCACAGGTCCTGCCAGAGGAGAGCCTGCTGCAGTGTGAACTTCCCATGGGGTCACGCAATCTCCTTTGGGCATCCCCCTGTTCCAGTGAGGAGTCCTTCACAGCTTGCAGATGAATCTCTGCTCCACTGGGGACCTCCATGGAGTGCAGGGGCACAGCTGTCTCACCCGGGCTGTACCACGAGCTGCAGGGGAATCTCTGCTCCAATACCTGGAACACCTCCTCCCTCTCCTTCTGCACTGACCTTGCTGTCTGCAGGGTTGTTCCTTTTAAGGTTCTCACTCCTCTCTTCCAACTGCTGCTGTGCCAGATCTTTTTTCCCCTTCATAACTCTCCAAAAGGTGCTACCAGCACTGCTGATGGGCTCAGCCTTGGCCAGTGGCAGGTCCATCTTGGAGGTGGGTGGCATTGACTCTGTTGGACATGGGGAAGCTTCTGGCATCTTCTCACAGAAGCCACCTCTGTAGCCACCCTGCTACCAAAACCTTGCCATGTAAACCCAATACAGTCTCATAGGGAATCCCTTGCCCCTTATACACAGGTTCCCACACCCTAGAGTTTCAAATGGTAATAAAGACAAGAAACACCACTGTTACCATTACCCATTATCATCAACAGGTAAAAGTTTCTGTTCACACATGAAACAGAATGTGTAGTGAGCAAAGTAAAACACATTTCTCAGACTTAAAGACTTTTAATCTGTGAAAATTTGAAAATTTCCTTACAGAAAGTGAGGTTAAAAGGAAGAAGAGCAAATGCTAGACTGTCTTAACTAGACTTGGTCAGGACCTCATTAACTGACTGTCTCTCAGCCTCACAGCTAAAATAAATAGAAATTTTCCTAACAGAGCTGTGATGTTTGTTTGCCTGTATGAGAGCACTCCCTCTTCTGATCCCCAGTGCCCTGCAGTGGGGCTTTCCCCAAACTTGGCCATGCTCCTTCACAGCAAGGTAAGACTTCCCGAAGGGAAGACTTTTTATAATCTTTTTAGCTTTCCAGCGTTAGTTAAAAAATATGAGATAAAAAAGAGCAGGGCTTTGGTAATAAAGAATTTGCAGCAGACAGACAATGTACGGTTTTCAACTCTCCCTATTTAAGATGTTTGAAATTTGTGTTGCTTACTCAATGTATTGATTTTTAACAAACAAGTCTATTAATGGTGTTGGTTTCTTGTTAAGCTGGTCAACTTTTCCAAGGCCATCAGTGCGATTAAACAGAGATGGAAGAAAATTATAAATGTTCATCTTACGAAATATTTTGTCACTTTAATTTTTAACTTAGAACATAATATTTTTTCAAAATATTTTATTTCTAATGAATTGAAAGTTGTAAATTATTTCAACATGTGCTTAGTAGAAAAATTAAGAATATGGTTGCATTCGAGATATTAGTCTTGATGTTTTTCTGATTATTATTTTCTTTGTATTTCATGACAGATAGTAGTGCTTACTGTGATGTCACACCAAAGCATTATGATGTCTCTGGTCTCAAAGTAAATTTAATTGTTTATAAAATGTTTAATGCAAAACAGAAAAGAGCTACAGAAAGTTAGCTACTTCACTGTTAAATTGCATGTTATGTACAAGTGACAAAATAATGAAAAAGTGTAAAAATAATGCCTATAAATTGAAAAATACTACTTGACATATATGAGTTTCAAACAGTTTTTAAATCATTTGTCATAAGAAATACTGGGAAACACAGTTCTTAATGCATAAAATGCCAACAAAAATCATGGTGTTGGGGACAAAACAAATCAAATTCTTCAAATAATAATTTCCTAAGGACACTTGTTCCAGTGAAGAATTTCCAGTCAGGCATACATTGACCCATTTACCAGATGTATTTTTTCCTTTAGTAATCATAAACCCAGCCAGCCTACCTTTCAGACAATGAAATGACCAACTAGAGTAGAGGATGCTTATGAGGAAATTCAGAACAGTTCCTTCAGCAAAGCATGCAGCAGACATAGAGAGCAGCATCTTTTTTAAAATAGGCACATTTTAAGTGCACAAAGAGAAGAGTGTCATCTGTCAGCAAACTGAGAATCTTTAAAAGAACTAGTTACATATATACACATACACATACACATGTACATGTACATATACATAAACATACACATACATGTGTTGGCCTGCAAAGGAAACTGTGTGGCTAAACATCTGCTTTTTTCCAGGTAGATGAGGACATCTGATGAAATATATTTCTTCTTCCTACAATCCTTTACTGCATGGATAAAAGCAGGTTTTTTACTATTAGTGGGTTCAGGAAACAAATATATTGTTAAATTACAGAAAAGTCTTGGTATACAGAAAGTGTCATGCTAAAAGATTACTCTAAAACCACACAAAAATTTTGAAGAGTGATCCTCTGCACTCACTTCTTAGTCAAACCTCTGAATTTCTAAAGGAACAGCAAATATAATTCAACTGCATAAATATTAAGCAGTCTAACCCAGCAGGTTATTGGATTTTGTACAGGGCATGAGTGACTGGCAAGCCCTTCTGCTGCATGTCAGTGCCAGCAGCATGGCTCTCCCTCATCCCCTGCCTGGTGTTCCTGCTCCACCAGCAGCTTTTATGGGCTCTCTTTGCTGTGCTTTAGCCTTTCTCTTTTTGCTTTCAAGGAATTCCAGACCACAGAACAAAGCACAAGAATTAGAACTTGCTTTCTGATAACATTTTGAAAATTCCTATTACAGTCAATTTTTTCTCATTTTCTAACAGCGAGATTCCATTAATGGTATGAACTAGAGAAACTATTGCAGGTGACTAAATCACATAAGATATGAGAGATGGCTGCCCTCACTGGTTCTTTCCACAGTGTTTAAAATAATAACATATTTAGAGCAGGAGGACTGTCATTACATCACAGGTATGCTGACAGGAAGAAAAGATAAAGTAGGATCTAAAGATCCAAGATCTTTAGAGTAGGATCTAAAGATCTTTAGATCCAAGTAGGATCTATACAGGCTTGCATTATTGTACAAATTATTCTCATTACTTCTCCTTCAGTATCTATAATGCTTCCTTGCAGCACATGGAAAAGTGGGATGTGATACAGCTCATTGCTTTCTAAATCTTCAGCTCCTGCTCATCTTCAACAAAAGTTATTATTTGATCAGCTTAGAAGGGATTCACCTCCTTTTGCAAACTTAAAATAGCCTGTTACAAGAAAATCCGATGTTTTTTATTCTCATCTAATCCTATAACAAAAAAGAAGTGCATCTGAAATGAGCTGAAAATGGTACATGAAATGTTAAACACTCACCTAACACTTTTGCACAGCACCTTCCATCCCCAAGAAATAATCGCTGATATACTTACACAGGTTAATAATGTTTAAAGAAATGCAACTTATAATATTACTCCCTCTAGTCAAAACTCAGGGTCTCATAGAATAAGTTGATGAGCAGAGACACATATATTTTCTGTGTAAATTGTCTTATTTGCACACAATCTTTGCTCAGTCTTGTTTCTCTGAGTAAAAAAAA
>VZRZ01008555.1:2150517-2202782 GCA_013398175.1 Climacteris rufus
AAAAAAAAAAATTAAGAAAAAATAGCAGACAACAGCTTCGTTGCTCAGAAATCCCCACTGTAGCCCCCTGCAGCTTGCTCTGTGTCCCACAAAGCTATTGCTTTTCTTTTCTCTCCTCTGAGGGCTGCTCTCATATTCCTTCAACATCTCTGCATTCAAAAGTGACAGTTTGCTACTAATTTCCTAATCCCTCTGCATGTCTCCCTGAAAGCTGGGGAATCCCTGGTTAGACCCACTCATGTCAACCTCTGCATGCCAAACAGCTTGTTTTTTCCAAACCCTTTAGGAAAACCAAATTATTTGTGCTATAAAACCTTAAGCTACATAGAACCCCAGAAATTCCAGAAAGGAGCCCTTTGAGAAGGCACATATTTGGAGATCAAATTGCATATACAAGAATATAGACAAGGGAAGTGATAGGCCCACAGTGCATGGAGTCAGTGCTTCAACCTGTTTTGGGAAGGTGAGGGAGGTTGAAGTGCTCAAAGACACAGGACAGAGATTCAAGAGGGCTGCAGAGGAGCTGAAACATTACACCAAGTATCACAACAGTTGAGGGATGGTCACCAGTATCCTTTTGGGCTGGAATTTTTCAATTCAGGGCCCCACTGGTGCATAGATCCCAGTGCTGCCACTGCAGGGAAGCTCAGAAATGACATTCCTGTGACCAGGGCTGCAGATGGGGCTCTACCATCCAGTAACCCTGATATGGGTGAGCAGTGGACAATGATTCTGATGCAGACACCTGGAGCCAAAACCACTTTATTTCCCATTCAAAAATAAAGCAGCACTTTAATAGGCAGTAGAGCCTTCCCAGACTCTCCATGCCTTAGGCATGAGAACAATTTGCTCAGCACACCACCTCCACGCCACCACAAGGACAATTAACTCAGATTACAGTTTTCTAGCAGAGCATAGCTGCTTCCTTTGGTGACCTACCACTACTAACAGAGCATCCTAAGCAGTCGTGCCTCTTCATCACCAGTTCCTAAAGCTAACATTTTACTGTTTTCAGCACAATAAAATTAATCCTTGGTTTAATCCTGCTGTTTAAAATCTTTGCCTGTAATTGCAAATGTACTGCTAATGCACCATGATTCAGGCAATATAATAATTTGCCAAGACTGAAGGTAGATTATAAAACTGGTGTCAACTAAAATTTTAGAATGGTCATTATTCTGCTGGACTTTTTGCAGGCATACCCAGAAACTGAACCCACCTGCCTCTGTTGCCTAAGCGTCTGACAGAAGAGTTACATAGATGACAGAGATATGAGGGTTAAATAAGAACACAATTATAATTGCTTAGTGTATGTGAGCAGCCCATGGTAAAAGTAAACCACTATATTAATGCTTTGTGGTGGACCAATTACTTCAATCTTGATATAATTGTGTTCCAGGCCAGGCTCTCAAATGATTTAACATTAGTGTAGCTCAATTATATTTCTATTCAGTGAGCTATAACAGTATGTAACAGCTGAGGATCTGGTACAGACTCCATGTCTCACAAATACAGTCACTGAAGGCTGCTCTTAGCCTTTTTTCTACTCCTATTTCCCTTATGAGTAAAGGCAGAATTTTTGTCAATCACTTCAGAGACATTGCCTTTGGATGTGCTAATTTAATTCAGCAGGACAGACAGATCTATAGCAGCTGGCAGCAGACAAAGGATGGGCTGAAGGAGGTTTTCTAAAGTTAATACTATTCTTGGTGAAGATAATTACAGACTTTTAAAAGCCAACCAATGAGCTCGGAGAGCAGCAATAAACTCCATGCATCTGAGGGAACAGGGAAAAGCAGCATTGTCTTCTGCCGCAGATCTGCATTCTGTATGTGACTCATGGGAAGACGGTCCGAGAAGTTTCAGTGGAGCCATCCGTACCCTGCCAAAACAGAAATGCTCCACAACATCAAATATTCCTGCTAGTGCTTCACTTCTGAAGGAAACTGGAGTAAAATACTGAATTAAAATTTCTTACCCAGCACCAACATTGAGCTGCACATGACAAAAGTTTGGATGAGTTGTGAACACTTCAGAGAAGACAAAAATGAGAAATGCTTGAATGATACGCAATAAATGAAATTAAATAAAGTACAAAATGTTTTCTTAGGAGAGAGAAATGCCTAAACAGTAAGGGAAAAATGTCAGAATAGACAGGAGACTGCGAACAAGAATCGACATGTTACAAACAGTGCTGAGTCAACCAGCTGCTGCTGTTACAATAATTAATTCTTGGATGCATTGTCTGGCATGTGATTCTTAATAAACAGAAGAGGTAAACTGCCCTATGTAACATTTGTGGAGCCATATCTAGAGTATTGTGTCATCATTTGAACTTCCCACATAATGAGAGCTCTAAAAATTATACCTAGCAAAAAGAATGAGGAAAGCCCGAAAAATCCAATTAGTCCAGAAAATACAATATGCACTCTTTTTCTCCATGCCTTTTCTTGGCAGAAGCCCTAGCTTTCCCAGGTCCAATCCTTTGTTTCCTCTCATCTGTACTTTCCCTGTTGATTTAATTTTTCATTAGAGGTTTTGGGTTTGGGTTTTTTCCTACTTTTTCTCTTTTCAGTTCTATCAGCTCCTTACCTGGTTTACAGCACAACCATACAAACAGTATGTCAGCACTGAGCAGACAGTAGGAATGGCTAGTCACAGGTAAAATCACCTGAAGTAGGCACTTCTGTTGAAATTAAATAGTCCTCCAAGACTGCACAGGGTATGTCTTGCAAAGTATATAAAGCTGTTTTAAAGATGATCAACTATTGACATTCCCACCAGACCTGGCTATTATCCAAATGCACTGAGATTTAATAAATGAGATACAAGATGTTAGATAAACTTCTGACCATAAAGACAGATTAACATTGGAACATATTATATAGAATGAACATGAAATCTTTGTTCTCTGAGGTTGGTTAAGCAATGTGAATTAGTAGTACATGTACATGCAATCTAATTACATTTAAACTATACAATGGACTGACATACATATGAGTCAGCCCCGGGGCAGAATATGATATAGGTGACATGCAAAGGCAGTCTAATCCATGTCATAACATGAGCCAAAGCCAGACAACACAATGCAACACAATATAAATTAAAACTTTTGAACATCATAAAGTACTGTGCAGTGCTCATCTTTTATTTTGGAGTAGTCTGTAGTGCAGGAAGGATATCCAAGGTGGTTTTTTTTTCATTAATAAAAGCACTGTTAGCAGGGCAACTGGTTTCCACTCGCAGTGGTGGCAGCAGCACTCACTGACAGTCTGGTCCATCCTAAATTGAAATGGCTCATAAATCACTAATGGTTCATATACCATAGTACCCCATGATCTGGTCAGACAGATCTGAGGTAGTTCTGTTGGAGCCTGGAAAGATGGTCAGGAACGTTTAAAAACAGTAGGAATTGCTGCCTATGATTAAGTGTCTGGCATTCTTTCTTCAGGCAATACACAGTCAAAGTCTCTTGCAAGGTAGTCAGAGCTTTGTGCTACTGACTGCACTGTCATTTGCATAAAGTACAAAATTGTACTGCAGTCCTGTCCATTTGTCATTTTAAACTTCACTTTTCTAGAGGAGTTACAAAGCCAGTGCATAAAAAAAAATAAAATAGCAAATCATCCTCACAACTTCTTTGTGCTTAGTGGTTTTGTTTCCCAACCAGTTGTCAAAATGACTATCCAGCCACATATGTTATTTCTGCTAATTTTCATCTTCCACTACTCTCACTTCAGTGAAATTAAACTAGAAGACAGTACAATAACCGTAGCTTAAAATATTAATAATTTAATTCAAATACTCTGCAGAAAAGAAAACCAAACCATTGTTCAAAGGTATAGCACTTTTCAGAATGAGACCATAAGTTCCTGAACTACAGCCTTGGAAACTGAGGAGGTCCATTTAGTTGCAATATTAGCATTTGGAATAGGAGATTCAGATTCCACTTCAGTTATTCTGGTGCTGAGAAGACCCCTAATTAACACTGTGTGTATACATTCTATTAATTGACTAGCTTTATAAAAATAGCCCTGGTTTTTAAAACTTCCCAGTGTAGCTTTCTTTTACTTATTTTTAAATGGGAAATAGGTCAAGAGACTGGCAAATTTGAGAGCTAGATTTTTTGAGATACTGATGAGTTTTGCAGTATCATTATCACTGTATCATTGTCATTTTAAATCAGTTCCTCAGAATCTAGCAGTCCTACCTGTAGTAACAGCCAAAGTGGAATGGAATGGCTCTGCCATCTCTCCAAATGAGACATAGTTTCATCAGAGCAAATACAGTTTGGGGACAGGACTCCGTTCTACTTTAGTCTTATGCACCTGCAGAGTAAGCCAGAGTAACCCGCTGACCCAGATGAAGGGGCTACAATTCTTCCATTGTAGAAATTAAGCACCCTGGATAACCTGGGTCATTTTCAGGAATATCATTTACTGTTTAGTCAACTGGATAGCAACTTACAACTTTCCAAAGCAATGTTTTGTTGCAATTTCCAGTAGTCCATTTGTTAAAAGGCTAACAATAAAAAATCTCAAGTTGTTAATAGTTCAGTATTTCATATTAAGAGTGAAGTAAATTATTTTAAGCACGGCACATTTATTGGCATAGGATCTTATACTATTACATCCAGCTTGTCTGCAGTAGAATAACTACCTTTTGCATCCACAGAGGAACTTAAATAGATTGCCTGATTTAAAAAAAAAGTTTTATTTAGAACTCCATAACCTCGGGCCATCCTTTGGAAAGCACCCTAATAAGACCTCCATATGCTGGAAGTGCACTTGGTCAGTTTTCCCACTGATTAAATTGCCATCTGGGGTGACAAATGACTTTTCTATACTCTGTGATTTGACTCATTAATCTTAGATATATATTGATGCATAAACTACATCACATCACAGCTAGAGGAGATAATGCACCTACTTTGTGAATTAGTTGTGATCAAATATTATTTTGAACTTGCATGTGATATAATTTGCTGATAAATTTTTGTTTTAAATTAAGATTCCAAATAGAGCTGGTGTTACACAGTTCACACTGAGTATGGATCACTGTTTGAACATCCAGAAGTGAATACATATACAAGAAGGTTCATTTGTTTGCTGCAGTCTTTCAGACAGAGCAAGTATCTGAAATACAGGAAAAATATTGGCCCACGGGGACTCCTTACTGCCATGGTCAGACTTCTACCAATGACTGGCTTAAAACAAGCTCAGCTATTTCTACATTTTACTTCTCAGTCTGAACTGACTAGAAGGGAGTTGTCTCAAGGCACAGCTAAGTAGAAACTGTCTAGTAAAAGAAAGAAAGACAGGATGTTCCAACCTTCCTCCCTGATGATCTCCATTCTTGCTGTTATTGCAGCAGGATGGGTTGGAGTAACCAGGGGATGACAGTAGAGTTGTGAATGGCAGTAGGGTGTGTGAGCAACCAGCACTCCATACTCTGCCCTCTAAAAGCCAAGGAAACAGATGGTGAATAAAAATGGCCAAAGGAAGAAGTAAAGGAAAAAAGAGAGGAGAAAATTATTCCTGCTTCCAGGGTGAGCATGGTGAAGCTGGACAATGCAGAGGAGGAGGGATTTACTGTGAGATCCTGTGGAATTTCCAACCACACTTCAACTGGGTCTGTAGACCTTACCCATCTTTTAAACCTAGCTCTAAAACTAAGCCATGGCTTTCGCCACTGGTTCTTGTCAGTGGCCCAGATAACAACCTTTTCAAGGGATAATTATTTTTTAGTAACCTAGCTCTTCCTAAGAGGATCCTTCTTGCTCCCACTGAGCAGGACCTTTTCCTCTGTCTTAACCATAACACCAACCTTACCCCTAGATTTCCACAACCACTAGCTATATGAAGCCAAGGGTCTCATCCATTGCCTTCCTATACACTTTCTCCAAAATTTCAGCAACTTCCCTATAATTTTATTCCTTCCTAGAAAACTCATTATCCTCAACATCAGAACTGAATCTTACTTGAATAGCTGAGAAACTTTGAGCCATTTCATAGTGAACTTTTTACTTTTGTTCTATCTCTGAAAACTGCTGTCAGCATGTAAACATGTACCTAGATATTTTGGAAGTTTGTTGCCATCTGCCTTGTAGCTAGTGGATGGAGAGAATCACAAATCATACTCATTGCAAATGTGAGACTACTTCAGGTTTTTTTAGATTAGATTTTAAGAACTTTTTGACTGTGAAGGCAGTGAGGCACTGGCACACGTTGACCAGAGAAGTTGTGGATTGCCCACACCTGGAAGTGTTCAAGGTCAGGTTGGATGAGGCACGGAATAACCTGATTTAGTGAAAGGTGTCCCTGTCCATGGCAGGGGGATTGGAACTACATGATCTTTAAGGTCCCTTCCAACCCAAACCATTCTATGATTCTGTGACCAACACCATCCATGCCATATACTTCCAGTTTCCTTTATATGACTGATCACTGCTCTCTGATCACAATTTGATATGTTTTGAGATCTTTGAACAAAAACTTCCCCAAGTGTACCCACAGTTATCTGACACCTTGAGTATTGGTGCTAGTACTAAACCTGAAGTTTCTCCTAGTGAGTTGCTCCCCAAAACCCATTTGACAAAAGAAATCCTCTTTTCTCTGTTCATCCTGTCTACAAGGTGCCATGGTCACAGGTAACAGAATGGGACAATACTGTGCATCTAACACTACTTATTTCCAAGAATGACATTTGCTTAACTATTTCATATGTATCTTTAAAATATGCTTATAATTGAATTCCTATGATAATTTGTATGATCCTCCCCCTCACAGGTGTTCTGTGAAACACTCTTCTGGATTCCTGACTTATCTACAGGTTCCCAAAATCTAGGAGTTGTCTATCTGCAGTCAAATATTTGTATAATTAAAATAATGAATGGTTTCTATTGAAGATAAAATAAAATTCATCAAGAAGGTTACCTAAACTGAGTTGTGGGGCGAGATTTTTCCCCCATACCCCGTTCTCAGTCTACAATATGCTACACAGCATCTTTTTGCTTTTCTAAAATTGTTCCTAAAAATTAAACCATTTTATACAATCCTAAGCTTGCAATTTATCTCAACACACTGCCAGGGTCTCTCTAGCCCTGTGTCTATCTTCTCTAACAAGCCATTCCTAAACATTCTCTCCTGAAACAGAAGGATCATTCGTTTTCAGGTACTTATCATAAGGTTTCAAAGGGTACCTAAAAATAGGTCATACCGATAAGAGTTTCATTTGACAAATGTCAGGCTCTTCTAATACTTCCCTTTGTAAGACAAAGGGCAAGCCAACATTTTCACAGCTGTCAAGTAACTCACTGCACTGAAACACAGTAGAATAATACCTGACAGTGAACCATCGCTGCATCTGAGTCCTGGTTACATAAGGTAGTATAGGAAAATGAGTGTTTTTCAGATTAACTTTAATGTCAAGGCTGGTAGCATGAATGTAATTATGGCTGATATTTTTATGCTGCAGTCTGACAGATAGTTAGCAATAAATACACCACCTCATGCAGAAAATGAGCAGACTTTCAGTAATGGAAAAAGGAGGGTGTCAAGTACTTGCACAACTTTTGTGCATTTCTTTCTCTTGAGCTTTATTACTGACTTGGAAATGCTTCAGATCACTGTTTAGGTTTTCAGCCTCTTCACCTCACCTTTCAGACAGAATTTTGAGAGCAGCTCTGATTTCCATTACCTAGCAATGCTTGTGGCATCCATCTTTCAAATGAGAAAGTGAGACCTGTGATCTTTGGGACAGAAAGCATTCATGAATCGTGAATAAGGAGGTGAACTTTAAGTGGTGTGACTACTGCCTACATTGCTGAACAGTGAAGTCAGCATGGCCATGCCAAAAAACTGGCACAACAATGGGGAACGCCAGGCTGTGAGTGCTGGCTGCACAGATGGAGGGTGGCACAGGACTGTGTGTGTCGGGGAAAACAGAGAGTGCAAGTGCTATAGGTGCAGTGTGAAAAAAAACCACCCTTTGAGAGTATAAAAACATATTCTCTTCTCTGTCAAAGGAGCACAAGTCATGTTGATGGAGGGGAAATCTACAAGAAGTTGATGACACTAACCCATTCTTGCCATTTTTGCGCTATATTACAACATTTACAGAAGATTGGAATGAATTAAAAAATTATAGAACTACTCTTTTCCCTGTAGTTGTCCATCATTTGCTTTTCACTATGGTAAGCTGAGAGTTTAAGAGTTTTTATAGAGGAGGAAAATCAGTTCAGGGCAGCAAAACAAGAAGATCCAATACCATCACACTCCTCAACCTTGCCTATCTTTATACTATGCACATTTATACACCCAGCTCTCACAGAATGAGGATTTATATTTTTAAAAGTGCTCCCTATCACCATCAGTATTCAATTCAAGGACTCTTTTAGTCAAATGGCCAGCAGAAAAGATAGGATTTAAATCTTATGTTCATTGAACATCAGAGGTTGTTTTAATCAAGCCATTTCACATGAATGCACTACATCTATCATAAGAGGGGTTCCAAGTGGTGATTTTATAATTTTTCCATTTGGTGATTGTGTAAACTTCTTCCTCCATATGCTCAGGAAATTAACACTTAATATCATATTAATGAATCAGCTTTCATTCAATTGTTCAATAACAACCTATTCTAGATTAATATTTATCAATAATGTTGCTGAAGCAGATAGTAAGTCCCAAACAAGCCCTTGGTCATTCTTCTGTAGAAAAGAATCATCTAGCTAAAATAAACTGTAGACATTTTCAGATTGATCTGGACAGTCAAAAAATTATTAATGTACATCATAAAAACATTTGTATAAAATTTATTTAAATTAGCTTCTATCTCACAAGTATTTATAGCTGTTCACTCTCAACAAGCAGCAATAACCATCATGCCAGATCTTCACAGGTTTCAGAACTGATAACAGTATTCAGGACTGCATATACTAAAGTACAGAATAGTGGTATTCACTTCTGTGTGAACTGTGGTGTAGAAATGAGAAATAATAGGATATTCTCGTGGTTTTATAACATCAGTGATTGTTATAAGACAGAAGAAATAGAACATTTTAAGCATCTAGTCTGCAGTGCCATCTTCTGTGCTTTAATACAACACAACCATTGGTCTCCTTTTCCCCTTTTTAATAAACTGTTACTATCTGTGTCAAGTCACCTTCTCTCAGTGTTAACAATGGTTTGAGGTCTTCATTTCAGATAATGTCTTTTAGATCTCTGTGTCATTAGTAGCAACAAGTATGCTGCAAGTTTACTTCTGTGTGATTCAATGTAGTACAGGCTATACTATTTCAAGAAAGTCATGTTGATAACTCTGTTGATAAGATTTGCTCTCTGACTAAGATATTCTATGTTGTTCAACACACTCCTCTTGAAATCAACCAATTGTCTCACTGGTTTTGGTGGGATGCGGTAGTTAACGGCATATGAGCATCCCACCCCATACGGGCAGTTCATCCTACCAAAGTCCTGTATGGAGGCCTCTCTCCTGAAATGTTATCACCCTTAATTCCCACCGTGAAATGTAGAATTGTAGATTCACAGTGTTTCACAGGAGTATTCAGCAACAAGTAGAGGCAGATACTATATACAGGCTAGTATGATAATAGTGCCTTTCAAGACTATTTTCACAGCCACAAGTTCATACCTAATCTACTCCAATAAAAGTGAAAATTTACTGAGAAGAAGTATGGATGTTCGACCATAAAAGACAAAACAGAACTCTATTTTGAAATAGAATTAAGCCCTCAGAAAGGAAACAGGGGAAATCCAAGCACCTGCAATGGATCTTGGGTTTGAGAGCAAAATCCTGACCTTGGCAGCAGGAAAAATATGAGACTTTCATATTTAGTCTTGACTCTAAATATGTTTGAAGATGCACATGATGAGGAAATTCCTTCCATGATTTCTTTTTAGATATTTTCAGGACTAAGGCAAGCTGGATGGGTATAATGGAGAGCAAAGTATGTGACCCAGATGCGTAATTTTCAGCTCTGTGCAACGTATAAGGAAACAAATACATATTTGACAACTGTGTGTGGGTCATTATTACAGACTCCATGTAAGAATGAATAACCGTAAGAGAATTATGAGCACTCGATGATGAAGAAGAAATTTGATATAACTGGCATTGTCACAATTTGTTGAGATGCATCACATAATTGGCACATGAAAACTTATACAATTTGTTTTATAATGTTATAATGGATAATTGAATCATAGAAGCTGAACTCTCCATTAAAAGTACTGTTATCTGTGTAAGTTTTAGTCGTGATTCAAAACCCAAGGATCATGTGGGCACATAGATCAATGTTTTACTTGACATATCTTACCAAGAGAACCTGCCACTGACATAACTCTCCTCTAAATTATGAGAATGTGTTTCTTCCTAAGTATCTGCTCATTATGTGCAAGAAGAATCATGATGTTACGGGAACTTGATTTTGAGAAATGTAGACTGGTGATCTCATATAGCTGGTAGTAAAACTTCTAAGGAATCCCTAGAAATATGCATGATTATTTTATAATGCTCAAGGAATTACAGCTAAAAAAGACAATTTTGGATTTAGTTGTGCTAGATAAAGCAGAATATTCATGGTATGAGGAGTTAGCAGTTGCCTAGAAATTGTGGATCATGATCTCAGATTCAATAAGACCAAACACTGACCCAAACATTGATATATTACGAAAATGCATAGTACTCCAAACTAGTTTATATTCAAAATCTGAGGAAACTAATGAAAACACTGATTAGAAGGAAAAATACTGGCAGGCAAAGAAATTAATAAAAATCTCTGGAGTTTCTAAGTGTCACTGTTAAGAATGGGAATGAACTCAGCTAGAAGTCTGTCTTCATTCACTGGCAAGGACAAAACCACAACATTTTACAGAAAATATGTGGAAAAAATATGAAATTGTGAAAAAAAAATAGGATCTATGAAAGCAGTTTAGGACACCAGTGGATTATACAGACTATCAGAATTAAAGACATTCTAAAAAAATACTTGAAAGTGTATAGGGAACAAATTAAATTATAGAGCGGTCCATTATCAAATGCAAATTGTAAAATTGTCAATAATGATATGGAAAGAACAGAAGTTTTTAATAAATACTGGGTCTCTATATTTGGAAAGAGTGCTGCATTCATACCATATGAGGACAGGGAGGCAATTTCTAGGCTATTAATAAGCCTTAGACAGAAGTTAGAAAGCATCTACTTAGGATAAATGTTATTGAATCAGGAGGCCTAGAAAATTTACATCAGTGGGTCATAAAATGCTGGTTAGGAAATGTGTGGCTCATTGATATTAATTTATAATAAAAATTGCATATATATATATATATAGATAACCCCCATATATATATGTATCTATATATACACACATATATATACACATATAAAAACATATAGAATATATATTATATATGTGTATGAATCTATATAGACACACATATATATAATGTGTGTGTATATATATATATATATATACACATTCATGCCTACATTCAGAAAATGCCAGGAAGTCTCAAAATAGCTAACACAATGCAACTACTACAAATAGCAAAGAAGAGTGATATAGCTAAAACTGGGTTAGTTGGTTGGTCTTAAGTCTCAGCAAAAATCCTAAGATATCTGACTCATGATTTAACAACTAAACTGACTGTGAAAAAAGAAAATAGCTCTTTCCAATTTATCTAACTTTGATAGTATTAAAATTTTTGTTGATAAAGGCCATGTGCAGAATTACATCCTTACATATCCCTAACTGCCAGTGAGTCAATAATGCACCATCTGAACATGCTCCAGTATCAGAGTTGCACAGATGTATCTGTACAACTCCACATCCAGGCTGATCAGCTTCCCTCTCAGAAGGACTAACCAACCAAGGTACAGCACCCTTCTGCTTTCTTTTCTGAAGCCAGTTTGTTCAGTACTGGATTAAGGAGGTCCTCACTCCATCACACCACATTAACACTCCCTTAGATTTTGTAATCATTTTGGACTGTATGTCATTCAGTCAAAATATTAACATCATGTAAAACACCCCCAGTAACACCTGCTAAATTAATTCACATTTCATTCATTTAGCATTAATTGTTGACAAGTGTCAGCACACAGTTGCTGGCGAGCAATAGCCAGCAAAGGCATTTGTTTTCACCGGCACCTGGAGTGTGGAGAACATTAATGGTCCTCTTCAGTAAAGGTCTCAAAGACACTGTAAAAGAGTTGGTTGTAAAAACACACTGAAAATTTCCATATATTTTTTCACATTTCAGTAAATAAGAAGGGCATGATGCTGAAGTTAGAGCTAACTGAATTTCTTGCGGAACTGCCCTCATAATTTTTTGTTTTCATAGAAATCAATGTCATGAAGCAACAGGGAAAAGAACTCTGCACTTACAGAATAAGGGGCTCTAACCTGGTAACTAGTGACAAAGAAAATATTTGAGATTAACAATCTAATGCAAATTCCCCTTAAAATGTTATCATAAATAGATGACATGATTCATGGTTGGAAAAAAAAAGGAAATTATGAACTCTGTGTGAGTGAGATATTTAAATTCGGCAAACATATAATTTTGTGTGGAATTAAACTGGTAGTAGATAAAATTAGTGGATGAGATTATCTAATATTCATAATCCAATTATTTTTAAGATATTGAAAGATTTAAAGTATGAAGACTGAGAAAATACTTGAGGACGTACCGGCAATTATGAATGTTACCAGGCTCTTAATTGTAACAAAGTATTGAAGAATTGGTGTTGTAAAGCTAACATTAGGCAAATGGCAATTTGGTGTTGAAGAGTGGACAACAAAACTGAGGATGGTTAACAAGGTGACAATTGTGATGGATTTTCTAAATACTTTTCCTAATACTTTTAATTGAATGTGTGATGTCATTAAAAAACAAACAAAAGAACAACAACAAACCAAAAAATTATGTGAGGAAAAGTGCCAGTACCAGGTCAAAATACTTGATCTGATGACTCACTCTGGCCTTAAATATTTGTAAGCACATGAAATTATTCACTGATTCTCAGGGCTTACATAACAGTAACCATCAGTAAAAAGTCTTCTTTCCAGCTGGCTAAAAGAGTATTTCCTGGAAGGCAGTGACCTGGCCTCGGTTATTCATGCTTTTGTCATTTCCCATTTAGACTGCAGTGATTCAGCGTTCAATACAAATGGCCATACAGTTTCAGTGCTTGCAGACATTCAGCTACTCAAGAAGGCTACATCTCATTTCAACAGCACAATCCACTGGAAATATACTAGATATGCCTGCCAGGCTTTTTCTTATCTTTCCATAGACGACCTAAAGAAGTTCAAGGTCCTGATTCCTTTCTTTAGGACCATAGCTGAAGGTCGGGAATGAAAAGGTCTTCATGAAGCTTTATGTTGAAAACCAAATTTGATAACTTGTTGCTAGTTTTCTCTAATATAACGTATTACTTACCCCTTTCCTGTAACTATATCTAAATGACCTTTAAGGGGCAGACCAAGATGCTTCTATACGTGCTCCTACCCTGTAAAGACGTCAGCCAGCTGTGATTCAAAAACCTTTTTATTAAACACTAGTAGAATGGTTTAAATTGGAAGATACCTGAAAAGGTTATCTAGTGCAACTTCAAGTCAAAGCTTATCCAAATTCAAAGTTAGGTCTGTTGCACAGACCTTGTCCAGTCAAATTTTGTGTCTCTCCTAGGACAGATACATCAAGACCCTTCTGTGTTACCTAGTTGAGCCTTTGACCACCTTCATGGTGATTTTTTTTTCCTTATCAATAGATAGTACTTCCCTTTCTGTAAATTTTAACTCCTAAGTCTCACCCTTTCATTATATAAATCTCTGAGAAATTTGACTCCACCTTCTGTGTAACCATTCAGTTTAGCTAAACACAGCACACATTTCCCCACATTCTTCTCTAAGTGGGTCAAACCCAGCCTCCTCAGCCTCTTGCTCCTTCAGTATCTTATGATAGGTAAAGTAGACATAGTAATTCAAGTGCAACATCATAAATGCTGGATAGAAAACAGAAAATAATCACTCCCTGGACTGGCTGGCTATGTTCTCTCTAGTGCAGCACATACACTGTCAGCTTTAAGTTCTACAATGCTCACCCCTGACTTATGTTCCACTTCTTGCCCACAGGTCCTTTTCTGCAAAGCTGCGCTTTGATGTAGTCTATCCCATCTGATCTGGTGTATCTCGCCCATACCTGTTCACAATTTATTGTGCAGGCAATTCTGTATCAGAGTCAAGATTTCTTCGGGAGTAATCTAAGATGATGGAATTTAGGGCCAAAGTCTAGGATTTTATAAACCTAACTGCTTTATTCAGCATGTGAAACATAAGCTTCAAACTATTAATTACACCAATGTTAAGCAATGTGAATGTTAAGAGAGAATCAAAAAGCCCCCAAAACGCCTCCTCACTGAGAAACTTCCTCTTCCTTCCCCTTTCCACTAAAAAAAAAAATAGTTAGCAAAACAAGGCACTGAACACACACTTCCCCTGGTGCAGAGAGAATATAAAAATAAACTGCTCAGAACAGATGTTCAAAGGCTGACAGCCATGTTTTTCACTGCACTGGAAAATATATGAATACTTTACTGCTGAGCCCAGAGTAACAAAGAAAATGAGAAGGAAAGAGAATTCTTACTACTTACCTTTCCTTTTTCTGTTTGGCAACTGAAATTATGCTATTACAAAGCTATAAATGTATGATGATCATTATGATAAATGATCTAAATATGACTAATATTATCAGCCAGATTATGAAAAAAGCTTATTCTCAGAGTATTAGAGTTAAGGGCAAAAAGCACAAGAGGATCTGTCATTCTGAGTAAAACAATCCATAAAACCTCATTCAGTAATTTCCATGTTCAGTGCCAGCTATATGCAACTTGAATTAGCATGTGTGTTTGGATATATGCCACCTTACTTGACAACATGAAGAAAGAAAAAATTTACATGTCCATTGGCAAGCTGCCCTGATAGTTAAGCACATTCTTGATTTTAAAATATGCACATTATTTTCAGCCTAAATTACTTTACCTTTGATTTTCATCTGTTTAGAGTACATTTTACTGTCTGTGTCTGCAGGGTCAAAGAGCTTCCTACTAACCGATACCCTATCCTTGTGGAGGCACTTTGTATTTATAATTAATTGCCTCCTAAATACCTCTTGTGCAAGCTAAATAAATGGGGGAAATTTTACCATAAAATATTTTTGTAGGTCTTTTATTGAAAACATGAATTGCCTTTTTAAAATACACTTTCTTGAAAGCAATGAGTTGAAAGCAGGATAGAACAGAAATGTATTCCAATCAATATTTTGCTTAGCTCCTGTTGTTTTACCACCTCAGGACCCTTAGCTAAAACTTTCTCATTATGGGTCCAAGGATGATACTAACAAAACCAACAAAATTAACAAAACAATAACAACAACAATCCCCCCACCAAAAAACCCAAACAGAAATCCCAACCAAACAAGTAAAAAAAACCAGTTCTCACTCTGTCGCTAGAATTGTCATTTTTTTTCCAGGCCCACAGAAAAACATAACCCCTTTAGGGGGTTACAGCATAACTTCACTCACATGCTCCAGCTGTACTTCACTGTGCTATAGAAATCACCAATACTTTTAATTTTGGGAGATTAGGAAATTGAGATATTCTCCATACCCTTGTTACATTCTCTACAGCACTTGGACTGAGACCATTCTGACAGTGACGAAGAGTTTCAACATGTTGTCTGCTTTGTTAAAGCTTTGACAATCACAGAATCACACAATGGCCTCGGTTGAAAGGAACCTTAAAGATGGTCTAGTTACAATCCCCCTGCTGTAGGGGGATTCTACTTCCCACTAGACCAGGTTGCTCAGAACTCCATCCAGCCTGGCCTTGAACACTTCCAGGGATGGGGCAACCGTGCCATCTCTGGACAACCTGTTCCACTGCCTCACCATCTTCACTGTAAATAATTTCATTCTGGTATCTAATCTAAACCCACTCTCTTTCAGTTTTAAGCCATTCCCCCTTGTCCTGTCACTACAAGCCCCTGTAAATAGTATCTCTCCATCTCTGCTGTAGCCTCCTTCCAGGTATGAGGCAGGCCTAGGGATATTGCCACGTATAAGCTACTAAAGACATCATGGAGTTAAACAGTAACACAGCAGGCATAAAAACAACTATGGAGCCACATTCAGATGGATCAGATAGATCTAGTATTTCTTGACATTTGTGGGAACATTTCCATTGGCTTCAGAGAGTACAGAATTGCCCAAAACCAGTAGATTTTTTTGTGGTTGTTTTTGCATTTCAACAAGCTGGATTTAAATTCATTAACATTCCAAATGAGATCAATAATGAATAGTTCAGTAATAATTACCAGGACTCCACAGAAAACTCTATAAATTATGTCATGAGCTATACACCACATGTGCCAATTTTCCATAAACAAGGGATTATTGCACTCTCTGTTTTCTAACAATAAGCACGTTTGGTAATTGTGACTAGAACTATACATTATTCATCTGAATTTAAAACTGTGCTCGTTTCTTCCTTTGCCAAAATTGTCCTTCCATTCCAATACCAGGTCTGTAAGAAACAGATTCATCTGAGGTTTCCTCCAAGGCAAAAAGGTTCTCTTGAACATCTGAATTTGAGCTGAAAATTCATGTTCTAATAAATTTGCCAAAGCTAAATGTGATCTTCCAATACCTAATTCAAATGACTGCAAGACAATTGGGCTGCATTCTACAATAATTTCCTTGCATATCTCATAGTGCTGTAGTGTTTATCCTAAGGTTCAAGCTCCTAGAGTAAAGTGACTATCTAAAAATCTCCTTTATTTATCTAAAAATAAATAAATTATTGTACTTCCTGATCATGGATGGTGCTTCAAACCTGAGGCTAGAGAAGGCCATGGTAAATACTTTTATTTTAAACATTACATTTCATCCTATTTCATTAATGCATAACCCGTGGTTACAATATTTTTCTGCATTGTAGACCAAAATCAATGGTTAAGCAAAAATCAGAACAGAAAAGAAAGAGAATTTTAGAAAGGTACTTTTAAATTGTGTAGAGCAATTGCCAGTTGTGAATTTGTTGGTGCATTTTACTTGGTGAACACTGAATTCTCAGCAGTTAGTTAAACAAGGACATAATTTATTGTTAAGCAGAATTTAAAAATCATGTTTACAGAAGTTGTAACAGCATTCCCAAAATTATTACATAGAACTATGAATTTTACTGTAGTCAAAATTTAAACTGATGGTTTGAATCTAAATGTGGAAGATTATTCAACAGATTCCCTAAAAAATTAGCCTTAAAAATTCATATGCTGACCAATTGTTTTAATATCCAATACCATGGAGCTGAAAACTGTAATGACTCATTCAGTTAATCCAGACATGTTTTTCAAGTACCAATCTAACTGTGTAATCCCAGCCATGATTTTACCATTCTGAACCCAAGGTTTACCTTCTGGCCACTACTCCAAATGGAAATCTGCTTCAAATGAGCATTCACTCCAGCAGAAAATAGTTCTTATAATTTTCACTTTGTGTGAAAATTATGTTCCTGGCCACTATCATTTATTTTCTCTTATGCCAATAATATTGTTCACTAAAAAAACATCTTTTACTTCTCTGATATGCATTATTTTTAGGCAAACCTCTTGTGAAGTTAAACCTTTAATATTTTATGTTAAAGCTCCTTTAATAAATTCTGAAATTCCTTGGTCATCCCAGTATCTCTTATCTGCAGGGTCTCTGAATGCACCTTTCCTGACTGCAATGATCAGAAACATTTAAATTAATGAATTAATGAATTAATTTCAGTGAGGTGACCACACCCACACTGGTAAATCAGCTGCAGGCAGAGGACATTAGCTGATGTGGTGTGGCTTGCTTCTGTACAAGTGAGCACTCCCCTGGCTTTCAACACTGTCCTGAGAACCATTCCCAGGCCACATTATTCCTTGAGCCGTGCTCAGGCACTTCCTGGGAAAGTGCTAATTGGCCTAAACAAAAACCAGGCGAGTGCTGTACTAGCAGTTTAAAGTAGGAATGACCATGCACCACTTCTTGGCCCATGTCTTGGTCCTGTTTAATGTATTTGCATAATTGCTGTATGTGATGAATGCTACACTGGTACTAGTGCTTCTCAGTCTTTCCTGGAAATACTTTCCACAGCATATCCTAGATCTCCGTTTGCCTTACTGACACCCATAGCTCACAGCCACCCTGAAGTCAGCTGCTGTACTTGCATTTTTCTCCATCTGACTACCATAATGTTACAGGATTTTACCAAGTCAGGACATTTGGGGTTGTTTAACTCTGACATTTACAATTTTGTTCAGTTCTCCAAGGAGTCTTCAGGATTTTAAGACTGAAAATATTACATCTATACACTGTAAGCTAGTAAATCAGACTTGTAAATTGTAATAGATATGGAGGAAGTAAGGAAATTAGCAACATGATCTAGTGAAAAATGGGGTTTTTTGCAAACAAAAGATTACATTATTTACTTGCTAAGACAGTGTACGAGTTACCAAAATAAACACAAACACTGAGGTTTTTCTTCAGGTACTGTTCTTCACCGATAGTCATATGACAATAACTTCCCACATTTCCTCAATTTCATTCCAAGGTTGCATCTGTTAATAGAACACCCTGAGAGATTTCATGTGAATCTGTTAAAACAATACCCAGGGAAATTTCTTGTGCATTATATGACATTAAAATCTCAGTCTACGCATGTTTATCTAGCTTTCACTCAGAGACTACATGTGAACACTGATATTCTTCATCCCCAGGAAGTATATAACTGAATCAGCTTTAGTACTCCCTTCACTCAAATCTTTGATAAAAACCCCAAAGCATTCTGGTCAAATTCAAATGCAATACAAATAAAAGCAACACAGACTTTGACTTTTTATTTCTTAAATGTCTTATCTCTTAGCCACCAGAGGAAGCTTATTGAGGCTATGAATAGTTGAAATAAGTGATTGATAATGAAAGAGGGGGAAAAGTTAATTAAAGATTTAAAATGAGAATTTTGATACCCTATGTGTTCAAACAAAGTGCCTTTCTTAGATCCTACAAAGCCTTACCCACATGCTAATTTAATGGAAATGAGGTTTATTATACTCTGTGGATTTTTCATTAAACAAGCAGAGACATAGCCATATACACTCTTCTCTCCCTACCCCAAGCTCTCACACATTCTGTGAAAGGTGTGATAGCTACTTCTTTTTATCAATTTTTATCCCTTGTCAACTTGTCTTTGTTGAATCAACATAAAAGAGACCGTTCCATAAACCGTACAAGATGGATCCCCAGCCTGACTGAACTCAGCATTTCTTATGATCTGCCCCAGCTCTGTTCATTTCCAATAGTCTCTAAATTGCAAGCTTTCTACACAGAAACTGCTTGTTTGGAACGGTTTCTGCCTCATCCTAACTAAGAAACCATGCCAGACACGGGGCTAAGATCTTAGTATTGCATTCAAAACAATCCTATTCCCAGGACTGCTATTTTGAACATATCTTCAGCCTGTATCTACACTTCAGATTCAGAAGGTTTTGTCAGATCTTTCTTTGGGTCCTTTCTCTGAAGAAATTGCCTTCTCTTTTCTTCCCCCCCAAACCCCCCACCACTGTTAATCACAGCCTTTCTAACAGTAAATATCACGTACTGTATTTGTGCATGTAGTCCTCTTGCTAAAGAGGAAAGAGAGCCTGCTCAGGGTTTAGTTGTCAGCAAAAAACACCTCAAGCCCATTCACAGACCTCAGAAGGTTAAATTAAACTACCTGGAAAGTTCATTCAGACTTAATGGTGATTGCAGCAGCTTGGGGAACACCTTCATGTTATTTTCTGAAGCAGGCTCCTATTTATAGCTATTCATAATACCAGGTCTCTGAACACACTTTACAGCTGAAAGCAAGAAAAAGCTGCTCAAATTCTCCAGCCTTCTCTGCTGCCTTTACTCTCTCCAATCTTTGCCTGAGAGATTAATAGTTTTGTTGACCTTTCCATGCTTGTTTGGTCATTCAAAACCTAGATCTCACCAACATCACAGAGAAGGTTAAATTCTGAATATCCAGCATCAATGTCACACAACTAAAGTACATTGTTAAAAGCCTTTCATTAGCTACATAAAATCATGGTAAAATTTTTAATTTTAAATGGAGAAAAGTGTGGAAAACCAGTTCTGATGTGGACATGGTATTTGGCTAAAGAAAGCTAGCAAATCATTTATGCTACTTATTATTTATTCAGCCATGTTAGAGGCTGACTTACTTTCTTTTGAAATCTGAGAAAGTCGTTCCACTTATTCCAGAAACAAGCCTATAAGGACATATATTTCTTTCATATTCTGTATATATTTTTTCACTTATTTTACCAACAGGTATAGCAGGACATAAAGGACTCAATTACATTGAGTATACTATATATATAGGATATAAATATCCTAAATGTAACTTCATATATGTTATATGTCATTTGAAATGTCCTACATATCCTCCAGCTGCTGGTTGAAAGCATCTCCCGGTTTTGTTTACTCTTCTGCCATATGTGCAGAGCCCATATATGCTTTCTATATCTATTCTATATCCGCATTCTGAAGAAGCCTAGATGCTTATGTTTAGGCACCTTAATTAAGCTCAAAGTGTTGTAATATAGGCATATAACTCTTCTGGAGAATGCTTTCACTAAAAACTGTCATTAAATATAAACATGACTATTTTTCATGCTGCTTCTCTGCACCAAACTCAGGCTCTCTAAAAATTATAGAAAGAATGCAAATTGCAGAGATTAAATAATTCCTTGATTTCAGAGACTTTCCTCCTCAGTTATGTGCTCTTTCTTGGATATTCTATAATTAAGGGGCCTGGTGTTTCTATTCAGACAATGTGTTGAATTTCAGAGTTTTGCAGTCTAGATATCTCTTAGTTGCCCTGTAGTGATGTCCTAGTAGGTGTCTTGGAGATTTTTCTAACTAGACATTTAGTATGCTAGTGTATGAGAACTGGTAAAGCATGTGTTTTTTTCCAGGGCTATTCTTATCACTTAGATTTTGCTCTTCCACAAAAATCTCCTATGGGGGTTTTAATTATTTTCATAAGAATTAAAGATTTTAAAACAATTGTTGTTCAGTTTTGTTTCCTTTAAAACTTAAAAGATTCTTCCCACATACATCTTGAGGTATGGAAGGAGTAAGCTGTACCACTGCAAGCAAAGATAAATGATCAACAGTAAGAATGAAATGTGGGACCTCTGTATCCAAACACGTTTTCCTACTGACAGTGCAAAGGGGCTCTTTTGCACGGCAAGGGGCTTTGACAAGGTCCTCAACTTCTCTTTGAACAAAAGATACAATGCTGCCTTCAAATGATTAAAAAACAAAAGAGCTTCATTGTTTACTGCTGAAGTGGACTTATTTCGATCACGTTTCTTAGAATCAAACAAAAAATGTGAGTACTTTTAGGAGTATTACAATGAAAGCTTTACATATTCTACTGAGTTCAGGAATTTTCTTTGTAAGTATATTGATTTAAATTACAGTGGGATGCATAGGAAACTAATTAGGAAGCAATACTTGGCTTCCCAGAACAAATAGTTTTGCCAGCTCTTCAAAAATAATGGGCAAAATTATTAACCTCAAGTACATTGAGCCCCATCTACTAATAAGATGTATGTTTATTTTTCCAGGTTCAGAACTTGAAAATGTAAAGGCTAATGAGTAGTTAAAGGACTCATGAGGAGAAAGGATAGGATGCTCCTCAGAATATGGCTAGGGAAACAGACTGAAAAGTTAAGCACACAGAGAGGAAGAAAGCAACAGATTCTATAGAAAAAGTCTAAGATGTTGATGCTGTTCCAGAAGAAGAGCGTAGCAAGCTGCAGAGAAAAGCTTCATATTAATATACGCCACATTTAGTGGTTTAAATGTTTAATGTTTTCTTTGATTATTTACTTCTAAATAAATTACATTTCTAGAAGGCTTTCAGTCACCTTTTTCTTTTTTTTTTTTNGCGCCTTTTTTTTTTTTTTTTTTTTTTTTTTTTTTTTGTGAATAGCAGTTTGAGGGAGATGATTCTGCTCATCTATTCCGCTCTTGTGAGATCCTGTCTGGAATTCTGAATTCAGCTCTGGAGTCCCCACTACAGGAAAGACCTTGATATGTTGGAGTAAGTTCAGAGGAGGGTCACCAAGCTAATTAGAGGGATGCAGCACGTCTCCTATGAGGAAAGGCTGAGAGAATTGGGGTTGTTCAGCCCAGAAAGGAGAAGACTTTGGAGTGACCTAATCGCCATCTTCCAGTACCCAAAGAGGGCCTACAAGAAAGATGAAGAAAGACCATTTACAAGGGTGTGTAGTGACAGGACAAGGAGGAATGGCTTCAAACTGCAAGAGAGTAGGTTTAGATTAGATATGAGGAGGAAATTCTTTACTGTGGGAGTCATGAGGCACTGGAGCAAGTTGCCAAGAGAAGCTGTGGATGCCCCACCCCTGCAAGTGTTCAAGGCCAGGTGGGATAGGGCTCTGAGCAATCTGATCTAGTGAAATGGATCCCTGCCCTTGGCAGGGGGATTGTAACAAGATGATCTTTAAGGTCCCTTCCAAACCAGGCAATTCTATGATTCTGTGATGTATTATCTTGGCACACTGCAAGGAAAAAGAAACATCAAGGTTCAATTCTATTTCAGATCCAGGTTCTGCCTGGGAGAACTGCAACACAGGGTACAGTGAATGACCCGAAAAGGACTACATTCATTCAGACTACAGGAGCCACAGGATTGTAGGATACTACTGCTTAGCGAAAGTAAGGGAAAAAAATCCCAAAGTTCTGTATTTTATCTCACCTAATATTTTACATTCTAACACTCCCCATCTTTACTTTTCCTCATATACCTCTCTCAAGCATTATTCTCAAGAGAGAATTTTATTTTTCCTGTTAATGAGGGAACTCCTTTTCTTCCTTGTAACATCCAGTTCTTCCTCTGCTTGTGGATCACCTTTAGCTGCATTTTGACCCATTTTGGTCTGAGTAGAATTGTGCTACTCTTCTAAGACACAATGCATGGAAAGGATGTGACAGCTTTATGACTTGGGTGATAGCACAGTGAACAGGGACATTTAAAAAAGGGCAATTACTGTAGTTTTTGTGATGTTATTTACAGTACTTACTTTGCTAACATGAGCAGCATTGTAAAAATGTTAGTTGTTAACACTGCTAAAAAGTAATGCCAGAGTTTCCTGCAGCACAAGAGGCTGGTGTGCTGATAAATGACACTGCATGAAATGGTGGCCATGAAAAGCAAATTCACAGTGAATCACCATCAACACCAGATTGGAGTAAGAACATTGCAAAGCTGATTTGTGGGTTGATGTTGCCATTTAATGTGGTTTCCATCAAACTGTTCATAAAATTCATAGCTGCAGCTAACCTCCATTACTGTGTCCTTGCACATTCTTCTTGAAAGTAACTTGTTTATGAAGTTTCAGCAATGCAGAAGGACATTGTATGATCTGAAGGAAATGGAGAAACTTCACGTAAACATCACTGCAAAGCAGTGGCCAAAAGACACAATCCGTTCATGGGCTTCAAATACTTACTTGCATGTTATGACTCTATCCAATAGTCTTTGTAATTGTGTCTGCCATGTGTGTTGAGGCCAGCCTACAGGCAGATGCAGGTCCACAGCCCACAGATATCTATGCAGACATCTAATTTATGAATCTGAATCTGGAGCTGAACCACACTCTTTGTCACTTCAGCAAGGCTCCATTATCCTTACAGACCACTGGTAGGACCCTGAAGAAACAATCACTGTTCAAGACCCGTGAAGGTGCCCAGCATGTTATTGCCTTCAGCTCCTTGCAGAATCCCTGATTTAGATACCAAATAGATCAGGGATCTAATCAATTCTATACTGACATCAAAACAACTTTTATGAAAACAGTCTATTGTTATTTGTAAATTGATTATTTCATGCAATGTTTTCCACTGTGTTGATAAATCTCACCGATCTCATGACCAGCATTGTGATTAAATGTTCCCCCTATCCAGCACTTTTAAAAGGCTTAGATTCATGATGAGAAAATATCAATGTCATAACTATAGAAAGTATGACAATAAGATAGAAAAGCAGCCTGTCTGTTGAAGCTCTGAAAGGTAATTTTTGTTTTGCTTGCTTACAGTAATCTCTTTTTTCTTTGCTATAGGTTTTTGTTGTTTTGTGGGGTTTGGTTTGTTTTTTTTTCTTTTACTGTGGATATACATAATTTATATAGAAAATATTGCAATTTTTAAGCTAGAGATAAAAAGAAGATTCAAATTTATTTTTAAAATATCACTGTAGCAAAGTTAAGGCATATATCCTTTGATGCTAGAATCAGGAAAATATTTATAAAAAAAGCATATATTGTTGAGGTGTACACTTCAGAAGGTTTTTGATTCATGTTTCAAGTACAGATTTACACCATCGATTTAGTATGTGGAGAAGATTTTTTTAACATTTCAAGAACAACTTAACCCTTCCTCTGATTTTCCACAAAAAAGAACTTCAAGTGCTTTACACATCAGATTGTATGACTTGTCTAAATGAAAATCAAACTTGAAAGTGTAGTTGCCTTAAAGCTGTATAGGATTTTAATAAAGGAAGCCCTGGAAAGACTGTGTCCACCATGATATTTTTGACTATAGATCATGGAGTCAGCAGATCCCTAAAACACGAACTCTGAAAATCTCAGTATGTTTTCCATGTTGGGTAAAAGCAAAAATTAAATATTATTTGGAAACTTAATACTCAATGCTTAGAATTGATTATAAAGCTGAAATTACAATATATGTTCATAAATATTCTAGGCTTAGTCAGACAGGAAAGTATTTTGAATGTTTCAATGAGATCCAACCTTGCACTTCCTTCGGTAAAGTGCTCAGCCTATTAGCTTGAAAAGGCGAAATACAAAGGTCAAGATTTTCACAACTGATTATGGAACTGAGAGTCACTTTCCACTTCCTTAAAAGGGGGCTGATTTTCATAAAATACAGAGAAGCCTTTAACCATCTCAAACTGAGCACCCCAAGCTAAACCAGCTAAATTTACAAGTCATTTTTGCCTATCTCCAGCAAGTGGTATATTTAAATTCAGTTTCATGAAAAGAAAATACCAAAGAGACAAATCCAATTTGACCATGAGAATCAAGTCCTACTAAGTTTAATTACTGATAAAACAGATCAAACCCAGGAAGGATGCAAACGCTGCTGACATCTCTCACTTTCATTCCTTGTTTGGTCTACCAGGGAAGCGGTCTGAACTAGCTTGCAACATCATGTTGCATTCTGAAACTGAAAACAAACAACAGCCTCTGCTCTGCAAAGTCCTCACCCACAGTCAGAACGACAACAGCTAATTGGATTAAGAAATGGATTATGACACCCAGTATAGTTTGAATTGGTTAATTGGATTAAAATAGATCGAACTGGCCCTTTGGATTAAGGCATAATCAAACTTCTCCACAGACAAAAGATCTGAGCCACATGTCAAGGAAAAAAAAAAAAAGAGAGAGAGAGAGAGAGAAAAAAGATAAGGGACAAGAAATGCTTGTTAAAGGGGGGTATGCTACTCTTCTCTTCCTCGCTATTTTTAATGAAGGGTACATTATCTTCTTGCCTAGCAGCTGAAATAACATTGTGTAATGGAAATGAGCTCAGCAAAAGGGCTGTAGTCATTATAAAAGATAAAAATCCCTAGAAGTCTGTTTAAATGTTAATAAATATAAAAGGATAAAAGAAGAAATTAAACATTGCAATACAATATTACCCCCTATGCAAAACTTCCCAATCTGCCTTCCCTCCCCACCACATTATTGATTTTTAAATTACATTGTCTTTTTATTTCTTTTCTCTAAATCTGTCACTGTAAGAACTGACACAAAATCTAATCAAACCATAAGGAAACCATCAATTTTATCTAATTATTCAGATGGTTGGTGAATAACATCACAGCCCCTGGTCCTGTTCACAGTAATGAAATCAAGCCCTGACCTGTGCTTCCTTATTTTAAAGGTTTTGCTTTGGAAGAACTGCATTGCTGAAGGGAACACCTGTTTAGGAGCGTTGTAGCACAGGCTAAGAGTACAGACTGCCACAAGCCATTGACTATAATATTTCTGTGTTTCTCACTGACAGATCTACATAGAGATCTACATGCTTTTTCATACCTTCTCATTTATGTGCCTTTTCCATCAGCAAGTCTCACAAAAGTATTTATTTTCAGAATTTTATAGAGCAAAAGACACCATTCTATCAGTGCCATTCCAGTGAACATCACATGGGCATGCACAAGAAAATTAACGTGTGCAAAGAACCTTAAACCATAGCCATTAAAAACAGACTTCAAACCAAGATCTGCAATTCATTCCCATTCAGGGGAATGAATTAAGTTTTAAATCCATGGTTTTGGCAACATCTGCTGAACTTCTGAGCCCTTCAGGAGACACACAGACTTGTAGAGGCTCCAGCAGGGTCAAGGGTCTGCTTTATCATCCAACTCTCCACTTCAAAGCCAGTGATAGCCTGGGCTGGTGGGAGGAAAGGTTAGGGAGAGACATGAGGGAAAATAAGTGAGGGAAACAATCAGGTTGACCACAGTGGTTGGGCTCCTCTTTGGTTTTCCCCTGTAGTATCTGTGGCCCATGCAAGCAGTAGGGAAGTGAGTTTGTGCACTTCTCTGTCAAGCAAGAGAGGACAGTTGTTTCTTTTCAGATCTTCTTGCCCACAGCTCAATCACTCTGCTTAAGTACATTGAATGCACCCATAATAAACAAAAGTAGTGAGAGGGTTGTGAAAACAGATAATGCTTAGGGTCAGAGATAGAGTAAGTGTCATAGAAGTTCAGGACTATGTGAACAATTTTCCCAGCTGTAGTTAACCAAGAAAAGAATCTATATTCAGCAGCAATGTGATATGTGCTAACTTAGTGTGAAAATCCTACCTTCAACCTTAACCTCTGCAGAAGCTCCGTCATAACCCAAGTAACACTGCTGAATAATACATGACTTAAATTAGCAGATTGTTGGAGACAAGAAAGAGCCATAAACTGTAGTCATAAGTCAATGTACATTGAACTTTCCAATCACTATCTCTAAATCAGCTTGGTTCCATCCACATTTTCTTTTTCATCTTCTTTCTCTAGAAAAGAACAGGAAATAATAAAATCCTAGTAATTTATTAGCACAAGAAAAAAAAAGTTGAGGATGGGATGATATACATTCATTGAAAAGACTCATTTCCTTCCATCATTCAGAAAATAAATTTCCTGGATTTGGTTTGCTTTGGTTTGGTTTCAATCAGAGAGCATTCTAGGGATATTTGCAAAATTATAGGAAGACTTTTACTTTAATATCATATAGAAGACACCTGTACTGCCCTATTAAAAAAATTACGGAACAAAACATTTTAAAGTATTACAGAAGCCTAAGCAGAATGGTGCATTCTGTGATCTGGAGTAGGTCAGAGCATGCCTTACATGCTATTTTTGCTTGCAACCATCTCTGTCATATTTGTTTGAACAGTCAGGACTGCTCTTCTGTATTAACATGATCATCACATGGAGAAGAACAGACCCTTTTTAGACAATTGTGGAAGGCTCTTACCTTCATCAAAAAAACAGAATCAAGGGGCTTGGGGGCTTTGGGCCCAACCATTACAATTATCTGTTGCTTACTATCACCTACAGCATACTGCACTTTAGGACAGAAGTCCTGCTGACTCATCTATATTAACAAGTTTCTTAATGAGCTCAAGCACTTCACTGTTTTGCTGAGGGTCTGCGAATGGCCAGGGAGAACATAAATCTCAGAAGCTCTGACCCAGCTGCACTCAACTGTCCTGGTCTAGCTAGGCACAGCACAGCTGTGCCAACATTACCAAACTAAATGAGATAAGATTCATCTAGCAGCACAGTGAATACCAAGCTAGCACCTTAAGAAGGAATTCATAAAGCAATATCAGCTTTGACCCATCCTCTCTTGCCTCCTCTCCCCATCAGTGAACCTGTCTGTCAATCTGCAGCTTCAAGGTGTCAGAAATATGCTGCTTCGTGCTGAAGTAACCAATTAAGTTTTATTGCTTTATTGATGCCACAGATATAAAATGACTATGTAGAGCATCTGTCATAAAATGCTTGCTTAAGAATCCATTGTTGGAGACATCAGTACTGCAGTAGAAAGATGAAAGGAAGATTTAAAACGCATGATGTGGATATGTGTTAAAAGCTAATTACATGCAGTGGGAACAGATACAAGGATGGCTTGCCATCAGCTGTGGATAGCATCTAAGATGTGGTTATCAGTGCTAAAATGTTTTCATAAAACAATCTTATGTGCTGTCGAGCTAGTCATTTTTCTATCATGAATTGTTCCTTCGTGTGTGATTTTTTTTTTATTTTTTAAGGAGAAAACTCCGTATTGGTTTTCTCTCATATTGTATAGAGTGGAGTTCTTTTATGGGGAATTCACAAGTACACACAAAATATTAAATGCTGGTCCTGAACAGGGAAGTCTATTGTCAGGATCCATCTCTTATAGCAATGGCATTAATTTATAGAAATATAAAGAATAAATTCAGCATTAAGAATCTATGACCATATAAATCTATCATGCATCAGTTCAAACGAAAGCTGTTGAAAAGAACTGGACTGCCAGTATATTCATCTAACTGCCTGTGATAAAGAAAGTTTACAAAAGAAAAAGAGAAATGCTAGCAATAAAAATGGAAAGGTGTCTTTCTTCTACCATATCCTTTCATCCTTGATATATGCCCTGCTTCTGATTTTTTCATATGAAAGCTTAAGAAAGTATTGAAATTCTTTAAAAAGAAAGGAAAAGGAGAAGCAGTGAATATTGCCTGTCAGATATAGTCACAGAGGCAGTTGGCTCAGATATACAGATTACAGAATCTTTTATACTTTGGCAGCATTGGCCCCTGCTTTGTTCTGTGCAGCCCACAGCAGTATTGTCTTCTTAATTTGTTATTCTATAAATATTTTGAACACTGAAACCTTTAAAAAACCCTAGAACTAAACAAAAAAAAAAAAAAAAAAAAAAACCAACCAAACAAACCAAAAAAAACCAACAACAAAAAAACCCAAAACCAACCAAACATCACTACTGTCAGTTTTAAAATGGTAAACTCAGATTCCTAGCAGGTTCCTTTGAAAAGGGAAATTGTGTATGAGAATCATGTGCATGTTATCAATTCTGAACGATTTTCAAGATGTAGTCTTGCCTGCTGCTAACACATTATACAGTGCTGCAAGTCGGATGTACCCTTAAGAAAGGTCAGAAGAAAGAGATTTTAAATACCATGGGATTCTTCCTCTTTTTATACAAAAGGCCATGCTTTATTGAAGAGGTTAGGAAATCTAGTATTGTAAAATCCACAGTGGAGATCAATTTTGTGGCACTGAAATAGGAGGTTATGTTATTTACTACATGTGTAAATATTAAAGAATTGAAAATCTGTTCTAACTTAACATTTAAACACATTTTTCAGAGGTCTGTGCATGTATCTAATAAATTCACCATCTTATTCAGGAAAACAAGGAAGTAGAAGCAAGTATTAAATCCCCCTACCAAACCTTCCCAAAGAAATATTCATTGATTGTTTTCATTCCTTATTCCTTTTCCACCCTCATTTCCTTTCTGATTCTCCTTCCTTTTTCAGGTTCTATAAATAGTTATTTTTTCAGGGTCAGGAAGGATGTTTTGTGGCAAGAGGGAGAAAGCCTTCATTTTTAAAAAAATTGTTACTGCTTATTTCATCCATATATCAAGACAGAAATAATTTTAAAATAATCCCTAATTATTGAAATTCAAAAGAATGGAAAATTGCAATCTGTTTGACCTGACTTGATCAGCCCTCATTGCAGTCTCGCCAAAGCATCCAACATTTCACTCAGTCAAGCTCGCGACTAAAAGATTGATGAAGAAATATTCGTTTTGTTATTTGACCATGTCCTAAAACTCCTTGTAGGATTAATAATTTCTTCATGTTTATTTATTGGTCCTGACACAAATCCCATTTCTTATTGATGCAATGAGCTTTGTGACCATTACACATCTTCAAAAGTGAGAAGCAGGAAACCAAAGAACTGCTCCTTTATTGAATGTGTTTCCTGCCTTGACATTTTCAAGAGTCAAATGCAGATGATAAATGTCTGCAGGTGGTTTAACCCCATCCTGTCAAATGAGATCAGGTGAATCAAGGGGTACCAGGAATGGTCTTTGTAGCAGTAACAGGAAAGAAATAACTGGTTAGGAAAAATGCACAGGAATGCTGCAATATCTCTGCCACTGTCCCTCACTCCCCTCTGTCCAAGACCACATCAGTTACCATTACCACAGGTCTGTGTGTACTCTCTTTTTAGTTACACTAACTTGGAGAGCAAAACCTAACTATATATGAACCTCTGCTTGAAAACTTGTCCCTGTTGAAATATCCAATTGTCTCAAAAGTTATTAAATAACTTGAAATTATTTGTTCATGCATAGGTGCATCTATAGTACTATTTTTATATTTCAGGTATCATTTAAATTAAAATGATCCATACAATGCACAGCCTTGTTTCATTAGTGCTTTACACTCTGTAAATCATAAAATTAAAGTCACAATAGAGCAATAGAGTGTACATTATAAACCCTCCAGGTATGAGATTTCTGGTCCTGAGATAGCTTCTATCCAGGACAAAAGGTGGATCTATGTCATCATTAGAGTGTGTTAGTCAGGTTCCATACATGTAGGCTGAATTCCTGGGTCAATCAAAGGAGACACTGGAAAGACAAGTTATTCCACCCTGTACCATAGTTTCTTATCTCAAAAATATGAATAATTATTTTTCCCTCCCAAAGTGGTAGAGGAAGTACAAATCTATTAATGGTTGTGTAAGCTTGGATATTACAGTGCTGAGGCCCATAGCAAGAGTCTTCTGTATCTTTATATTTTCTAGATTTTTTCCAACTTTTTTATGTTCCTTAGTCCCACCATTCTCTAAGAATTCCTACAAATATTCCTTCATGTCATCTTGCCCCTTTGTTTGTATAGCATACATTGGTTCACCTCCATGGAATCCAGCAGTGGCTAGGGTCAGGATGTAAAACTATGAAACCTGGAGTATAATCACATGGTTGTAATGTGGATCAACCACCTCCTGAACCCTTCCTGTAATAGTAGTCTATCTTAAGATATGCATTAGTGAGGAAAATCAATTAAATTACCACCACTTAATGAACTATTGCTTGTTGGCCAGTCAAGGTACCTGACTGTGTTACCACAATTGAAGAAAATAAGCCATAGAGGGATTAAAGTAGATGGATTTCATATCTGAGTGAAGCACATACTCAGATAGCAATGAAGAGTATTGATTGGTTTTGTTTGTATTCAGTCTTCTCCTGTGGTCAAACAGCAAGTCACAAACTTCAATTGATAACAAAATCCCTTCTTTGGCATGTCCTAATCTTCTCCTGTTGTTCTTCCCATCCCTGAACTATACGTCTTGCTTTGGACTGCACCTCAGTAGGAAGTCTTGACAGAATGTTTAAGACAAGGAACTGAAGCATTGCATGAATACAGGTAGAGTCAAGTGTTCTTCCAGTTCAGGTTAAGCTACACAGTGTCCTTTGCAGATCATCAGGGATGATCCAGTGTTTCTACTGGTGCAAGGATGAGCATTTAGTTTGAAAACTTCTGGGTTTTTAAATTTACAGTTTCTAGTACATCCAAGGTTTCAAGCACATCCAAGGTTTCAAGCACTAAGAAATTTGCGATCATACAGTTGCTTGTAGCTCACATTGCAATGTCAGCAGTGAGTGTCTTGCATGGCTTTACACAGGAAATGGCAATAAATGATCTGGACCAAATTTCTCTGTTTGTCTCAAGAGGACTTCCAGGGTCAGAGTTGAGGTCATTAACAGGATGGTGTGGGGAAACTCACACTGCAGCTATCTCTTGTGTTTGCAGCTTATGGATAAACAACTGACCTCATTCTAAAATATTTCAGTTCATTAATCTTCATAAATACAAATATTTATAATGCAGTAAGAATGTATTAGCCTACACAGTGTCTGCCTGATTTGCTTCCCTTTGTGCAGTTCATTAACTGCTTTAATATAGGCTTCAGTTCTAAGGTGTGTTGTGTTCACTCCTCATCCATCTCTCCATGCACAGACTATCTGAGAATGTAGAGGTCATCTTCCTGCTTGTGAATTTTGTTATGGTGTTCAGGAGAATTTAATCCTTCCAACTCTCCCTCTAAGGCTGACAAGGCCATGAGAAAGAAGGCATTTTCTCCAATTGCTTTGAAAATTCTGGGAGCAAATTCACAGAGCACAAAAATGTTCAATCCCATAAAAGTAGTTTTTATATTCTGTTCCCAAATTGTGCCAAGCACTCTTCAAAAAAAGATGCTGGTCCAGAAGAATGATATTTTCAAAACAGGCTTTCCTTTTCAGATATTTTAATTTGAACAATAAAGGGTTCATTCTGCTCCATCAATGCGAATGGGTGTCAGTACAGCAATGTACTCACCTTGTAACCAAGATCTGTATTTTGTCTCCTCCACTTACCTTTCAAAACCAAGTTCAGCACTTAGAGTTGCAAAGGATGATTTTTCATAATACGTTGCAGTAATAACAATACAGTTTCTCTTGTAGAGCTACTAAAACTGACATAACATCATATCTAATGGGCCACTGTCAACAATGAACCATTCATGGAAGAGCACATTCAGTGCTGTCACTTTCTAGGCAATTAGTTTCACCATTTAAATTATTACACTTCCAGTAATATTATGGCAGTGACATACGCACATCAAGAAAAAATTGTATTCCGGCAATTCTTCACCCATGTTAATTGCTTGCAGACCTGTGGAAAAGGCAATAGAATGAAAAAAAAAAAAAAAAAGAGAGGGGAGAAGGCAAAACAACCTTGTCAAGGTACAAGGCCCTGATGGAAATGGATTAGCAACATTAGTTTTACACTATATGTTATCAATTTATAGATACTTAGATGTTGTTTGCATTGCTTTTACAAGTTTTACTTAGTTAGATTCCTAGTTTCATACCATGAACTGATGGACCAAAATCACCCAGTACATCTACTTTTCTTTCTTATTTAAAACATACAAAAATACTTACTTGCTCATCTTACTAACAGAAAGCAGTGTCTCTTCTCTATAGACCTCAGCTTTGTATTTTGCTATGTCCAGGCACCAATGCAGATCAGCAGGACCATACAGCTTATGTTTTAGTGCAGGATTTTCTAATAAATAGTTAATTTTCTGATAAATAGCAGTTCTGTGACCTGGGCAGAGCAGGAGTGTACTCTGGCACCATCTAGCAAAAATACAATGCAACTCAGTCTTATTCTCTTAGTACAGACTAAAATGGGGACATTAAATAACTAAACTGGAAGAGAATTCAAAATATTAGCACCCGGTCTCTTTTTTGACACAGGTGAGAAAGTACTTTAAGGATCATTTGTAAATATGTACCCACTGGTCAAATGGGGATTTGCCCCGTCACAGCAGAAGCTAATTTCTTATATTTCAAGGCAAATGGAATAGAATATGTAATCTACAGCAATGGCTGATGCCTCTGCAGAAGTGGATTAAAAAGCAAAATAATTTCTTAAGTGAAGGCTTCTGCTTTAACCTTACTTGAAATCAACAATGGAGGCAAAAACCTGGTGTATCCTAAGAACCAGGATATTTTCAGCAGTGATTTATTTACTGGTCATGAAGTAGCCACCTCATCCTGGTTTTCAGTATCTCCGTATGTACAATGGAAGAAACACAATTTATTTTCCAGGATTGTAGGGAAAATAAATTATTGCGCACCTACCGCATGTTCTGAAAGCATGACCAAACCCAAAGCAACTATTTTCCTTCCTATTAATACTACAAAAAGGTATCTTTTAGACAGAAGCTTAAACTTTTAAACATAAATGAAGAACCAAAGCCTGGAGATAAGAAAAGAAAACATGTAACTGTATTAATGAGAGCAGCTCTGATGTTCTTGCTTTACCTTGGGTAAGAAGGCGAGCTCCTCAGATGGTATGAATTACCTTACTTCCAGCTGCCTTCAAATGACAACCTTTTGCACTAACTGAAGGCCTGGCCTGTGTTCTCTAGCAGCTCTGACCTTGGAAATCCCTTCACCTGAAGAAGTTTTATGGAAACCTTGCCTTCAAAACATTTTTTCTTTTTTGAAAAACAGAGGCACTCAAAGAAGGTTTTTTCATCAAATGAGAAATAATTGCTAACTCCTCTAAATAGCATTTAGAGAACTTAGACACAACATCACAGAATAAGATGAGTTCTAAGGGACCCACAAGGATTAAATCCAACTCCCAGACCTGCCCAGCCTCACCCCCAAGAGTCACACCATATGCCCAAGAGCATTGTGCTAACACTTCATGAACCCTGCAAGGTTTGGTGCTGTGACCACTACCCCAGGGAACCTGTTCCAGTGCCAAACCACCCTCTTAGTAAAGAACTTTTTTCTAATATCCAACCTAAACCTCTCCTGACACAACTTCAGGCCATAACACAATTAGCCTTACTTTATAAATCCTATTGTGTGGGTTCATGTTTTAATTTTTTTCTCATCAAATGACTTGTTCTGTAATTACTTTCTATTCTATCATCTCAGTGCAATCTTGCTTGCAGTTTCTGATAGATGTTTACAATGGTTCATAAGATTTCCTTAGTGCTGGTAATTTTTCCAGTCATTTTTAAGCATCTGTAAATTTTGGGAAGATCAGGGGAAAAAGTATAAGCAAGAGGTTTCAATCTAAAAATGTTAAAACTGGGCATGTTCTTTCAGAAATAATTCATTAACTAAAATGCCCAGGTATTTGCAAGCACAAAGTTTATTTTTCAAGTGGAGCTTTTCTTGCCTTTCTGCATTTACCTGAAAGTAGGAATTTCTTTAAATCTCTGTTTAAGCCTCATTCCATCCTCTCTTTTCCCACCAATTCTTGTGTATTTTCCTCATATCTTCTATGAAAAAAGCTAACTTTTGGAATATCTACTCTGAAACCTGAATGCAATTAAATTCTCTCCAATACTTTACTAATTAATTTATATACCATCATATAATATCTGTGAAACACTGACAGGAGAGATCACATTTCTGATTTTCCCACATCTCCAAAGACACACAGGCAGTTTCCAGGTCTCAGGGATTTTCTCTTCCTGGCTTTTCTTAGTCCCTGTAGTATTCAGGCTACAAAGAGCTAAATGTTTCCATCTGCAGGGTGTAACCTCAAAATATACAGTTCTCAGCTGTTTTCTGGGCCAACACATAATTTGATAGAGACATACGCAACACACCAGGTTGTCAGTGAAGAATACATATCCATACTTTGCCTCCCATGGCAAACACTGGCACAGCAGTCCCTGATACAGCGGACTCAGCAGGGCTCCCTTCAGCAACAGGTTCTTCCCATGGGTGGACCATCCCCACAGTCACTGCCTTCACAGGGGCCTTGAGCTCAAGCACAGTTTGTGGAATTCCAGGTCACACTGCTGCACCAAGGGAGCTGTGTGGAGGCCACAGTACACGACCAGACTGATAAACTACAGCAGAGGGGACCAGTGTAACCCACAGGACTGCTCTGTGATCCTGACACCATTGCATGGACTGCTGGGAGGACTTGACCTAGAATCTCATGAAGATCCACAGCGTCAGTCAGTTATAGGTGCACTGCTTTTACCCAAATGTATTTTTAAGAGCAATGTTTGGAAACACAGTTACATCTGATTGCATATGTTATTTAGCCACCTGCATTGGCTATTCCACACGTAAAGACAAATTTCTGTTGGCTTCTTGACATGAGTTTAAAATATGTTTGTGAACAGAGCTATGTGGGAAACAGTTTGAAACTGGGCCTTCTTCCATTCTGCTGGAACAATCCCTATGGCTTCAGGGTAAACCAAATGGAAGGCATTTTATTTAGGATCTGGCAAATGTCCACACTCCAATTTCTCACAAAGTTGTGATATGCTTATGCTGAAAATGTTGACATATATGAGGCCTTTGTGCAGCACAAATGTCATACTCACAATGAAGGAAATGGACTATGGTTTAGGCCTAGTTTTTTTGCATCATGCCAAATTCCCCTCTAGGTTGAACACCAGAGAAATTATCTCTGGAAAAACAGATTGATTATTCCTGGTTTCATTAATAAGCTGTCAGTGTCTCCCTCTAAGAGATCCACATATGCAAATACTGGTCTTCATATATTTAGATTTTTCTCTATCACCCAAAAACTGTCCTTTCTCACTGCCGCTGTGTCCTTTCCAAGCTGTCAGATTTGCATATTAACTGATATTTCATCAATTTGGCCCGAGCTGCATTTGTAACGGAGTCCCAAGGGGAAAAGCTAATGCATTAAACAGAACATTAGCCTCCTGGAAGTCATATTTCCTTCAGAAGCAAAGAAACCTTCCTCAGCTGAGCTGTGCAAACCAGAAGCACCAAGATGGCGTGGAGAAACTCATATTGTTCCTCGTGAATTTTTCATGAGCTATTCTGCCCATGCAGCTCTAACATCCAGCTGTACATCACTGACCTTTACTTATCCTCATCCTCATAGTAAAGATGGGAAAGGTAAAAATGACCTGGGCCTCCACATTTTTGGGGATATTTGATACATAAGGTAAACAAAGATGCTTCTTTTCAGTTTAAAGAGAATTGAGGATACCCGAGAGTATTTGGAGCTGGCGGTGGGAATCAGGCTGGATGGATGTTAGCTTGCTAGTCCATAGCCCAATGTCTACAAAATCATGCAGTGCCAGAGGTAGTAAGTTTGTAGCTGTACAGATGGTCATGGACGATAAGATTTGCCTCAGGCAGGAGAGCTGTTCTTGCTTATTCTACTGAAATGCAGCCTTAGATATTTGTAGTTAAATTGCTTTGATTTTTTTTTTTATTGTAAACTCCTCAAGCTAAAAGGGTAAAGCTCAATTTACAAACAAGATATCAGAAGGCAAAGTTTAAAATGCAAGCATCCTTTAACCTAGCTTAAATACAAATTTCAGAAACAATTTCATTTGAAATACATTTAACTTGCAAGTTTACCAATCGCATCATTTCCCATACAGTTCAAATCAAGACTCGGCAGAACTTTCTCATTAATGCATCAAATAATGCAGATGTCCTTTTCTTGCCCCCTTTGAAGTGACATATGCTTCAATTTATTTTTAATCTTCTTAGTGATGTTTTAAGTAAAGCTGCCCTGTGTGACATATGAAGTTACTGTTTTCTTCATTGCTATGAATCTGGAGAACTCAGGCAGTAGTGGCTAAATGCAGATTGAATCAGGCTGTTTAACCTAAACGCCAAGGAATGAAAGCCAGCATTTAATTGTGAGGACATACACAAAGGCAAATGCAATGAATTTGCCCCTTGCACTAAGACAGAGAATACACTAAACACTTAAAACCCCACATCTGCACTTCTCTTTTACAAGGCACATTTCCACTGCCAGATGAAGTCTTTTGGCTGTGGCTCTGTGGAACAACAGTGTCATCCAGTGGTTGCTTGGCTAAGCACATGCTGCTCTTCCCTCCAGGCTGTCCCAAGCTTGCTGCACTGCTTGAGAGAAGACAGTCTGAAAATGAGCTGGCATGACCAGCTTGCCCTCTGCATTCCACTTTTAAGGAATATTTCTTGTCACAGAACTGCTCCCTGCAGCCGCAGTGCCGGGTGAGGATCGGGTTTCACGAGGAGCCTGCCTTTTGGGGACAACGTGGAACAAGCAACTGCAGCTCTTAGACAGCAATGGCCAAGGTCCCTTCCATGTATGGTTTTAGAACCTGACTCTGAGAAGCCCTTTAAGAAGACTAGTCAGCCAAAGAAGGGCCAGACAAGGAGACACTTGGCTATCCTCCCTCAGCATCTGGCATTTGCAGTCCAGGAGATTCCGGAACCAGAGGCAGCATCTCTGTGCCTGGAGCCTGACATGTAGTTTGTCCAGTTGCTCAGTAAATGCTTGATCTTTCCACATACAAGGCTATGTGTAATTTTGCAGGGAAATAAATTCTCTTGCCTGCTTTGACCCCACCACCAGTCTTTCTCATTCTTACACTGGAAGAGGAAACGAACAATCTATTCTGATACACTTTTTCCAGGCCACCACAATGCCAGATCTTCTCTCATCCCCCTTTCCAGCTGCCAGACCTGTATTTGATTGCAACAGACACTCCTCATCTTTGAGCTTCTATGACCTTCTCTGTGCTGTTACCAGCTCTATAATTTCCTTTTTGAAACTGAGAGACATGACTGCAGATTATATTTCAGGGTAAAGATGGCATTTTTGGCAAAGCTGAAATTTTCCCTCTCAATAAAGGAAAGTCAAATTTAATAATACATTTTTGTTTCATTTAAATAACATAAAGGTCTTCACTATTATTAAAATAAATTGATTTGGCTTTATTGTTTTCATGCATTTTCCTCTGACCTAAGGATTAAATATTGATGTTATTCTCTATATAACATATCTACAGTATTTAATATTTTATACTGTGATTTGCCATGATCTAAATGAAATCCCCTAATATTACTGAACTGAAACTTTCTGACATTCTCAAAATAAAATGCAATAAGTGCTCTGATGTTTCCAAACTGCGGGAAATAATTAAAAATAAAAGATCCAGTCTGTCATAACATTCAAAATTTCCATTTTAGATTAGTATGAGATGTTTTAAAAGAAAATATCATGGGAAAACCATTCTATCTTCTCAAGTCTAGCTGCAAGAGTTTTCCAGATGGGAAATGATGCAGCTTCTCATGGGAATATAATGCTTTCCGTATATTTTGTTAAAGAAATGCACATGATCACTTTGGAAAAGATATATTAAACTTAAGATTTATGTTTTGTTTGCAAGAAAAAGATGCTGCCAGGGAAAAATAAAAGTTTAAGTACATCCTAGAAGAGGCCATCTTTATGAGTAAAGATTTTTTTTTGTGAGATGCTATTCTTTTTCAAGGCTTAATTTTCCTTTCTCTTGAACAATATCTTTAGAAGAAATTAAACAGTCTCAGAGTCCAAACCCCCTCTCCCTCCTTTTGTCCATGCAGACTCATTATTTTAGTGCAGGAGAGCACTGGAGATAAGGAATTTTATAAAAGAACATAAGTGATTTAGGCACAATTAGATACGTGCTCTTAAATCTGCTAGGTGCATTTAAAAGTCTCGCTAGACTAGGTTATGACCATTTATATCCTCCTTTATACGGTCTGCCAGGGCTACTTCTTTAAATTAGCTTGAAGCAGGCCAGATAAACCTGGAAGGAAGTCAGTTGTCTTCTTTTGGCATATAGATAGCCATTGCTCTGCTTTCAAGGCTAACAACAAACAAGATGAGGGCAGAGATAAAGAGGACAAAGACTAAACCATCTTTTTCCTGAAGAGCTCACCATGCAAGCAGCAGAATGTCAAGATGAATTGGATGAAATAGTAAACTCCAATAGGAACAATACATCTTTTGAAAAGAAAGGCTGCCAGATAGCCTGAAAAAAATCCTGGTCTAGATTACCTCTTCCCCAGCAAAGCTCATGAAATCATCACACTAAGCAATCACAGATAAAATGATGGGGTAATTATGAAGGTTTGAGCAATAATACTTGAACCTGGCAAAAAAAGCAAGATAAAAGCTCTCTGTTTGTTAGTGTTACTAGGCTTCAGTTTGTGCTGAAAATCTGTGGTATTTTATGGAGCCTGGGAGCATAACTCAGCTTGAAGAGTAGTTTCTGAAAGAGCCTGCAATGAAAGAAGAGGAAAGCAAGCATGACAACATCTCTGCCAATATGAATGGAATTGGATGCTGGGGGGTATAAGGAGGCCAGAGGAGGTATTATAATGCTCCTGAAAAGGTAACATTGCTAAGAAAGTTTTGGGCAATGTGTGTTGAGAATCTGGAGGAAGAAGACAAGTTTTTTATGAAGGTGACCTTCAGAAATCATAAACAGAGTATGATCACTGACCTCTGCCTACAGTAGGAAGAGAAATCTGTATGTTCCTGGGGTCACATCTATAGATGCAGATGCAGCCCATATGTCTTTGTATTCTGATTTTAACAAAACTGTATAACACTGATGCCTTTTTTCTTTCTTTTTTTTTACATACTGCATTGTTTGTATTTTTTGTTGTTGTTGTTGTTGTTGATGTTGTTGGCTTTTTCTGTTTTTAATACTGGGCTTGGAGTTTTTTTGTTTATTTGCATTTTTGGCAGGGCTTGCATAGGTGTGTATAGCTGCAGCTGTCACATGGCAAAGTACATATACACGCGTATGTTCTAATTTTATCTAAAATAAGTTTTTTAGTCTCCAAGGAGAAAGAAGTATAAAAAGGACAATAAAGTCTTTAGCTGTCTGAACAGCAGTACACAGAACATTTCTATTATGAGATGGAGGACAGAAAAAGTAAGTTTATTCACAGAGAGTGAAAGGCTGAAGCAGATACAGAACAACCTCAACTGCAAAAAATCTTGAAAAAATATTGGCAGTATATGCATAATACAAGTATGGACACATAGAGTGTTAAACCCAAACTCTGAGGCAACGTAATGAATTTAACCTCCCATTCCCAACTCAAAGTTGCTTTAACCATTACTCTCTGCAGTTGTTTGAAGCCAGTTCTTCACAACCAAACCATGCCTTGCCCAGGCTGCAGGCTGGTGGTTGGACATTACAAAACCTGTGGAGACACCTCCACTGACTCTGAGGGGTAACAGATGTATCCTCTGCTCATCTCTCCACACTGCTGAGGACAGTTCAGTAAAACTGTGCTTCAGAGAACAGCAGAGAGCCAGCAGAGTGATAGCATTTCTTTTCCATCCTGCATCAAGTGAAATACTCCAGACCCTCACAATTGTGGCAGTAATTCCATTGAGGTTTTCTGGTGACATTAGCCAACTCCTCAAGTCTTTCTCTTGATGGAATTAGAGACCTACTACGGTCTGTGGGATAGACATTGATGCTGATGTCATTAGCATCAGCACTGGTTCTGCCTGAAAAGGCTGAAGCACTGAAAAGCAGCCTCTGAAAGTAAGAACCATTTGAAATACTCTTTTAATGGGAAGACAAAGAGCTTATGTAGCATAGTTCAATGTAACTTTCAAGATAACAGCAGCTAAAATATAACAGTATACAGAGAAATCAAATGTGCTGTTTACATTATTTGTTTTAGCATGGTACCTCCTTGCTTTTCACCTTGCTTGCACCAGTATCAACTAAAATATCATAAAAGACAATTGGCTCACATTGCATAAACCCATCTAATGTGAAGTCATGATCAAGCTTTAAATACAAGTTACTAATTCTAGGACTGCTACCAGACAATGGTGCAAATCCTCATTACCTAAGGGGCAGTTTTGTGTCTGGAGCTCTGTTTGCACAAGGCTTCACCTCCTACAGAAAGCTGCCTAACTGGTTTCTGCACTTTGTCATCTAAGTGGCCTAAAAATATGCTGACAATAAAAGCTTTTTTTGACAGTTGTGTAGAGGCCTCTAGCGGGGAAATAAACAGAGAGTGCAGGTTATTCATCCTTTTCCCTCCCCCACCCAGCCTAACTCTCCACCCAAGTCAGCAGAGCCAAAAATGTGTCCACTGCAGAAGCTTTCTATTATTTTTGAAAGTTAATCTCCTCCAGAACTGGATTACCACTGGCTAATCCCTTTAACCACAGGCACATAATACTGGAAATGGATAACTTGCCTAGAAACCTGCTCAGAGCACACACATTTAAGACACATTCATGGCCTTTTGGCTGCTCAGCATCAGGCTGTTAGAGCAGACACTGCCTGCTGCTCCTTGCTGGCTCCTGCCCTGAAGAGTCTGTCATACCCTTCCTCTATACATCACCAAGAGTGTTTTACTGAGCTGCTGTGCACTACCCTCCACATTACACTGGAGCTCTGATATTCCACCTCCTGCCTCCTCGGAATGTGTTTTATATTTTGGTTGGGGAGCTGTACTAAAGATTTTAAATGAGCAGTTTCTGCTCATTACACAAGCCTGCTGCCCTATTAAACAGATAGATGTTGTGCTTCTCATCCTGCTAGAGTCTTCTGCAGCAGTTTGTGTACTGAGTCCCACACTACACTGCTTTTTATTTACATTTCAAAACACCTGTCTAGAGCTGTGCATGCAGCACGAAAATTAAAATTACAGCCTATTGCTGGAAATATGCTAAATATTTCTGCCTGGTTGATACTGCACTGGTATGTGGGGAAGGGAAGATGGAAGGAAAAGCATTATTATTTCATTCAGAAAGTATACAAAGAACCGAAGCTTTTTTTGATTAGTGTTGCGAAGCCCAAAGATGAGTTATGATGCAGGAGTGATAACACATATTGGTTGATGAGTCGGCACTGAGCCAGGAGGTAGGACATTGTTTTCTACTCTGAGCATTGCAGGTATTAGTCCCACAATCAGATGGTATCTGGGGTATTGATTAAATACAGATAGCAATACTGGTGATAATAAAACACATAGTTTAACTGGAAGGCAGTTTCTAAACATATAATTTCTTATACAGAAATTCATCCATGCTCTGTGCTGAATTATCACATAAAAAAAGAATATTATGAATATTCTGCAGAGGGGAAGATAATGATGGTACAATATATTCTGAATCTCACATTAAAGACTAATCCAATGCTACACTGTGATTTAGGGTGTGAAGTTAGAGTAGTCAAACACAGTCTTATCCACTTCATAACCTTCAGTGTTTATACCTTCTTGATGTAAGATGGAAAGGGCATTTTACTCTTTTGGTATAAACAAACCTCAAATTTACAGATACTTACAAAATGGTCATTGCATTGGCCTGCAGACTCCATGCAGTACCGGTTTCTATTCAGATTATGTATTTTCACTATGTATAATATCTAGAAATTCATTCCGGGTTATCTATTATTAGAAAGTTTTAAGCTGGTACAAAGAGAAACTGTCATAAAATGCAATAAGGCACTGTCTAAATAAATCACTGATCATGCAGAGAAAAAGCATTATTTCTTTTTGTCATTTTAATATTGACCAGCATTGGCATAATCAAATAAGAAGAGTTGTTAGGTTCACAGATTCCTACTACATTGGAAACAGAAGCAACAGTGTGCCAGTTTGCTGTATGTGCATCACTTCTGTTTTCTAGGCATAATAGGGAAGCAATTTATCACTACAATGCACCCAACCTGTATCAGACTGTCCCTTCATCATATGTTTGTACCTCCATTTCAACATCAGGTACCAAATGTCACACTTGTATTTACTACTACTGGGTTCTGCTGATGCGGTTCCTCAAAAGCCTTTGTACTACAAAAGACAATCTTTCACCAGAGAAGACATTAAAAAATGTACAAAGACTGTGCCAAGGTAGGTGTCTGCATTGGACTGGCTGCTGCTGGCAGAAATCCAAGGTCTAGGTAAACTGTTTTGGAAAAGGTTCAGACGCTCAAGCAATGTCTAGACTACAACCAATACACAAACTTCCCCTGCTGTCATGGGATTTCTAAGGAAACAGCTGGCAAGTGAGGACCTCTATCAGCCTATGGAGGCTCAGAGATTTTGATGCTGCCTTTTCTCATTCTTCAACCAGAGCACCCTGAGGATGGTCTTTGTCTTTGGAGGGGCAACTACCTGTAAGACTGAACTTGTTTCAGTCCTGACAAACTGAAAAGTGTTTCCATATGCTGAAGATTTGTTGTTTTATTTATGATTCTGTGGTGGTTTACTGTAATGAAACAGTGCAATATGGGCAGTAGTCTCACTACTGAGAGCAGAAAACGGAAATTATCTTCATTTATTAAGATCGTAAAGACTTCAATTATTGTTCATTTCTTAAAATAATTCTTAAATGAGACAACAGAATCTACACAAGATATTTGCTTCCAGTCTGTGGGGTGGGATTGGCTCTCAATGCTGCAGTGACTAAAAAGTGCTCAGATATCTCTGATGACAGAGACTGCAGAGATGTTTCAACTAATCATGTACAGAAAAATTTTGCAGGCTTTAATTCTAGTCTCCCTCCATTTCCTATAAAATTCGAGGGTCCTTCATTAATTGAAAGACCTGACAGTGATGTGAGATTTATAAATCTGGATTTTAAATTAGGTAATTTAGATTACTTGGGATAATCCAAAGCACATTCTTAGTTTGACTGGCAGATGCTTTGTGTCCCAAATTGCTGAATTCAGATATTTTTCATGTACCTCTTAGGAGCACAGAGACTGTTACCCCAGGATAGGCTACAGGTTTGAGCAACATCTACACACTGAACTGCTGTTAAATTCTTAGCACAGTCCTGTGAATGTTTAATGGACTAATACAAAATAATTCCCTGTCCAGGAGGAGCGCAGATGACTCAAGAAGCTGTAGAGACCCCTCCTCTGGCTGTTGTTAGTCACCATTTGCCACTGCAAAAAGTAGTATTTGATATTTTCAACCTTTAGCTCTGGGGTTTTGCAAAGGTTCCTAAACTGTAACTGTTTGAACTGTACAAGCTATAGACAGATCTTTCAACCACTGCAACACCCAGGTGAAATCTCTGTCTCAGTTCCTCCAACAGCTGTGCCCATTCTGTGCAAGCTGGGCTGGATCAGACCAGTGATGGGTGAAAACCTGAACATAAATGCCAAGGAGTTTTTATGTCCTTTACATTCTCACCTTAGCAAATAAAAATTATTTAAAATTACATTGGTGGGAAAATAAGAACTGGTTTACTGTAGAAGGGAAGATACTACTGCTTTAAAAGCAGTATTTGTCTCATAGTAGTAGGTGAAATTTGTCTGAGTCACTCATTTTGCCCATTAGGGTTTTTTTGTGATGGAACAGTGGAAAATCTACAGCTGGGAAAAGACCTTTTTAAATTTTTTTCATTTTTAGTCTTCTTCACTGAAGGTCTGATATAATGCAGATAAGAATGCATTGAGGTAGCATGCTGGTGAGACACCTGGATGAAGTCATCTGGCCAAGATTTTATTAAACTGAGAAAAGTAAAAGGTTATACAAATAAGTGCAATAGCAGAAAGACGACAAGATGTACTTTTTCTGTTAGAATACACACATACCAGAGAGTACCGGTGTCTGTGTGATTAGTTGTGTACCGACACATCTAATGTGAGTTTCAATGAATTTGTAACAAAAGGACAGGCTACCCCAGCAATTTGTTTCTCAAAATATGTAAACTTCCTTGGGGCTAAATTGTGGTGCAACTTCCAGAGCCCTGCAAGGGAACAATAGGACTCAGACACACCATTAAAAACTCATACTGTGAGTGACTCAGCTTGCCTTGTAGCCTGCTGCTGGGGCCTTGGAATATTATCCAGCCCTTTGCATGGGTTTCACAGAAAAGCCACAGTGTGGCCTTGAAAGAATAAATCTTCATCCTTATATTATGCCTGAATTGTCAGCATTAACATACCAATGGTTTTGGAAGTTGCGTGGTGTTGCTGATTAGTGTAATGGCACACGTAAAGTGGAAATTCTGAACATTGCAGCAGAATATTTATAATTTAACATAGTTTTTCAAGGCAAAGTTCAGTATTACTGTTGGTTTCAGAGTGGTGGCACAGTCTGTGTTGGGGCTGGGGGGGAGTCGAAAACAGGAAAGGAAGGTTCAAGCGGGCAAAACTTTCAGTGAAGGGAGCTTAAGCAAGAGGGGATTGAAGGAAAAACCGGCAGAAACAAAAAACAGCAGAAGGCTATAGGTGGAAATGCTTTCCTTTCTTATACTTCAGAGGAGGGAATAGAGGCAGCAAGTCTATGTGGTGGGAGCAGTGCACACCTTGAAGCAAGAACTGTCCCAGGCACTCCTGCCTGCAGGCTGCAGCTGGGGAGTGTACAAGGTGGAATATTCTGTCTCAGGGCAACTGCCTGCTCTGACCCTGCCTTGAGGAATTTGCAGATGTCCTGCCCTGAATTCCATCTCTCACGAACAGCTGGGGCTCCACTGACTTTGGGGTGCCTTTGCCTTTCTTCCGCCGCGCTGGCAGCAGGAGGGGCAGCGGCACATGGCACACGTAGCGCGGTGCCAGCGGGAGCTGCCATGTTCACACCTTGTTTCAGGGCTTCACACCCGAGCTTGCCGGGCACGCCAGCCGGGGCAGCTGGGCCGGGCTGAGTCCCAGCGGAGCCTGTGCGGAGCTGCAGCCCCGCTGGACCCGTGCAGACCCTGCCCCGCTGCTCGGCAGGGCTCATCTGCTACCGCGGCCCCGCACACCCCTGCGCCCCTGCTCACACAGGCACACACCAGTACCCCTCCAACAAGGTTACAGTAACCAGCAGGTAGAGTTTTACTTAATCCTTTATGACGTGTTTAATTAAAAAGGCTTTAGTGCTCTTCTAGCGTGACATTTGATTGCACTCTAGATAATGCACCCTTGCCGATTCTGGCACCAGTAAAGCACTCAGAAAATATATGAAATATTTTTATAAGGAATTCTGTCTGATCTGTCTTCAATGGGAAACACAATGATTTCAAACCATGTGTATTCTCTGCAATAAAACAACAATATATGCCAGGGCAAGATAGCTGAAGAAAATCACCCTATCCAAACTACTGTCCATTCTAAACAGTTTTCATTCTTGCTGCTGAGATTCACACTTATTTTTCATATAGCAATTTACTGAAATTTGTTGCATCATTTTGAAGTACTGACTGAAATGCTGCAAGCTGTTTCTAGCCTGTCTGAAAAAAACCCTTGTCTGATTGTCGTCATCCATACCATTTTAATTTACTTAATCCTTATTTTCATCTAAAGCAGAATCATAGATCCTCATTCCTCAGAAACTGTCAGAATCATGCTTTATTTTTACTTCTATCACTATTATATATACTCCTTTGATTTATTCACATGTATTCCTTTATCCACTTTGGTCAGCAATAATCACACTTTGCTTAAACGTGGTACCTTGTTAATCTCTGACACAGCTGTAATGCTATGCTCTTTCCTGGATTTATGCAAATCTGAAAGCAGAAATGCTGCTACTAAGGACCTCACACACTTTGATGACAGGGATGCATTTGCAAGATCAAAGAACAAAATTCTAGCCCTGCTGTAATAATCTGAAGGTAGCCATTGAAAAAAGAGCTCCTAGATCTTTCTCAAAATATTAGATCTCTTAGAGAATTATTTAGTTGGTTTTTTTTGTGTTTTGTTTTGTTTTGTTTTTATTAAACAAACCATCTGACATTTCAAATTGTTTCTACCCAAACTGAAGGGGAAAAAAAAAATTATTCATTGTGAGGAAAAAAATCTTGGGTAGAGCAAAGTTGTCTTTTTTAACAAATAAAAACCTTTTATTTTGCCGTTTGTTGCAAAAACTGTATGTTTTGTGCTGAAAATAAAACTTCAGAGAAACATTCCTGAAGAAAGCGTCAGCCATGGGAAACAAATACCATTTCATGTTAAATTTGTCTGTGGGTCCATCACAACAGTATGTGAATGCTTCCCAAATGGATTTGTTCTCATAGCATCCTTATGACATGAATTGTTCTCCCCTCTCTCTGCTATGGATAAGGAAAAATGCACAAATATTCATATTGAAACCTCAATCTCATTTGTTAAATACTGATTCTGAATGTCAAGCCCCAAAACTGTGTTGTTAAAAGGTGCTTTATTTATGGCAGAGTGTTTTATTTACCCCAAGTATGATTCCCACTGACTCGGACTGTCACCCTGAAAGCTCAGCGCTGCTGCCAGCCTGGCACCAGGTGTCCCCTGGTAGCCCTGCAGCGAGGAACAAACACACGCTGGGTTACCTCCTGTGTAACCTGTGCCACTGGCTCTGGGACACACTGACCTGACCCTGCACGGGTGCTGGGGCTCGGCTGGACCTGTCCCAGCCTTGGTCCATCTGCTGTACAAAGAGAAGGATGGAGGTGCCAGGCAGGGTTCAAGTCGTGTGTGTTGCAGGTGGCTCCTCAGGGGACAGCTCTGGGGACTGTGCACTGTCCAGGCAGGTTGCTTTGAATTTGACATATACTTGAAAAAATCAGTCCCACATTGGATCTGCTGTTAGACTGTTTTCTTAGAGGGGCTGGTGAGGAAATTGCTCACCAAGGATTGTTGTGGTGCCTCTGGGCGTGGCTTGCGACCGGGCCCGGACCCGCTGGGCCGGGACCGTCAGTTCCTTTCCCCCCTCGCGCGGTGCCGGTTCCTTCCCCCTCCCACGCGGTGTTGGTTCTTTCCCCGCCCCCGCGCGGCAGCTGGGTGGTGCAGCCCGGCTGGCAGGGGCTGTCCCCGCCCAGGGCAACAGACCATTGGTTCCCATGCCAGGTGCAGACAGCCGACTGATTGGCCGGCACCCCTGTCAATCATTGTGGTCCTCCGCAGTGATTGGCTCTCCCGACTGCCCTCCCCTTGCCTCTGTTTTATAACACGCCCTGAGCGCCATTTTGGCCGTCTTCTCCGCACCATGTTCCAGTAATAAAACCTGCTGGAGAAAAGCGGAAAAGAACCCTTTCTCGTCTCTTTATTTCCCTGCATAAATTAAACTGCTGTGCGTGAGCTAAGCCAAGATCTGCAGGAGTTCTGATGCTTGGCCCACCTCTGATCAGAGACTAGATAAGGCCTGAGTCGCGTTATCTAGGGAAACGGGACCGACCCAAGAGACTCCGAGTTAACTCACACTTTCTACCCATGGCAAAGGATGGCAAAGGGCTTCACAGTCAGAGGACACTCTACTTCAATGACCCATCGAACCTTCCTGTGGCTGCAAGTCCTTCATTGCTCTCCATTTTTATGGTGAGATGAGGGTTATTTTAAACAGGGTATTTCTAAAGCCCCATTTTGATTCATTTCCTGAATCCCATCTACCTCCTGTAGTGTGCGAAGTGGGCAGAGCAAAGAAAATGTTTTGTCAGACTGAATCTGGTGAGTTCTATCTCATTCACCAGCAGACAAGCCTCAAACAGTGAGATCTGCCCTTTGGCTCCATACAGAGAGTGGTCCTCCTTGTGCACATTCCAGTGCATAGCTCCTCACTTCTGGGCCATCACAATGCCTTTTGATCCTTAGGCTGATATCACAGTGTTCTTCTTCTCAGTGAACCAGACGAGCTGGTAGAGGCAGCCCTGTGCCATCGTGTCTGATGCCCAGTGCTGGATGTGGGTGATGAGGCTGTGGGGAGAGCTCTGCTCAGCCCTGACAGAATGTGTTCACCAGCAGGAGTGTCAGGTTTCTTTAAAACCCTGCTCATCACTGCAGTGCAGAGTCTTATGACTTTCCCAGATGTTGGTAGGTTTTGTGTTGGTTTTTTTAGTGAATGCTGCTAGCATGTTTCTGACACCTAGTCAGGAGTGGTCTGTAACTCAGGTTTCTCCTGCAGTGCAAACCACGGAGATGAGAGTCCTTCAACCAAATGGTGGCCGAAGCTTTCTAAGATGGGGAAAATAGCTTGTCTTTTCCTACATGCCATCCTGGGAAGTCAGTGTACTGGTTTTGCAAAGTTTTTCCTGGATGTTTTTCTAACACTTTTCCAAAAGCAGTGGCTTTGGGGCAAGAACTATGCAGGGGAAATTTCAACTCAGAAAAATTGGCAAAGTTATGAGAAACTAAAAATGGTGTCTTTAAAGAATACATTTCAGACATCATTTACTATAAATTCCACTATTATATGGTTTAGAAAAGGCATGGACTTACACAGTACTTGTAACTTTTGAGGCACCACAATTTTTCAACAGTAAATCTTTCCCCTACTTTAAAATCAAAACTCAATACAACCTTAACTATGGAGCTAGCATGTTACATCCACAATAAACAAAACCTGGCCTGGATGGCCAGACCCAGAGAGTGGTGGTGAATGGAGTTACATCCAGCTGGTGGCCAGTCACTAGTGGTGTTTCACAGGGCTCACTTTTGGGCACAGGCCTGTTTAATGTGTTTGTCAATGACCTGACAGGGGGATCGAGGGCACACTCAGTTCGCAGATGACACCAACTTTTGCAGGAGTGTTGATCTGCTGGAGGGCAGGAAGGCTGTACAGCAGTGATAAGCCAAGACAAACAGCATGAGATTCAACAAGGCCAAGTGCCAGGTCCTGACCTTGGGTCACAACACTTGCAGGCAGTGCTACAGACTTGGGGAGGAATGGCTAGAAAACTGCCTGGTGGAAAAGGATCTGTGGCTGCTGGTTGAGAACCAGCTGAACATGCGTCAGCGTGTGCCCAGGTGGCCAAGAAGGCCAATGGCATCCTGGCCTGTATCAGCAAAAGTGTGGCCAGCACGACGAGGACAGTGATTGTCCTCTGGTACTCAGCACTGAGGAGGCTGCACCTTGAATTCTGTGCTCAGCTCTGGGCCCCTCACTACAAGAAAGGCATGGAGGTGCTGGAGCAAGTCCAGAGAAGGGCAATAGAGCTGGTATAGGGTCTGGAGAATGTCCTATGAGGATCAGCTGAGGGAGCAGGGGGTGTTTAGCCTGAAGAAAAAGGAGGTTCAGGGGTGAATCTTACTGCTCACTACAACTACCTGAAAGGACATTGTAGCCAGGTGGGGGTTGGCTTTTTCTGCCAGTTAACAAGAGATGGACAAGAGGAAATAGCATCAAGTTGTGCCAGGAATGGTTTAGACTGGATATTAGGAAAAATTTCTTCACAGAAAGGGTTTTCCAGCATTGGAACAGGGCATGGAACTGGTTGAGTCACCATTCCTGGAGGTATTTAAAAGACATGTAGATGTGACCCTTAGGGACATGGTCTAGTGTCTAGACTCGTCTGTTGCAGATTAATGGTTGAACTCAATGACCTGAGAGGTCTTTTCCAACCTAAATTATTCTATTATATTTAACACTGGTAATTCACATTAATGCTACCATTATGTGTAGTCTGAAAGATATAGGGAGAAGGATGGGGAGGAATTCCATCTTTAGAACCAGTGTTCTATGGAGTGCAGTCCCCTTTTTCTTAATAGCCCAATTTGGTTCAAAGAGTGCTTCAAGGCATGCTTTAAAAGCAGTAGGTTCTCAAATACATATGCCAGGTTACAGCCAAGAATGAAACTTTATAACTTGTTGAAAAATAAGATTCTGGGATGGAAACATCTGACACGCCCTTAATTATTGCATGCTGAATGAACCCAGTACAATAAAGAAAATTGATAAAACTTGGTAGACACAAAAGACATGTCTGTAAGGGGAAGACAGACCAATGCTATGTTGCACAGTTCTGGAGATCTTGACTTTTTAATCAGAATGCCTGGCTTGTAGCTGCAGCAGCACATCTTCTGCATGGCTGCATGGAAAACTAGCTCAGGATGTGCTTGAACAAAAAATAACGTTGTAAAAGTCCCAGTTATTTTATGCTAGTTGTAACAATCAAAGCCCCTGAGCCCCAGGTCCCTGAAACATATAATCTTACACTCAGTGCGTTGAGCATGGTCTGCTTCTCTGTGAGGGAAAGAAGCTGTAGTTCAGACACACAGAATAAATGGGGCATAGGGGAAATAAGACTACAATATTATTTAGCTACTTCAGTTGTGCTGTTTTTCTGAGTGTTAGTTTCCTTATTTTCAGTCAGGATCTGGGTTTGGATGATTTGCAGACAAACACACAAGGGAGCAGTGACAGAAAAGGTAAACCTTGCTTCAGCAGTGCTGCTGTAAAGATACAGTATTGTGTTTAAATTCTGTGCAACTGAGGGCCGTCTTAATAATTTTATTTAATGTTCCCTTTTTCCCTTTCTCTTAGAGGGATGGTATAAAGTACTTGTAGCAACTACATCTGTAGGCCATTTTGTAGCTTGTGCAGTTTAGCTTATGTAATTTTGTCTATAAGAACAAATAAAGAATTAAAAAATAAAACAAAAAACCAAAACACAAACAAACAAACAAAAAAAATCCCCCCCAAAAAACTAAACTAAACTAAACAAAAAACAACAAACGAAAAACCAACCAAAAACCCAACACGTACCACATGCCTCGAAATGGGCTTTAAAATTATCTTTGGGGTTTCCACATCTGTGAGACACTGACGTGTTATATGGGTTAAACATTTTTTATAAAGGATTATAGCAAAAACTGTATAACAGAACTTCACCAGAAGACCACTACCAGCCTGCATGGGCCCCTCTGGGCTGAGGCCCTGGACTGCACGTGGATTTGAGATAAGATAACATTGACACCATTCTGGGGTCTGGGGTGGGGGAGAAGAGTGCTTCCCAGGAGGATCATG
>VZRZ01008555.1:2207109-2222429 GCA_013398175.1 Climacteris rufus
AGTAATGCCTTAATTAACCAATAAACTGAAACATGTAAACAATGCTGGGGGTGAGCCAGAAAGCTCACCCTGACAAGGGAGTGTGCCTCAGATGGTGGCAGCCTCAGGCTGAGTCCACCAGTCTTAAGCCTGTGGGGCTGTGACTTTTGCCGCATACGCTGCCACAGTACCCTTCCAGTGAGAACCGTGTCCAGGGCTCGCCCACCAACCTTGAAAACACAGGGACAGAAATGCTTTTACTGTATACAGCAGATTGACATAATACATTCCATAAAGACATAATACATTCCATAAAGACATAACCAAAGTCAGGTCCTTACTCTGCCTTCAAAGGCTTGATCCCTTGCCTCTTTTCTCTGCTTTGGGAATAAGAGAGTTTTTGCTCTTATAACCCTGTGGGGAAAAGATTAGGAAATCACAAGCCTCGTCTTTTGTACGTAAAAGACGTCATGCTTTACTAACAGATCACAGTGCTTTCTGAGGAAGATATGCAGTGGTTTCAGAAGCGTGCTAGATGGAATTCAGGGCTGGAGAGCCAAAAAAATCTATGTGGATCATTGCACCCACTGGAGTGTCCCTTTTACAGTTCAGGTTATGCATGGATTGCTTTTCCCCACTGGTGAGGTATATAGCCCAGGGAAACTTCTGGGATCCACTGACCTACAGTTGTCATTCCTTAGGGATATACATTAAACTTGCAGGCAGGAGACATTTGAAACAAAATACTCATCATATAACAGAGCTACATATTCAGGGGAAATGTAATTCCAATACCTTCCCACAGCATGTGTGTGCACACATTCCCATACATAGGTACAAGTGCACCGTTCAGGACAGTGTGCATCCAGTTCACCATCTTTGCATCTTTGCATCCTTTCAATTTTGCATCAGTGTTACTCTGTCATAGATGATGAGCTTTCAAAACAAAAATGCCTCTACTTTTGCAATTTCTTCATTTTTTTTCCATTACTGATTTTGTATGGGTTATTTAGTGTGCTTTGTGTGGCCTTTCTGGAGGGAAATGTATGTTCCTCTGAGCCTGCCTTTTGTTTGAATAGTACTCATTTTTTCCTGTCTCATTCTTTTTCCTGTCTCATTCTTTACAGAGGCATGTGCTGAGCACAGCCCTCACTGGTTCCCTGGCAGCTCAGATCTCCCCTATGCCTGGTGGGCTGCAAACTTGGAGCAGGTCCCAGGTTGTTTTGTTTCTGGAAGACTTTTCCTGTTTTCCTTTGTCCTCCTCGAGGGGCTTTCTGCAGCTTCCTACAATCTTGTTTGATCGGCATGGGCAGTGTTCCAGGGTTCTGTGGTCAAACTGGTCAATCTGTGTGTACAAGTGGCTGCAGATCATTCTGTTCCCTGTCTCTGGGACAGTTCTGCAGCTTCTCTTTTGTTTTGCCCTGAAAAAATGAGGGTGGTAACACCTTCCTTTCTGAATATTGTGAAATCATCCTGAAAATCCACCCTGTAGATCTGGTGCTTCTGAAGACTTACATGAGCAACATTTTTTGTCCCAACAGAATTAGATTTAGAGGAAAACCTTTATAAAAAAGCAAGAAATTTCTTCCTAAGATCAAACACTTTGAGAAAGTGAATCTTTTTTGGGGGGTTGCTGGCAAAGATACATGTAGGTAGGTGTTTGAATTGCAGCTGCAGATAACTAAGTCCTAATTTCCTATGTAGAGCCCACATTTAGATAATTTCTGTGCTGTCGGCTCATTGAAACTCCCACACAGAAAAAGGAGAGGCTTTTCAGGGTGCCTTGAGAGCAGTTGTTGCACAGATGATGCATCCTCCAAGGAAGCAGCTGTAATAAAGTAGATGAACTCTAGAGCTGAACTCTTTGCTGTGTTACCAGAGTCATATGGGAATGCTGCTGGCAGCTGAGGAGCTGCGCTGCCCCAGGGAATCAGAGTCACACCCACTTCAAGGCTTCTGAACTTAAGTATCACAGTTAAAACTAACAGCAGTTCAGAAGCTGGGAACTGCTAAATAAAAGCTAACTGTAAGTACTTTCTCTTCACTAAAATAGCCTATATTCCATTTACCAAACAAATCTCGTGGAAAGTGGAAAAGCAGAGCAAAGTCCATATTGTTTGGGCAATATACATATGTAGTACAGAGAAATGACACACAAAATACATTCCCAAGGAAGGTCTATATAGCTCGTTGGACACTCAGATAATCAGATCTAGTAAAATGTTGTAGAGTGAATGAATTTTTCAAATTAAAATATTAGCACAGAGATATTTTTGCCAACCTGACACAGAAGCACTTCATCCCATTTTGGAGAAAAACAAAAAAATAGTCTTAAGATGTTTGAGGATTTCTTTTCTGGAGGGATGAGATGGGTATCGGGCATGTCTGAAGCTTGGGCTGCCACCACTTATGAATGCAGAGGGAAAGACAAGTTTCTGGGAGCTTCAGTCACGGTCTGGAGTATTCACCACAAAAGTTTGCAGGCTGGGAACATGGAATACAAGCAGCTGGGTACAGACCAAACTTCAGAGACAGCAGCAACACAATGTTGTCTGTGTGTCAATACTATGCTTCCATCAGTAGAGGAGACTCCTTAGTATGGTTCATCATTACTTACTGCTCCAACCTCCTCCAAGTGTGACCAACACCAGTGTCAAGGAAAACTTACTTGGAAATGGTCATAAAATCACAGAATCATAGCATTATTTAGGTCAGAAAAGATCTGTAAGATTATCGAGTCCAACCATTAACCCAGCACTGCCAAGTCCACCACCAAACCATGTCCCCAAGTGCCACATCTACACATCTTTTAAATACCTCCAGAGATGGTGATGGCACCACTTCCCTGGGCAGCCTGTTCCAATGCTGGACAAACCTTTCCGTTAAGAATTTTTTTCCTAATATCAAATCTAAAACTTTCCTTGCACAACCTGAAGCCATTTTCTCTTGACCTATTGCTTTATTACTTGGAAGAGAAGACAGACCTCCACCTACCTATAACCTCCTCTCAGGTAGTTGTAGAGAATAAGATCTCCACTGAGCCTCCTTTTCTCCAGGTTAAACACCCCCAGCTCCCTCAATCACTCATCACAGGAGTTGTGTTCTGGACCCTTCACTAGCTTCGTTGCTCTTCTTTGGGCATGCTCTGGCACCTCAATGCCTTTTTTGTAGTGAGAGGCCCAAAACTGAGCACAGTGCTCAAGGTCTGGCATTTGCATCACCAAAAATAGCCTCAGTCTCTGGCTCAGGAGACTTACAACTATGGAAGGTGGTCTGGAACACCTGCAAAAGTTGTGTTTTCTGTACTCTCAAAGAAAGCTGTTCCTACTCGGTTACAATATCTTTCATGAAATAAAACTGAAAGCCCAAGCAATTCTGCAGTCTGCACTAAGCTTTCACCAGTGCAGCTGGCCCCAGGGAGGGGAAGAACAGCAGAAAAAGTAAATTACACTCCTGGAACTTATTCTGTACTTGCCACATGCTTAAAATGCAGTTTTTCTCTCTGGGTCTTTTCATAAGCAATGAGGTTGCAGACATAGCATTTTTCATCATATTTCTGCTGCTTTACAGTAGATGACATGCACTGTCTTTATGGCTGCATAAAAGGTCATGACTGGCCAGCTGGTAACACAAAATGCATTTTTAGACTAATGGCAAGGTATTCTTGCTTTTGTTTCATATTCCACTGACTGCATATTTACATAAACCCTACATCTGCTTAGTTAAGTTAAGCCAGAGGGTGATGATCTTTGTCTTTACAAAAGAGTTGATTTCATTTTATTGAACAAAACTTTCCGTTTAAAAGATCAAAGTCAGTGTAGTCCCCTGCAGCAACAACTCAAAAATTTCTTCAACTATTCAAATTAAGAAAATAGGAGAACTGGGACTGAAGAAGCAGGAAAAAGAAGGAACGATAATAAAAATAAAAACTCCTTGGGGTCTTTGTTTATCCTGAACTTGGAGACAGACCTTTTTCCTTTCATTAAAGTCCCATTGAGTGTCCTGACTCCTGCCTCTGAAAATGCAGGAATTGATAGCAGAGGCAGCATGCACAGTTTTAGACTAATGCCAAGAAGCTGGTAATGCTATGTGGAAAAGACACAAAACACAGCACAGAGAAGAAAACCTCCTGAAGAACTGGCCTCTCTAACAGCCTCTCTAGATGCCATGTGCTAGTTCCAGGCACTCAACACAGTGAACTCCTACTTGATAAAATACAATTTTGTAAATATAATTGCTTGTTATCTCTACAGAAAATAATGGTAAAAATCATGACTTTGAAACTGTAGCTGCAATGGAGATTGATATTTCATGTCTTCTGAAAGAGCCTGCATGTCACCTCCTACCATCTGACTTCAGGAAAATTGTCTTGTAAACTTTTTTCTTTGGGAGGGGAATGGCTAAACACCTGCCTTAGATTTCACTGCTCAAGTTTGGTGTCTGTTTGCAAGTGGCTTCCTCACCTCCCAGACTGACAGCAGCACTCACCACTCATACACTGGGTGAGCCCCATGGCTACACCTCATGCTATGGCAGGATGGGGCCAAGCACCCACCAAAAACCCTCTTTGCTCCTATTCTGTGGTTATCCCTGGCAGGCAGCCTGGGAACATGGAGCTCCATAAGGAGCTGTAGTATATTCCAACTTAGCCCTCAATCAGAACACTAGTGAAACTGGCCCCAAAGTCTGTTTTGACTCAAAGGAAACCTTTCCAAGAGATCCATGTTGCTTCTACATTACATCTACATGGTACGTCCACATCAGCACTTCAGCTTGGTCCAGGACCGCACTGTTGCAGCGTTCCTCCTGGCCACCCATCCTTACCATGCTTTGCTTCATGTGCTGGGACAGTCCTGGAAGCTGTCAACTGGACTCCATCCAGACAAAGCTAAACCAGAAAGATCTGGTGTAGGAGTACACTTACTGCACTACAGCTGCTCATATGAGGCCAGTCAATGTGACTGGATTAGAGCTGGTCTGAAAAACATCTCTGAAATACATGGAGGGCACACGCTGGGTCATCTGTGCCAGCTCCTCTGTGCTACAGATTGTCCCTACTTGTTCCAGGCCACCTGCTAATGTAGACACAACCCAGAGAGGTTGCACTGCTGCTTTCTAACCCTCTCACTGCTTAAATGGGTGAATTGTGCCATTTTAGGCACCATATGGTATCCCTGCAGGCCTCCAGCTGCCACTCTGCAGATCAACAGCTCAACCAAATGTCTCGTGTCATATCTGGCAGCCCCATGCAGACATCTCAGATACCTTAGGGAGACTAACTGCTGTGGATGTCTATGTTTAGACAACTGAATACCATTTTATTTTAGCATCTATTCCCCTCTAGGCCAAAAAAATGAAAGCAAATGACATTAAAAATGAGAAAGAAGATGCTTGAAATTCTATGGTGAGTTCTATGAAAGAAACTAAAAAAAATAAATTAGATTAAATAATAAAAATAGCATTTCTTGTAAAATTTTCTCATCTAAACATCTTTTTTTAATAAACTAAATAGGATACAAAGCTTAATCTGACAACAAAATAATTGTTTAGTCCTTCAAGAAACAGCTGAATTTTATAAATAGAATTTATTGTTCAGTAAAAGCTGAATTCACTGACTTTAACAGAATAATTGAGAAGCTTGAGATTCAGTTTCTGTGTACTCTACTGGCCTAATGCCCCAGATGCTCTGAGGACTGTAACATCAGAGCCTTTGCAGGACCACATCCTAAAGTGAGTAAATCAATAAATTACCAAATTACTAATTTTAATAATAAAAGAAACAGGCTTTGACATGTCTTCTGTCCTAAGGATGCCTGACAAAGAGCAGCCTTTGTCTGTACTAGTAAACTCCTGGTGTGCAGCATGGGCTGGCTACAGGTAAGCAGGGATGCTGCCTGGATTGGCCACACTCAGGACTGCCTGGCAGAGGCTAGTGGCCACAGGCCAGTGCTGTGTCACAGCTCAACCTCCCAGTTTTACATAGTGATCATGCTCCAAAGCTGCAGGAAAAAACTTTTATGATTCTGTGATTTGTTCTAAATGTAAATGAAACACAGTCTTTTTAGACTCTGTGGACAAAAATCTGGCAGAAATGCAACAGAAATGGGAATTAAGGGAGTGTTTATGCACATTAAAATCCTTCATATGTCACACATCTCCTTGCAGAACTTTAATTCTAATAAAGACACGAGAAAGGGGATGTTGGTTTGGTCGGCCTTGCTTTGCTGTTCTCCTACTCTGCATCAGTAACTTTGGGTTATAGAAAAGCATGGACTATGGATATATTCTGCATGTGTGTAATTAATAGTGTCGGATGTTAATTTTTGCATATATATTATCAGCACTTTTTTTAAGATGAACCTTCACTTCTAAGAACTCAGCACCAAAACTCAGAAAATCTGGCTTCATGTGCAAGTTTGCATCAGGAGAAAAGGCATTTAGTGGAGTTTCTCAGGCCAAGTGATCTTTTATCTGGACAAGCTAAGTCTACGCAAGAGTAGGCATATATTTGCACCCTGATCATTCATACGCAATGGTGTCTTCCTTATGAGCATTTCCTCTCTCCAGGACTGGTTATCTGAACGTTCTATAATTTCTAAAATAATTGGAGCACCTACAAGTATGTATTTTCAGTCTACATGTATGGCAAATCCAAAGGCTACTGAAATACAAATAATATACCAAACATAACAGCATCTATTTCTGGAATGTATAAATGTATAGAAAGTATAAATTATATAATATATTAATAACATATTCTCAAAACCCCTAAACAGTGCATGTTTAGAAATTTTTCTCTCTATCAACTTGCATATACAGACTGGATATAGGAACTACACTACTGAGTACTTTTTTAGTTAGAGGACAGATTAATTGATAATTACACTTACTTAAAGCAGGAAAGTAAGTAAAAGTAGTGGTTTAAGTGGAATTTACATTTTAGCCATTTTTTTTCTGGAACTGTCGCTTAATTGCTGACCTCACACAGGCTTATCCATAAGTTTTTACAGTTAGGAGCAGCAATAGCAAAACTAACGTACATAAAAAATAAGCCTTTGCAGACCTGAAGTCTTGATGGCAGCCTGCTTTCCCATTCAACCTGTGCAAACATCTACACAAGAAAGAAAAGGTACAATCATTCCCATTGCTCAGAATCTCTGTGTTTTTTCATTTTACATTCTCTCAAAAGAACACTAGTTCACATTAACAAATATGAATAGGATAGAGAAAAATTTTGTGGAAAATATTTTAGCGATAAAGTTTTTATTTCACGTTCTTCTCAGGTCTCTGTTTTTCATTTGCCAGTATTCTCTGGTTTCCCTCTGAAAATTATTGATATTATTTATTGATTGTATATATAAAGAGGCTTGAACTTTATTACTGAGAGGGCTTGATGTTTACTGGCACTCACTTACAACATGCGTTATTCCAGGATGCCCCTCACTGCAGCTGCTGCTCATCCTCTGTTCCAGAAAAACAACACTGGGCCACTGAATTGTTTGTTCCTAAATGTTATGATCATTTTATTGTTTTAGTGCTGATGATATTTCAGCTTCTCCTTGAGCATCTAGTGCTCCTGACACAGTCCAGTGAATTCTGGTAGACAGTAGGTTTGTGAACAGGTTCTCCTGATGAAGATGCAACGTGATAGCATCTCAAAATGTCGTGGTGTCAGACAGCACTCTGAGGTACTTTGTACATGACTGTAGTATGTTAGTTTCTTTACTAAGAATGCTGAGTGACATGTGAGTAGCACTTTGCCTTATACAGAAGAGTACAGTAGCAACCACAAAACAGATAACCTGCTTAGAGTACTGTTGATAGAATAAAACTGTATTCAGTATTTCTGTGAGACAAAACACATCACTGTGCCTTTTCAGGTACCAAAACCAGTGGGGCAATAAAAAGTATCTTTTAAGTGCTACTACACAAAAGTTGCTTTCACAAAGCACAGTGTTTCTTAATTAGTTGCAGCACTGTCTTGAGAACCTCTTCCTTGGAGGGGCTGGCATCAACCTCGTGACATTCAGGGTTCACCATCCTCCTATATGACTCTTCAACTCTATTTAAAAACAAAACAAGAGAAATTAAAATTCAAAATGCAGGGATATGAAATGGCATTAGTCATCAGTCTCAGAAGACAGTGCTCACACTGCAGAGACAAAGAATACAAAATGTAATATGGAGCTAGGATTGAAATGTACTGCAAAAAAGCAATAAACCATTAGTAACTATTACAATGTAAATCTCAAAGAACATAACTCCTTGACATTGATTCCCAAAGCTCCAGCCATATTAACATGTCATGGCATAAAGTATTTCTTTATTTACAGCTTGTCACTGCACACAGTCTGGTATAACAGTAGAGTGGACAGTCTGCTTCTAGCACCCTGTCTTGGGTTACATGAAAGTGTAACCAAAGGAATGTATTCTATCACCATCTCCATCACCTTTTGGTGAGCTGTTAATGATGGGTTGTTCACACAGCTGACCACTGCACCCCACACCCTCCAAAGATTGCAAACTGGGCATTAGATAGAGGCAGGTGATGCCTCTTATCTTCACATCAATGACACAGCCCTGATAACATCTTCTGAGAAGAAGCAGCTACTCTGTCCACCCATGAGCCATCATCCCATTGTGATATGCTCTGCCTCAAAAAGAAGGAACTGAACATCTTACTCGCATAAAAGCAGTGGAGAAAACAACACAAGACACCCATCTCCACTGGTGTCCAGAGGAGAGGAGCTCCATAACCACCAGACCCCCAAGAGACAGACGGGATTTCTTCCTCAGGTTGTACTGTTACCTTGTCAGTTCTGTCTGGTGTTTCCTCTATTACTGCTTTTATTTCAATTTCTCCTATTAAATTGTAGTTCTGACTTGGAATCTCTCGCAATATTTTTCTGTGGGGTTAATTCCTCCACTTGTTTGTTTCCAAACCAGTACACACCCAAATTAATTTTTTTCAGTTTCTGCTATGGTATCTCTGAACCATATGTCATTGCTTTGTGTAGGTGTGCTCAGTGACTGATCTCAGCTTTGACTCACTGGATTACAGAGTTGACAGATCGTTCAACTCCTTCCTCTGATCAACTAACTGGATGAATAACAGGATGAAACACAGGATGAAAATCTCCTCACTTAGGCTATAAGCATAATGCACAACTCTCCCACATTTAATCTATGAGGGTGTGAATGAGGATGTGAATATCATTTTCTATGTTCCCATAATTGCCATTCAGGATGGAAGTCACAAGAAAAACCAATGCAGCTTCTGGATATTCTCATATTCAGATTGACATAATTAATAGGTAGAAATAACTAAGGGCTTTCTGACAATCATAAGAAGTAACAGAGTTAGAACATAATCTTAAATGGCAGTATGTCCCCTAGCTAACTCATCCCTCTGCAGGTCCCACTACATGAGCTGTGTGTTCATGTTGCAATGCCTCTGGGCACCCCGGCCTGTGTGCCAGGGGCAGCCCGCGTGCCGGGGGGACCTGCGCAAGCTTGGGGGTCAGCACGGCACGGGGGCTGGCTCTGGAGCTGGTGGACTGCTGGAGGAGGCCCCTGCCCCCCGCCACCGAAGCAGCTGCTGATGCCACGCCCCAGGCAGCAGCCTGAAGCCACGGGGCTGCTCCCTGCTCGGTGAGGAGGCGGTCCCTGCCCGAGAAGACGGTCTCCCATGGGTCGTTCCACTGTGTGTGAACAGCCGCATGACTGGCCAATACCCCGTCAGTCATTCCAATCCCCCTCAGCCATTGCCTCTCTCCCGACTCCCTTCACCTCCCTTTCCTGATATAACAGCCTGCAGCAGCTGGTTGTCCCTTGTCTTTGTCCGCTCCTGCCTGCAACTCCAGTATTAAAATCAGCTGGACTTAAGTGGCAAAGAACCCTTCCTCGTCTCTTCACTTCTACTGCGTTAAGTAACCTGCCTGTGTGGTCTTGCAAACATCAGCACTGAATAAGAAGGCAGCTGCAACTCCAATGGAGACTGGCAGAGGCTGGCATCGCTTCTCTCAGGTCATGTGACTGCTGCCAAAGGCTTCCAGTAATCCACGCTTTCTACCCACGGCGTGTTCACACAGAGCTTTTGTCAAAATTAAGCAATCATAGAATCGTAGAATATTAAGGGGTTGGAATGGACCTTAAAAATCATCTAGTACCAACCTCCTCTGCCATGGGCAGGGACACATCCCATCAGACCAGGTTGTTCAAGGCCTTATCAAACATGACTTTGAACACTGCCAGAGTTGGGGAATCCACAACATCTCTGGGAAACCTGTTCCAATATCTCACCACCTGCACAGTAAAAAATTTCTTCCTAATATCTAATCTAAATTTCCCTTGTTTCAATGTGTACCCTTTACTCCTTGTTCTGTCTCTACAGCTCCTGACAGAGTCCCTCTCCAGCTTCCCTTTAGGCCTCTTCATATACTGGAGGGTTGTTTGAGATGTCCGCTCAACCATCCCTTCTGATCAGCCCCAACTTTCTCAGTCTGTCTTTGTAGGGGAGGTGCTACAGCCCTCTTACCAACTTTGTGACCCTCCTCTGAGCTTGCTCAAACAGTTCCATGTCCTTTTTATGTTGGGGACACCAGAATTCGACTGAGCACTCCAGGTGGGATCTCACAAGAGCAGAGTAGAGGGGGAGAATCCCCTCCTTCAACCTGCTGGCTGTGATGCTTTTGACACTGCCCAGGATTCTGGCTTTCTGGGCTGCAAACGCACATTGCAAGCTCATGTTGAGTTTTTCATCAAGCATCACCCTCAAGTCTTTCTCTGCAGGGCTGCTCTCACTTTGCCATCCAATTGGGATTGCCATGACCCAGGTATAGGACATTGTGCTTCCCTTTGTTGAACTTCATGGGGTTTGCAAAGGCCCACCTCTCAAGCCTGTCCAGGTCCTTCTGGATGGCATCCCTTCCCTCCAGCATGTCCACTGCACCACACAGCTTGGTGTTGTCAGCAAATCTGCAGAGGGTGCACTTGCTTGCACTGTCCATGTCACCGAAAAGATGCTGAATAGTATCAGCCCCAGAACTGACCCCAAGGGACGTCACTTGTTACTGCTTTCCATGTGGACAAGGAGCTGTTGACCACAACTCTTTGTGCACTGACATCCAGCCAGTTCTTCATCCGCCGACTGGTCAAATAATCAAATCCATGTTTCTCCAATTTCAAGACAAGAGTGTCATATGGAACACTGTCAAACACTTTGAAGAAGTCCAGGTAGATAAAGTCAGTTGCTCTGCCCCATCCACCAATGTCAAATTTGTCATGCATAATTTTCCCTTTGTAAAGCCATGCTGGCTGTTGCCAGTGACAATTCTTAAGGTCTTTCATCACCAGAAATGTTAAAACCCTAGAGGCAGATTTCAGCCTTGGTTGTAGGTGTACACCAATAATCAGGTGTCTCTGCTGAGGTATCTACACAAACACTGGGTATTTTAGTTTCTACCTTAGACAAAGATGATCTAATCAATACATTTGGCAGAGCCTAGACAGCAATTCAGCATACCCTGAAGTAAGATACCTGGGGTGTCATTCAGTTGCTTAAGTTAACACACCTAGTACTGCTTGAGAAGCTCCCGACTATCTCATTTAGCTTCCATTTGCTAGTCCAGAAAGTGTCCATACATTCTGCATCACATCTGCCAGGCTCATATCAAATGGCTTTAGATGCTTCAGCTCAGATCACTGAGCTCCAAACGACTGGTGAGATGAATCATTTTGAAGGCTCCATTGAGTGTATTGACTATACTGGGACTGAGACACTTAGCACAACTAAAGACATCTACAACAGGAGATCTAAATTTTATTCTCTTAATCTGGAGCTCAATTCCAGACCTTTCTGGGGAAGCTATGTGTTTCAACTTCTTGCCTCTGTGTACTGGAACTTTTAGGTCTCTCTCCTTCATGACCTGAATAAGGAAGGTGCTAAAATAAAAGCAGCAAAACAAAATGCCATGGGTAAAAATCATAACTGGAAGCCTTTGGCGGTGATCATGTGACCTGAGAGAAGCGATTCAAGCCTCACCCAGTCCCCTCACCCACAATCCTGGAAGTTGGGGGGAGAGGCGACGTCCGTGCCGCCCGCTGACTCCGGGGCCCCCCAGGGCCCGCCGGCCCGGCGGGTGGGTGGGGGGAAAGCAGGATTGACTGCTGGCCCCACCCAAATGTAACTCAGCAGCAAAATACATGTATTTTAACTCAAAGCTCCTTTGCAGGACAATTAAATTCTGCACTTGCATCTTTCAAACACTTTAAATCAGAAATGACAGAATTTACCCTCCCTGCCAGCCATGAATCCTTTCCAATAGAAAACCCAAGCCAAAACCTTATACATAGGAAATCCTTGTCCCAGTAATGTGAGTGGCACATTTGCTATTGATCCCACAGGAGACATGATTGCCTCCAGCCTCTTATTCCTCATTAAAGGCTACCTTTGGCGAAACAAGCTGTTAGCTTCCAACTCAGCTTCCTCCTTTGTTTTCTCAAGCCCCCGATGCTGAAGTCTCCGGACTCGTTCTTCAGGGTCAACAGTTAGGAGAAGAACAAGATCAGGTTTAAGCAGATCCTCAGGCCACTGATACACCTCATCTTGAGCTGGTGGAAGATCCTGGGCTTTCCCATTTGTTTCAGTGGCAATTGTGTAGGCAGCTGTGCTGTGCCAGTATCTGTCAGGAAAACACAAAATTAAGGGAAAGAAATTTTAAAGAGGACAGTAATTCTTCAGTCATACAGGAGACAGTTGCCATTATAACAAGTCAATAATGATGAGGTAGAAGACACCATAGTTTTGAAGGGAAAGCCAATAACAGTTCTCTGCTATTCATTATGTCTTAACAATGATAATACTCAGTGCAGTATTCTGAGTTAATGTGAACTATTAATTAAAACATATGTCAGCAGCTGCACATCATTCAAACATGGTTCCAGATACTCCTATCGAAAGAAAGTCTCCTCACATGTTGAGACAGGTTAAAGAAGAATTACAATATATCTCCAAATCCGATACTCTGACTCCCTTTTTGTGGTTTCCTGCCTACTTCATGCAACAGATTTGGTAGAGAACAAGCAGTCTTCACAAACCTGAATGGACACAGGCATTACTAATGGTAACGTGTTTCACTCGCATTTAACTTTCTCCCCACTACAAGGCACTGTGTTTGACAGATTTCAGTGGATTTGAGGCTGGCTGAAAACAGCACCGACACGCAAACAACTTCTCTGTGTGTGTGTGTGTGTGTGTGTGTGTGTGTTGCAGTGGGAGGTTACAGTACACCTACTGAAAACAGCCAGAGGGTTCAAAGTGCATCTAGACTTTTTTATTTAGTGATACTGTAAGCTGCCTACACAGCTAGTGAAAACCAGAAATAACACAAACAAACTCAAAAAAGTGGGAAGCATATTTCCAGCTTTACATTTGTGAAGAGTAAGTCTACCTAAAACTCAGTCATTCCAATCCACCCATATCTCAGGCACATCTTAGACACAGCCATGACCAACGTCCCATAGTCTCCTCTGGTTTGTCACAAAACACTGGTTTGGCTTAGAATGCACAGTCTGTGTCTCCACAATTCCTAACTGAAGATGCAACAATTTGCATGTGTCCTAAAGCTAGTTATGAATATTATACTGGTTGAAGTTCCCTAACTAACTGTTATCATAAGTGTTACTCTTTAGAAGATTTAATATTTATCTGACCCTCTGAAGAGCTGTGCTTTCAAAAGTAAATCAAAACAAACTACCAAAAAAAAAACAAACAAAACAAAACAAAAAAAAACCAAACCAAAACAAACCCCCTGAAGAAACCCAGAGGCAATCATCAACCACTTCTGCTTGCAGCACTGAGGAGCTATATAATGACACTGATATAAGAGGGCTTCTTAACTATACAAACCTGTCTATGATCACAGGTGCCAGGGTGGATGCTTTTGCTATCTGTGAAGAGAGAATGTAGTTGCCTGCAGCATAAAATGCTCTTTTAATGGGTGTTGGCTCATTGTCAAATATGGTCCTCCACCGGCTGATGCAGGCTGGTGGGGACCGTAGCAGAACGCCATTCAGGGTGTCCTTCACAGCCTGGGTCACCGTGGTTTTGCCTATATTTCATTTACAGAAGGAAACATTTGTTATGTTATATACCAGATACACCTGAGTTTTAAAACCTGAAAAATGCTCCTGTCTGTTCACATGGAGCATATGCTCTGACATCTGAATATGTAACCTGAGTGTCTTGTGATAAGATTTCCAGTGGAAAAATATTCTGGATTTGGTTGCAGGAGTTATTACTCCCCTTCCTGTTCTCTGGGCCTTCCAGCCCTTCCTTTCACCAAGTTTCAGTCTTCACCTCCTTAAACACATTAGATGCATAGCAATTTCTCTCTATATACATTTATAATATTTTTCTAGGTCACAATTCATATGGATATTGCCATGCTGTCATCCAGTTCTTTCTTTTGAAGGGGGTTTTTAGTTCTCTTTTACTGAAAACTCAGAAAACCAAGCTGTTCAGAGGCAACTAATATTTCACTCTGAGACATACTGCTGGCAGTTTCCCAGAGTGCCACTATTTTAGTTCATTTATTTAAAAACTCTCCAGTAAAATTATGTCTCATCATCTGCACAACAAATTTAATTTTCAGTACTCCACTCTGTATTCTTTCATTTACATAGGTAAGGAATTAACTCACTGAATGTAAATTAGCATACACTAATCTTTAACAAGTAAGGGAAGACAGATTGATATTTATAATTACTAATTCCTTCAAATCTGTCACAAGTTTCCAGGATTTTTTTTTTAATTTTTATTTTTAAGCCTTATGCCTGAATGAAAGCCGTAGCAGTTGCTCTTTTCAACAATTTCTCATCTGCAGTTCTTCAACCACATGTTGCTCTTACCTGTAGCATCCAGCCCCTCAAAAACTATGACAGGGAAACCTCCTTTTTTCTGGTGCTCTGGACATTTCTCCAGCAGGTCGAGTACTGCTTCAGCCTCTGGGATCCGTTCTGCACACTGCAAGGAGAGATCACAGAATCATGGAAGGTCTTGGGTCAGAAGGGTCATCTAGTCCAACCCCCATAGAGTGCACTGGGACATCTTAAACTAGATCAGGTCTCTCAGAGCCCTGACCAAGCTGACCTGGAATGTTTCAAGAGATGGGACATCCATCACCTCCCTGGGCAAGCTGTGCCAGTGTTTCACCACCCTCATGGTAAAAAACTTCTTCCTTCCATCAGGTCAGAATCTGCCCTCCCTTCGTTTAAAACGATTACCCCTCGTCCCCTCGGCACCCGCCCGCCGCCCGACGCTGAGCGCCGAACGCCGGCCC
>VZRZ01008555.1:2238918-2322694 GCA_013398175.1 Climacteris rufus
CCTGGTGCCCGCCCCGGGAGCCGCTGCCCGCAGGGCGGTGTGAGGGGAGCGGTGCCGCGCTGAGGGGAGGGCACAGCCAGCGCAGGCTGCCGCCGGCGGAGCGCCGCGCCGGGGGCGTAATGACAGCGGCTCCTCAGCCCCGCGTGTGCTCTGTCCTGGGGCTTCCATACACGAGCGAAAGCGTCTGAAACAGCGCAGGGACCTGGAGTGCGGTAGCCGTTCCTCGGGGAGGAGGGAATAACGAGCACAGGGTTGTGGGGACTGCCACCCCCAGCCAGTGTTCTCCGGTACAAGCGAAGTGTGCAGCCTGGGGAGAAACCGGTTCGTTTGGGTTGCAGGAGTGGAAGAAGTAGGAATTAGGTTCGCTTTTTCCTTCTTTGAGCTGAGGAGGTGTTACTGTTGACTTCTTTGAGCTGTTGGAAGAACCCATAGGTAGGTTAAGGAGGCTCTCACCCACCCGCTGGATTAAGGCTGTCTTGTTCCTGAACAGATCAGGCCCGTGTGTTTATTGCTTCTATAGAACAGGAACAGGGAGTGTCACCGGGGCAGGCTGATGAAAGAAGATACCAGCTGTTTGAATTTTTTCTGTGTTCTTGGAAATACTGTCACTTCTGCCCTGGAACATAATATTCCCATTCTACAACAAGCATAAATGATGGTTTATAAATAGATCCATTTGTTTATATTGTTCTCAGTGTAGCCAAACAAGTGTTTACATTGTGAAATGGATTGCTTCATTTCACATTAGCTTATCAGTGCTGGCTCAGGAGTGGCTAAGATGAAGTTACGTGTTCTCGGGCAGAGTGCTACCGGAGAGATTACATCAGTAGCTTAAACTTCTGGTGGCTGCGTGTCTGCTTGTGTGTGCTTCGCTACCCACCACCAGATGTAGCGAAGGGGTGATCTAGAGGGTAAAAGAGTGTGCAGGGTTATAATATGCTGAGGGCTAGATTTGTGCCTTTAAAGAAAATGCTTAGTTTATACTTAAATGGGGATTTACAGTGTGGGAGAACTTAGATTACCAGTGAGGTATCAGTCAAAGTGACCTGACATGAAGTTCGTTAAATGCCCAACAGAAGCAAGATCAAATGAGAAGAGTGGTGGTAGGAGGGAGAAATAGTTCCTTTTGTTTAGGAGTTACTTGAGAAAAACAGGATTTCCCTCTACACCACCTGTGCCCCCTGGGATGAATTTTTATTTCTTTACCGCCCCCTTCCCCTTTCCCTGGCCATCCTGTCTCATTATCATTATTCTCTTGTGCAATCTGTGTATTATGAGGGGGAGAAACCATCTGTGATTGAAATAATACTACAATGATGGGCGTTTCAATTTGATGTAACTACTTTGAATAAACCATCCTTTACGTAAAACAGAGTTATTTTGCCTCATTTCTAAATTGCCATGATTCATATCCTTGGAGCTGCTAGATCAAATAATGTGTTTATTTGATTATTAGTCAGTTATTATAGACTTTTGCCCTTGAAGGACAGTATTGTAAGTTACCTTTGCTTACAGACTGGATTTTTGCATATTTCAGTAGTTCAAGGCAATAATTTGCTGGGAAAAAAAGACTATATATTTGCTTAACTGTTTTACTATTTTTGTTTCTATTTTTTTTTTTCCCAGTACTACTGTCCAAGTCTTTGTCACATTTCATGTCATGTGTTTTTATAACTTCTGACAACTTTTCTTTCATTTAAGCCAAAGGACAAGGCTGCAGTCTTAAACATGAGTTTTGACTGCAGTGTCATACAGTGGGTATGAATGGCTTCAGTGTATCTTCTGTATTTGTAAGAGTGCTCTCATAGGCTGGCAGAAAACTCTTGTCTGCCCTGCCAGTGCTTATTCAGGGAAAAATAATGGCTCTGATCATCCTGCAGTCTGGTCAGTGAGCACAAACACTTTCTTTCCTAGAGACCTGATGCAGTAGGGGAACTGGAACCTGTTACACTTACTGCCACGTTTCCTGTGGATTAATATCAATAGTTTTGCAGTTGAGTTAGTAGTCTGTGGTTTGGTTAGAAGACTTACTGTTCACTGTGTTGCTTTTTGCATCTTGAGTTACGAAAAGGAAATGGAAAACAATTACAAAGTAACCCACCACCTGGTTTGAATGGTTTTGTGATTCTACTGCGTCTAACTTAGGCTATGGTCAGCTGTTCTTTTTATAAGGCAGGATCTTTTTCTGTTTTGCTTTGCAGAAACAAACTCATAAAATTCATCTTTCTCTTAGCTTTTGAAGGACATCAGACAAAAAAATCGTCATGATAATGTCTGGTTTTAACTTCTGCTGGCTGGGAGGAGTTATTGAAAATACACTTGCTCCTCTGGCTGCCTGCTGCAAAGTGATAGGAATGTTTTTTTTGTGTTTCCTAATCAACTGGGATCAAAAATGCTTACAGTTTTTCTGCATATACAGTCAGCAAATTCTGGAGCTGGCAGTGGTAGTACAAAACAGGTTTTCAAATAGCTTGATGGTTTGCTGATGGTGCCATTTAGAGTGGTAACACCGTAAGAGTCTTTTCTCAAAAAGGCTGAAGAAAATGAGGAACAGAGAAAGTTAACCAATGTGTCTGGTAACTTTTTATTTACTGTGAGGAAAAATATCTCATCAGATCGTTCTAGTCTTGGCACTACAATGTTACTTCCTTATTACAGCAGCATTTTCATATTTTCATTCAAAGAATAGCAAGTGAGTGATAGCTTGTTGCATTGAAACACTTTTCTGTTATCCTCCAGGTATCACTATGACAGTTTAATACAACTACATCCTTTTTATATTGAATGGAAATGGCTTCTGATTGAAGAAATGCACTAAAGCTTATTTAATATAAGCCTTTTCTTCTGCGTGGTCTCCAATGGATCATCTGTAGTACTTTGCAGTGTAGATGGGTCTTGCAGGTCGTCTGGAAAATAAAATTCTAAGTTACCAAGTTCAGGCATAATTTTTTTCGCTGCATACAAGTGTTCAGCTTTACTTGCACTGATCACTGCTTTGCTTGTGAGCAGCTAGATGCCATAGTTTTGGAGTCTTTATATCTGTTCTTGAGTTTCACTTGGAAATTTTACTGACTGTTCTGTTTCTGGAGTATTCAGGATTTCCTGTTATCATAAAACTCCAGTATGAACTACAAGCTATGGCAGCTATCACTGTGGTTCTTGGAGACAGTTTCAGCTGACCTGCCTTTATTTCAACTCCAGTCTCTAATAAATAGGTCATGTGTAGGATAGGAATTGTATACTGTTCTACACATCCAGTCCTTGTAGAGTATTCTTATGTTTAGCCAGTGAGGAACATGAAAATGAAATTAAGAAAATATATTAAGGCAAAAAATCCATTATTGGCCCTTGATAATCTGGTACACGATCAACTTCTTCTTATGCTTGTTATTTCTGCCCTTGCTGCTTAACAGTTGATTTGCTTCATGTTTTATTGCTGGCAAGGATCCATATGTGGATTTTACAATCTCACAGATATTAATTTCCTTTATATATAGCTATATATATGTTTGTATATGAAACATATGCTATATGCAATATTTTATATGTTGTATGTATATACATACATATTTTTTACTCTTTAATTTCTCTAAACAGCATCTGATGTGGGCAGATCTGACAGAATTGTCAGAAGTGGTTGCATTCTGTCCCACCACACAGTATTTTCAGCCGGGGCTTACTCCCTGCAGTGACCACACAGGGTGGCTGTGGTGATGTGTGAGCAGAGTCTGCTCCTTTCCCAAATGCCCCCTCCCTGGGGTGACAGGAGGGGTCTTGCTGTATTCCTTAAAGCAAGTGTATTTTTCTAGGCCTGATGTTTCAGACAGTGTTTAAGTGCTCTTAGGAGGAAAATGGTTTTTTTTTTAATTCTGGGTTTCCTTCTATTGCTACTTAAGGGAAGCAGTTTTCCCTTCATCTCTCTAGTCCAGTATTAAGAAATACATCCATCCAGACAGAATGAGAGCGATGCTCTGCGACTTGTGTGGTCAGGCTCTTGTCTCCAGTGCAGTTGTGTAACAGCAACTACAGATTCAAGACCAAGATATTTGCAGTCAGTGTATGTATATTTTTAGCTTGGTTTTCTGAGAAAATAGAGATTGCGTGCAACTCTTTTGGTGAATGTCTGAGTTTCATTCTTGCTTTTGATTTCTAAATCAAATTAACATTTCCAGTTGCATTTGTGAGATGGTGGAAGCTGATCTCCAATAAACCTGCATGGTTGCTGGCAGTAGGTAGCCTCAGCAGATGGAAGCATGCTTGCTGAAGGAGAGATTGAAGTCTGAACTCTCCCTGCAACTTTGACATGCATTCGTAGAAAACTGGATTTCACTGGCTCAGTTGCTTACAAGTCAACTTATATTGTATCCTATGTTTGGACACTGTTTCAAATTATACTGTTACTTCATTTTTGGATATTTTTGCAACAGTGTTGAATGTGGAAGAAGAGCAAGTGTTCAGTCTTTAGCTCCAAGTAGCTTTATAATACAGCAAAAAGTGCATGATGTGAAAGGAAAGATTCATTGGTATTTTTAGAGATTTTATTTTTTTATTGTTCTTCATACAAGTTCTGCTTATGTGAATTCCTGATTGTTAAAATAATTATTTTAACTCTTCTATTAGTTTTGCTTTGTAATAGCAATTCTTTAGATACCCAGAAACTTTTAAGATTTTTAAGGTTGTATTGTATTGTAGTGAAGATTGTTCCTTGAATGGAACAAGACTTAATAGGATGCAAACTGAAACAGTTCAGTCTTATTTCTGTATTTCTCCTCAGTATTTGCTTTGTGTAAACAGACTCTGTGTGACCCTTTCAGTTAGCTGATCACTTTCGCACACTCATATCTGTTGAATACATCTTGTGGCCTTTGTTTGTCTTGTCATGCTGACTTGATTAATGTTGTACCATCATCTTCCTTCATGAATAATGTATTTCCTGCCATGCAGTTGGAGCCTAGAGGAGAAAACACCTACACCTACTTTCTTAGATTAATTATGCATTACTTTTACCTTTGATGTGTACTGTCTGTTCTTACTTTTGCAGAAAAAGTGCTGACCAAAGATACATGTTGAGGGTGTAAAGGTGTGTTAGATTTGTGAAAAGGCAGACGATATTTAAATTAAAAAATAACCTAACCCAGCCACAACTTTTAATAAAGCTTTCCAATGTTTTTCTTTGTACTTCTGTTATTTATTGACATCTTTTATTTTGAAAGGTTTACAGCTGATTTCTGTCTCCTTTAAATTACTAGGTTGTGCTTGTGTCAATTACTGTTTCCTAGTTATGTTTAGCTTTCTAGTGAAGATGTAGTGACAATATTCACTACGTCTCTGGAAAGCTGTGAGAGGTGGGATAACCACAGCCACAGCTGCAGGATGCGCGTGCCAGCTCTGATGGGCTGTTGATGCCCACCAGACTTGGAGCCTGCTGGTTTCTGGCTTGCTCCTTAAGACCGAGCTGAGGTCATAAGCTTTGTGCCTCAGGTAAGCTGCAGGTAAAACAGAGCAGTCAGCTCTTCCTGTTACTCACTGAGAAGTGAAATCTGTACAGGTTAAACACAACGTGTTGATGAACCTCATAGTTGCTACATGAGTTGAAACCAACCACTTCCTAAGGCTGCAGTATATATTATCTTTAGCTCTGGTGGTAAGCACTTAAAAACCTTTTAAGTTTATGGATGTTCATCTATTCATACTCACCTGCAGGGTGTAAGTTTATCTCAAAGCTACAACTTTTTTTCTTCCCTTTACCACGTGATGTGACAGTCTCTGGCCTTGGGGAAGATTACACTGGAAGCATCGGTGCTGTGTGAAGCTTGCTCAAAGCAGTGCTGCTGACCCTGGCATCTCTCCATGCTGTTGTTGGCTCCACTCTGTGTGTTTGGTTGGGTCTTGTGCTTTGGATACTTGTGGCCCTGAGGGAGCCATTCTCTGCAGTGTGAATCCATCCTTCTCTCCACTGTAGTTTCTCACCTCTGCTGCTCGTTGAAGCAAACTCCTTGGCTCCATCAAACTGCTGCTGTTACTGGGTATCAGCTGTGGTGGGGTTCAGAATACGTGACTTCCTGTTACCGAGCTCCTTTCTTCTGTGATGTAATGTCCTACTGGAGCAGCAGCTTTGGCCACTTACTTTGCATCGATTTATGTCTGCAAATCCATTCTTAAATGTTTTATCTGTGACTTATTGAGGGTGAAACATAATAGTTCTTAGTGGTTTTATTGTCTTTGCATGTGTAGAGTCACCAGGAGTATGATAAGCCACTTTTTTGTCTTCTGTTCTCTTTTGTTCCAGGTTGTCATTGTCTTAAAAATAAAATCTCACTTCAGAGGGAGCAACATGGTAGTGCTAGCTTCAGTTCACATTACATATTTAGTCAAAAATCAAGGTATAACAAATTCATAGATGACCCATAAATGTGATAGTCTTTTTAGCAAACTGTCAGTTAGTGCTAAATATTTGCATCAGTCACTTCACCTTTCCATTAGCTTCTTAAACATCTGAAGCTCATAGGTTTGAATGAAATATAATGTTTATGTCTGTGTTCCTTGCTTTTCAATTTAGACTACTTCTATGAAGCTTTTTTATACTTACAAGTAAATGTGTTTTCAGGGGCTTTTTTGGAAAGCTTACTCTTTTGCTCTGTCTTGTCTGAAAGGTCTGCATGGGCTTTTTTTGGAGGTTTCTTTGATTTGATTTTGTTTCCTGTCCTCCATGATTCTATTGTATTCGTCTTCAGACCAACACAGGCATGTGCTTGTACTTTTATTAATAGGAATAGTTGCTTTTGGATGGGATGATTCACTCCAGCTGAGAATATAAGGAAGAATCAAACCATCATGCCCCTTCATTGTGCTAATAATAGTGATGTACCACTTTGTTGGCAGGCAACACTGCTGTTAGTGGCAGCTTCAGGAGGGATTGCTGCAAGGGCAGCAGTGTCAGTTGGCATCTCTGCTTTTTCCCTTTCACCTTAGTATCTTTTCTTGTGCAGCTTCATTTCTCACCCCATGAGACGGAACCATCCTTTTCATTGAAATAGCAGCATATTTTCACTGTGGTATCAACCAATTCTGATCTTGAACTGTGGAAGGGCAAAGATAGTTCTATTTTTGGAGGAGGAAAAAAAAATGCAAAAACCCCTGCAAAACAAAACCGATTTTGTGCTGCCGTGGACAGGGTGTTACTAAAATTATAACCTGGAGAGTTCCAAGGTAAAACAATACATGCACATAAGGATGTCCTATCAAAGTCACCTCAACTAACATGAAAATCCACTTGTTTTCTCAATACCAAGGGAGTTTTCATATGATTTCCTTAACATGGGACATATCCAGCCCTACTGGTTATGAAGATCTTGCAGCATCTGCAGCTTTACAGGAAGGAGAGGAAATCATTCTCAAAAAACAAACAAAAAACCACAAACAAACAAACAAAACCAAAACAAACAAACAAACAAAACCACGAAACCTTTACAGTCAAAGAAACTTAAGCAAGCTAAAATTAAAGACAGCATGTATGTGAGCTCTTGGAAATTGTTGAAAGGCTGCAAGAAGTTAATATATGACCATCAGCAAATAGGTCTTCCTAGAACTAAGTAAGAAATGCTCTCTGTAGGAGCTTTAGGCTTAAGTTTAGGTATTTCATATTAGCTAAAGTCTTTGTGTTTGCTATCCAGCTGTTTCAGTGCTTGAGAAAATTGGAGGTTACTCAATGAGATCCTTTCCAGACATTCATCAGGCTTTGATTATTTTCATTCAGTGAAAATAATGTAGAACTCCACTACCTGAAAATAGTAAATGCTGTAACTAGAAAATAAGAAATAATTTTAAAGACTTCTGTTCCTATTTTATATGGACAATTTATTTTTAATATATGCATCAGATAAAGCACATGTTTTAATGCATTTATTAAATGCTCATGAGGGCTTTGTAACAGTACCTTCTGTGATTGCATTGTTATGTGCTTAGGGAGTCTAAGTGCCAAATTGACTTTCTCTTTAATTGAGGTGGCTCTGACATTTAAAACTATTATATACCTACAGTGATGGAATATCTGCAGGGATCAGAAAAGGTTCCCTCATTTAGCAGAGAACTTTTTTCCCTGTTTTCGTATTTCTCTGAAACAAGTTACTTTTCATACTAATAGTACAAAAAGCCTCCTCCAGTTTCATATTCTTCTTCCTACTCAGCAGCCATTCAATACATGGAAACAAGGAAATTAGGGTATTTTGAAATAGGGATACTTTGCATAAATTATTTCCAAAAATACTTGCTGGTTTTGAATGTTGACATTTCCTGTGGATGTTAACAGTTAAGGAATATAAAAAAACTGTCAAAGAAAAGAAGATATGAGCTCCTGAGAAAAGAATAATATAAATACAGTGGTTTTCCTCTCAGTATGGTATACTTCAGGAAATTTCATCTTTTCTGGGGAAGTACCATGTATGCAAAGCTTGCAAATGCAGAGAGTGGCTTTGAGGCAGTCTGTCCTAAAATAACAAATGTTGGACATCTGATGGTACATCTTAAGGTGTATGAACTCTTAATGTGTGAAGGCCTCTCAAAGAATGAGCAGTGCTGTATGACAGGAGGGATGTGAGTTATTCCAGAACCCTCTCAGGGGTTGTCTGGTGTTAGCCAGAGAAGCAGCCTTTGGCTGCTGTGGTGTTATGAATTGCAGCATTGCTTGCTGTGCCATGAATGAGTACACAGGGAAGGGACTGTGTGCCCTGGATGCAGAGTTGTATTTTCCTTCATGACAATTCCTATTTGGATCTTTTCACACACTGTTCCTGTGTTCTCCTGTGTGTGTTGAGGGAGTTGTTGGTTGGTTGACTTGGTTTTGAGGCTACATGGGAAACTTGAGGCAGAAAACTGAAGGTAAATTGTAATTCCCTTTTCCATTCAAGAAGCATAGTCCTCTCTTAACTGAGAGTGCTTTTGGTAAATGTGTAATATGGCACAAGATATAAAAGAGTACTGACAGTCACCATTCAGCTTTGATCCAACATACGTAGGGAGGCTACTCCCAAAAGTTCTAGGGATACAGGGAGCATATGCTTTGGGATAATGCCATTATATCAATTTCTTCTTGCTTCCTGTTTTTGCTTTTGTTTTGGCTGTGCAGCTCACTGCCAGTCACAGTGATGGAGCCACTGCCAAGTCAGTCCATCTGGCTTAGACTGTGCCAAGTGCAGTTGTACCTCTGTTCACATCTGTGCCTCTTCCTGTGTTCTGTAGCCATGTTGTGGCCTGAAAGTAGTTGCCCCACATGTTGCTCTTCACCCAATCCATCTCCTGTGTGCTCAGGTTTCATGAGGGAATGTAGGTGCTTTGGGACTGCAGGAATGTGAATCTAGGGTGTTCAAAATGAAAGCGAGTATTTTGGTTTTTTCCTTCAGTCAAATACCTCATGTGTTTTAATGTATCTGAGATGGTCAGCAACTTCTTTGGTCCATTTGTTATTGACTGTCAAAATGAGTTCAGGTTAAATCTGTCTTGAATTCTAGGTCGGACTGAAGCTTAGGCTCCTGTTTAATTTCTCTGTAGTACTTGTAAGTGAACAATAACTTTCAAAATATTTGCAAATGAAGGAATTAAAAAATTGATTTATATTTTCATAAAATTGTGAGGGTTAATAGAAAAGATACAAAATTTAATATTTTTTTTACACCACACTGATCCCAATTATGGCCAAATTATTTTAATATTTTTTCTTAGGAAATTAGACTAGCCATGTGGAGAAAGCATTTCTTTTTCTGTGTAGTAATAATATTGTTTGAAGTGGTTTGATTTGCCTACCTCTCCCTTTTTATAGGAATCCATGCATTTAGTCCATTTAGTCAACTTTAATGCATTTGAGGATCATCTGAAAGGCTTAGAAAACTCATCTGGTAAAATAAATATGAAACTGTGATTTTGTTCTTTTCACTGTAGGTTTTGATTTTTTGCTCTTCATCAGAGGGAAAAATAAATACAGGGAAGACATTTTCCATTCCATTCTTTTAATGAGCAGGTGTGTATGTGAGGGGAGTTTTCTTCTCACGACTGCTTAATTCTGTGTCCTTTTCTGTTGCACATTATAGTAAACCTGATCATTAAATCCAACCACCTCTTCTTAAAAATCTAAAATGACAAAGCTTCTTTGGAAGTGCATCCAAGAGTTAGTAGAGTAGTAATGGCTGTCAAGTTCAAAGCAAAGCTAGCAATTAATCTTCTGGCCTATCATGCTAGAAAAGTATTATATTTCCCTGTTTTCAGCACACAGTATCTCCTGCATTAGTATGAATGGATCTATTAAAACACCTTTTATCACTATGCTTTGAGCTTTTCTGTCTTTGTGAAATCATGTAGCTTCTTTCTCTAAAAAGCCTTTAAAGAGCTTCCCACATCTGATCTGATTAAAAGCACCGCACTGTTGGGAACCAGTCAGTCAAATAGCTGTTCAGCTGTGGTAACCTGAATAGCACTTGCCAAGAGAAAATGGTGTGGGATATGTAAACCAGAGGGGAGGAGGGAAGGACTGTGGCAGGTGGGTAGCTTCCTATTCTGCTTCGGAGAATCCATGGGAATTTCATCTCATGGCTTGAGCAACAGCATACTTAAACTGGCACTGCACAGCAAGGAGCTTTACCCAGAACTCCTATGTGCTTCTCTGTTCACTAAGCTGTACACTTAAATTTTGCTTAAGTGTTCCAGGATGTAATTCTGTGTAATCTCTTTGGCACGGGGTTCACAGGGCTTCAGTTTGGTTGTGGAATGTAAATTCCTTGCACAGCAGAATTTCTCTTTGACAAGTGTGTTGTGCCCCTGGCTGCTGCAGAAACTGGTGCTGCTGAGGGATCTCATCTTTCACCCTGTGTCACTTCCGTCTGTGAGCAGGGGTGACAGCAAAGGACTGCATGAAAAGCTAAGGAGGCTGGTGAGGGCATCATGTTTTGCATAATCACACATTGTCACCACCATAAGTAAAGTGAGAATCCAAAGCTGAAATTCCTTCTTGTGCATATTACCTGTCAAACCTCATTGTCTTTCCTTTGTGTCCTTTAGCATTTGTCCTTGGACCCTGCGGCTGCCAGGCTGTGAGCTGCCTCATCAGCTCTGCCAGGATGAAGTGGAGAGAGAGGAGTTCACAGCTGTTTGTGCCTCCTAGCTACTCTTGGCTGACACAAAAAACAGATGAACCATGGGCTGTCACAGAAATATAGAGCAGATCCCACAGCCTTATTTTCCACATCTGCCACTGGTCCTATGCTGAGACTGACACAGGTTTCCTAATTCTGCCTGTCAGCTTGTGGCTCTGTACAGTACAGCTTTCTTGTTGGGAAAACCATTACAGCACATCAGCAAAAGGTGATGTGAAGGTTGAGGTGAACGGAGCAGCAGCTGACTGTAAAATACAAACAAGAAGATTCTGTGGGAAATAAACCAAGAATCAGGATGTTCCAGGACTGGGTCTAGACAAGACACGATTTAACATTTTCATTTCTAAGACAGAAACTTAAAAAAAAAAAAAAAAGGCATCCAATTATGCTGTTTTCCAGTCTGTCATTACCAGATTGTAATAATAAGTAAGTAGCCACAAAGAATGATTTCTTTCTTTTTGATGAGTAAAACCAAAGGTATGTATGCAGGATGTGGCTGAATTCAGTCAGATTTCTTGGTGAAAATTTTCCAGCGATGGAGCATGAAGGACTGCATCCTGGAAAACATCAACTCTGCAAAAGTCTTAGGGATGAGGCTGGACACAGAGCTCTTCAGGTACCAGTGCACTGTTATACAGAGAAAAGAGAGGGCTAATTTAATCCTTGGTTGATGGGATTTATAAAACACCCATTTTTCTCCTTATATGACATTAATGGCAATAACTCTCAAATTCTATATCTGATCCTAGTTTTTACATCTTTGAAAGGTCTTTTGAAAACCTGCAGGAGGTATAGAATGAACCACAATAATTATTAGTGGGGGAATGTAGCAGCGCACTTGGCAGAAGCTGCTGCTTTTGAGCTTCAGGTTTGGTAGGAAGAAAGCCAAGGCAATGCCCTCAATCTTCTTCCTCCAATATCTGAACCCTCTGCCTGAGCTGTGGTAAAATCCCATATTTCTCTTGTGTTACCTGTACCCATATCTCAGATCCCATATATGGCTATGCCCTGGAAAGCTCTCCCCTCCACTGGTCACCTTGAACTACGTGGTTTCCCATTGGGTGTTTCCTGGTCCCACCTTCCTTTAAAAGAGCCCTGCAGGGCTTCTTTGGGCTCTTTCTTCTGGGTTACTCCAGCCACCTGGGAGTCTCTGGACTCCCTTCCTGGACCCTCATAATGCAACCCTGGACTCATAAATCAGCTGTTATCCCAGAGAAGAGCCCTCTGTGTAGCCTTTTATTCTCATCTGTGCTACCACACCATGCCTGGGCAAACTCTCGTGCTAGAGGAGCCAGCAGGAACAGATTATCTGCGGTAGCTAGAACTCTGTCCTTTGGGAGAGTTGTAAAACCTTGCAACTCATCCCGGTAGGGATTTCACTCGCATAAAGGCGCTGTCACTACCTCGAGAGCATCCAGGATCAGCACCTTTAGGGGAAAAATTCCTGGAAGTGACTTAATATGGAAAGGGTGGAGTGTGAGCAGCTGCTTTTCTTCCCCCCTCATTTTGTATTTGTAGTTATTGGATTCCTGTCCAGATTATTTTAATACAGACTTCATCTCATGCAAAGACAGATGTCTAAAAACATTGGATGGATTGATTATTCAGGTCAACTCTGTGAGATAAATTGCTCTGTTGGTGATTGAGGATATAACACTGGTAAAAGATGAGCAAGAGAGAACAGGCTGAGAAGGCTATTAAAATAATGGGAAAGGAGTTTGGTTTTTTCTTACATGAATTAAATAGCAGTAAAAAGGTTAAAATAGCCCTACAGTATGTGCAGGAGATGAGCATTGCTTATGTCCCTTCAGATATACTTGTTAAAGTTGGATTCACTTGGTTGAAGCCTGAGAAAGGGAGGAAGACCTTGAGTGCCAGGATAACCATTCTAGTTGTCTAAGAGATCAGAAAAAAGACTGCAGTTTATATATATTTTATGCATGCTCTTTCTACAGGATTGAGACATACAGCTTCTTGTTGACTATAATGATCAGCCTGCAGGCTGGGGGACTGGCAGAATGCTGGCTAATCAAGAAGAGCCTCTTGGGAAAGTTTGTATGGGAGGGGAGATAAGAGGTTTGTCCACCTCTCTGTAAAGCTTAACCTAATAGCTGGATAACTCCAAGGAAATGTCAGAGAAGGGTTGAAATTTCTGGTTTGGATAAGGAAAGAGAGAGGTAATCTTGGAATAGGAGGTAAATCTGTGAGGTCCTTCTGTAGAGAGGATAAACAGAATTTTTGCGGTTGGAAGAAATTGCCCAGGAGCAAACAGGAGAAGTGACAAACACTGCTGATAAAGAACTATTTGTTTCCTCAGAATCCCTCCTGCCTTTGCAAGAGAGAAGTGGGAGAGAGGGCCCCAGGAAGTCAGTGCTGGTAGAGCAGTTAGTGAAGGGCTGAGTGAGGTGTTGGCAAGGGCAAGGTTTTAAGAGGAAGAGAGAGATTAGGGGATGCATAAGTCAGATGAAGCTGATGCAGTGACTGAGAGTGCTGGCCAGGACAAGTTTTGTCCTAAAAAGGAGGGCTGTCAGAAGAGCTGAAAAATGTCTGTGGTAGAGCTTTAGGAAATGACTTTGAAAGCAGCTTAAACATCAACCATACCCTGACTGAGCATCTTAGCTGCCTTGACAAGAAAATATGTCATACTAACTTTCTGTTACTTTGCTTTGTTTATTTATTTTCCTCCTCCCATTTAGAGAGTGATAAACAAAACCAGAACGCTGTCTGAAGAGCTAAATGGAAAGGTGAATGGTTGTAGCTCTTCAAACTGGTAAATTGCCCTTCCCACCATTAGAAAAAGTGGTGAATCTCTTGAGGTTTCCAGGTCATGTGCCCAGGCAGTATTTGTTATTCATGTGCAAGTTACTTCTCTTGCTGTCAGGGTACTTGGGAAATGTGTAATGATTTGTGGTGTTCAGGTTAACACTGTAATACATCCAATGGCCCTTCTCACCCCAAGGTCCAGGAAGCAGTTTTCATATTTTACAAGTAGATACACCATAATGAAAATAGAAAGGTCAAGATAAGTTAGAAAGAGGACAATAACAATTTTTGTCAGTTTTCCTAGTTTGCAAGCAAAATTTGTTTTAAAGAAGTGGGAGGGGAAGGTTGAAGTGAGGAGGATGTGGAAGAAGTGAAGGGGGAAGCTTGTTTTGGTGACACAGCTATTGTCTGAATAACTGATCAGTCGCCTAGAATTTTACAGTGCGTATATATCTGAACTTTATTTGAGTATTGGTTGCCTGAGTAACAGTAACTACTGTTTGTTTGTTTTTTCTGAAAGTATGGTAGATATTTTTTTCCTATCACATCTCCCTCTAAATGGAAATCAGTGGAGGATGGGAATGTTTCAGGAATTAAATGCTTATATTTAGGAGTTTCAAATGTTAAGGCATACTTCAATGATTACAAATACTTTTAAATAGCATGTTGTTTAAAACTGAAGATGAATAAGGAAGACAAGAATTTTGTGTGTTTGGCTATAAACTAATTCCACGCTGCATTTTTTTAGATTTGATAAAAAATAAAAGGTTTTATGTTAAAAGTCTACTTAGTTTGAGACTATAAGTTTTATGAGTATTTGTTGGAAAGGAACTCAGCTGGTGGTTTATCCTGAGAAGTAACACTCTTGGATAAATCTGAAAAATGGAAAATAGCTTGCAGTGAATGTAGGACTCCTGCCAATTGCTGTATTCTGAATTCATAGAATCATAAAATTGTTTAGTTGCAAAAAACCTCTAAGATCATCAAGTCCAACTGTTAACCCAGTACTGCCAAGTCCACCATGAAACCCAAGCCCCAAGCCCCATATCCCCAAGTGCCACATCTACACATCTTTGAAATACCTTCAGCCATGGTGACTCCACCACTCTCCTGGGAAGCATATTTAAGTGTCTGACAATCCTTTCAATGAAGAAGCTTTTGCTAATATCCAACCTAAACCTTCTCTGGTGCAGCCTGAGGCCCTTTCCTCTGCTCCTGTCACTGGTTACCTGGGAGAAGAGGCTGATGCCCACCTGGCTACAACCTCCTTTCAGGCAGTTGTAGAGAGTGATAAGGTCACTCCTCACAGCCTCCTTTTTCTCCAGGCTAAACACGCCCAGCTCCTTCAGCTGCTTCTCACAGGATTTGTACTCTAGACCCTTCAACAGCTCCATTGCCCTTCTCTGGACAGATTCCAGCACTGCATTGTCTTTCTTGAAGTGAGGGGCCCAAAACTGTACCCAGCACTCGAAATGTGGCTTCACCAGTGCCACATATGGGGGAATCTTGTCACCTGGTCACAGAAGAAAATCAGGTTGATCAAGCAGAACCTGCCTTTCCTAAGCCCATGATGGCTGTGCCTGATCCCCTGGTTGTCCTGTTCATGCTGTGTGATGGCACTCAGGATGATCTGCTCTGCAACCTTCCCTGGCACTGATATCAGCATGACAGGCCCCAAATCCCCATTCTGCCCCTTCTCATGATACCTGTCTATATTTGGCAACTTCCAGTCACCTGGGTCCTCCCTAGTTAGCTAGGACTGCTGGTAAATGATTGGAGGTGGCTTGATGAGCACATCCACCAGCTCCCTCACTACCCTTGACTAGATCACATCCAGCCCCATAGTCTTGTGAGCATCAAAGTGGTGTAGCGGGTCACTGACAATTTCTCCTTGCATTATGGGGGCTTCATTCTGCTTTCTGTCTCTGTCTTCCAGCTCAGGGGACTGCTTGACCCTAAGAACAACTAAGTGTTAAAAACTCACTCCCTGAGTGTTAAAAACTCAGGCAAAGAAGGCATTATTACATCAGCCTTTCCCTCAACCTTTGTGACTATGCTTGCCCTGCCCCCTGCATTCAATAAAGGATGGAGATATTCCTTAACCCTTCTAACCCTTCTTGTTGCTGATTTATTTATAGAAACTTTTTTTTTCTGATGTATTTACAGAAGCTTTTTTTTATGGTCTTTTATGGCTGTAGCCAGATTAAGTTCCAGTTTGTCTTTAGCCATTCTAATATTCTCCCTGCATAACCCCATGACATCCTTGTTGCCCTTCTGAGTTGCCAAGATCATAAATTCTCCTGCTTTTGGCCTCCTTCCTTACTTGAGGAACTAAAAACTTTATAATTTTGTGATTACTATGCCCGAGACAGCCTCCAACTATCATCATCAGGACCCACAAATCCTGTGTTTGTAAAAATTAGGTCCAGTAGACTGCTCTCCTGGTTGACTGACTCACCAGCTGATTCAGGAAGTTCTTCCACATAGTCCAGGAACCTCCTAGACTGTTTTCTCTCTTCTGTATTGTATTTCCAGCAGTTATTTGGTAAGCTGACGTCCCCCACAAGAACAGGGCTAGTGATCATGATGCTTTTCCCAGCTGCTTATAGCATATTTCATCTGCCTCTTCATCCTGGCTGGACAGTCTATTACAGACTCCCACTAGGATACCTGCCTTATTGGCCTTCCCCCTGATTCTTACCTGGAAACACTCAACCCTATCATCATCATCAAACTCGAGGCCGTCAAAACACTCCCTAATGTACAGGGCTACCCTGTTGTCTCTCCTTCCTTGCCTTTCCCTTATGAAGAATTTATAGTCATCCATTGCAGCACTCCAGTTGCGTGAGTCATCTCACCATGTCTCTGTGATGGCAACTGTGTGATGGCCTTCCTGCTGCACAATAGCTTCCATCTCATCACAGTTTTTAAAATGTTCTGCCTACAGAGTGGTTCTTGCTCACAGTAGTGGGCTTTGTACATTGTTTTGTATGTATGTCTTCCCAGTACAATTTCTAGAAAGGCTTTGCTAAGTGTGTGGAAAGCTGTTGTAGTTCACTGCTAGTTTTGTATGTAAGAAGTCCCTGAACCTAGATCTGGATACAATTTGTGATATTTTCCTGAAGTTCTGGATCATGAGGGCTGCAGTTATGTAAGATGACAGTAAGATGTAATGTTTTTTCAGGCTTGGAAATTCATTGTTAAGAATAATAATAGTAAAAATCTCGTGTATAATGGGGTTAATCTTCCCAAGCTGATAAGTGCAAACTGCTTCAGTAAGTGGAGAGAGTAGGATGGGTTAGGAGGTGAATTTTGTCTGTCTCTGCTAAGACTGTTTGTGCTATCGCACAATTTTAAAAGCTTCTTGGCAAAATGTAGCTGTTAGTTCTGGTTTTATACAGTCAATTGAAAGAAAGTCTGACCCTTATCTTTTGTCTTTCAGGCTTGCCTAACACTGGTAGACTGGTAGTCTGGTTGGTGCTTTCTCATGGGAACCTTGTGACTGACAAAGGAAAGATTGTTGTGGTAGGTGTTTGCCTTGACTGTCTTGACAACACTTGGCCAGGGCACAGACAGATGCAACTCTCAATGCAGCCATGCTGTCATAGGACTCCTATGCCAACAGAACCTGTGCAACAGGAAAAATATGCCTGAGAGATGGGTTTTACAGTTTTACAGGTTTTGGAATTGCTGTTGTGGTTCCCCATAAAAGTGGAAGCCACATAGCCAGGAGTACTATAGAGGAGGGAATTTGTCAAAGTTTGCTTATAATTATGGAGCTCTAGAATGGAAAGGGTTGCTTCGTTTACCAAAGAAATGTAGGAAACCAACAAAATCTGCATTCTAGTTAGCTTCCTAGCAAAATCCAAGTCACAGGGAGAGGCTTGTTTTGGTGCAGTTTGATAGCAGTCTCCAAAGCACAGTTTTGTGGTACTACCTAAAATGGACTCACTAGCCTTTAATTTTTAAATATCTACATAACATATATATGTGTATATATATATCCACACACATAAAACACATGTATCTTTATCTCTGTAACAGAGCCTGTTTTTCTTCCATATATGGTTTTTGTTTTAATAATTCCATTTCCTGCATGCTCCATATGTCCCATATAATCCATACTCCAAATAAGCGAGTGAGATAATAAAGTGATTTCCTTTTTGAGATGGCTACAGTTCTGTATGTACCCCATAGCAAATTATTCATATGTTTGCTAAATGCATCTCCAGTCAAACAAAAAACCTAGCACATATTTATCTTCTCATCTCTTAGAAGGCAGCAAGACTTGTGTTTAAATATTTAAAACCTGTCTGTTTCTCTGTGGTTTGGAAAAGGTCATCCATCCTGTGAATATCACTAGAGCTGCAAGTGCTGCATTGTGCTTGCTCTAATATATGGCTATATGCAGAAATAATTACATTTTTAGATTTTTCATTTGTATGAGCTTGTGACTTGCTGTTGGTTGCTTTCTGTTTGTCCAAGCAATGCCACTTTTGTACACATGCATCTTCTGGAAATAGTACTGAAAAGTCATATACTTACATACTGGTAGAGTATACATTTTTTTTCCTCTTTTTCTTTGAAACTCATGTGGCTTAATTATCAAAGCGTAGTGGTGTTTTTGCTTGACTCTTTTTGATCACAGGGAAAAACCTCTTATCAGAACATAGTCATGCCCTCATTGGCTGATATTTAAGTACTGAAGATTTAATGTAACAATCTATATGTCCTGCTTGTGTAACATATCTTAATGTAAAGAAGTACTACTCAATTATATAGCTAGTTGAAATATTTTTCATCTATTTTTTTTTCTGCTCCATTTTTTAGTACTAAGTGGAAAAATCTGTATTGTCATGTCTTTTTTACAAGCAGAAAATCTAAATCTGATGGGGGAAGAAGAGAGATTAAATTTATTTTAAAACCAAAATATCTGATACTGTCTTTCGTATCACTTGCTCAAAAAAAAAATCTACAATTTCATTTTCTTCTTTAACTAGTTGATTTAAAATTTAAGTACAGAGAAGCAGAAAGGTTTTGGGTTCTTTTGGTTTTTTTTGTTTTTATTTTGTGTGTGTGTGTGTGTCCCTCACAGTTTGGGCTATAGGTAGTTAATTCCTTTTATAAACTTTCGGTTTATAAGTAATCAGCATTTTTACTACTTTTAGAAAGCTATACCAGAAACATATCATTCATTTCATCAGAAACTTGAAGAAAATCCTTCTAAGTGGAAAATGGCAAGTTTATACCTGTCTGTCCTTGGGGTCAGTGATTTCTTTTTAGGTGAAATAGTTCCTCTCTTGTTTGGTGATGTACATTACCCTGCATCCTGTGTATTCAGGGAGTGACCATATCTCTTCCCGATCTCCATGTACAAAGCTAAATGAGCCAATATTCCTCAGCCTCCCTCCCTTCCTTCAGCTCTCTATCCTTCTCCTGGAGAGTCCTGTGCCTTCAGGCACAGTGGTCTGCCTCTGCACCCATTCACCACCCTTTTCTTATCAGCAGTGCAGCTTCGTCTGTTCTCACCTTGCTGTTTGTTCAGTTTTCTGCCGAGGTGCTTCTAAAGGTCCTCAAACCTCTCCAGGCATCATATCCCATTTTCTGAAACACAAGGGAAAAAGTGTGTATAAAGTACTGTCAGAACCTGCATTCTCTTAGAAAAGCATACATAACTGATCTGTCTTTTTTTCATTTTCTCAAGGAAGTAGAAACCTCAGTTGAGTGTGATTTGTTCTGGCAAAAGTCAAACAACTGTGAACTTCTATGATCTTTCCTGGCCTTCCATCACTGTGAGAGCAGCCCTGACATCTTGTGAACATACATAGCTGAAATGTGCCTTGAGTTCTTGAATCTTGCTGCTGCCCTCCAACCCTTTTTCACTGCAATGCCTCTAAAGGATTGCTGAAATGGAGCATGTCCTGGCAGAGGTCTGTATTGGAAAATATTTGTGGCACACAGATGATCATGAGGTATTTGTGTAAAGAGCAAGAACATACCATACATAGCTCAGATGATTAATGCAAAGCAGAGGAGTGCTGCCCTCTGATTTTCCTCGTCTGGCAGGCAAGAGCCTGCCACTCCTGTCAGTGTGATAGTGAACATAGGGGACAGCTCATTGATCTTTCCTAAGCATATAGAGAAGCTTACACTCTTGTCATCTTTAGAGATGCTTTCATAGCTTGCTCCTGCTCATTAGTAGGGAGAGAAGGGAGCAGATGGGGAAAGTGAGAGTTTGCCAGTAAAATGAAAAAGTCTTCTCTAATGATCTAGTGTTGGCTTGAAATTGTGGGATTTTTTAGAGTTGATAATTTCTGTCTCATTGTTTATAACATTAAAATAGTTATAATGTTTCATTTCACTGTGGAAGGAAGCAATCAAAATATTTTGGCTTTGCTTCAGATAAAGATGTTTTCTCAGTAGCTGTAACCTTAATGGCAGCTGAGACCTGTATAACTGAATCCATGTACCGTAATTTAGTGAGAAGTGGGTGATCAAGATCTAGTGATACAGTAATAATTTGCATAATTATTATCATCTTCATCCTCATCATGATTGTTAAGCCTCATAGAAGTAGCCAAAGGCACAACTTGGCTCAGTCCAACATAGGAAACTGATAGCTAAAATGAAATTTAATAAAGATGTAAGTATCCATCTACAAAAATCAAGAAGTGTTTTTTCAGCCTGTGACGTGAAGAAAGAATTGCATTGCAGACGTGACAAACTCATTCTGTAGTATCAGCCACAAAGTAAAATTTGTTTTTAATTATAGATCATGAAACAGGATGAAAACCTAAATGTTTGCTTTAGTCACAAAAAATCTCCCCCACTAACAAAGAAGGGTTTGAAGGTGGGAAGTATTATCAGTAAGTAAAATTTTTAAAAAGTTGATTATCTCAGCTCATTCTAAAGCCATCTGCATTTCTTTGTTTACCTGGTTATTTATATGGTTTGGGTCTGTGGCTTGCTCAGAACAACGTGAAAGTGGTTCTGACTGGGCAAGGCCTTCCCAGTCTTCATGGTTTTTCATTCTTAGTTTTAAACACCTCACTATTGCTGCAGAAGAGCTTAGCATCCTATTGAAATAAATAGCAGTAGATTGCATTTCTGACACTTTATTTCAAATAATGGAGGGTTTTTTTTTTTATATTTTTGTCATTTTTTTGGGTTTTTTAAAAACCAGAATCAGCTTCTAACATATTCGGACTGAATGAGACTCTTTGGGGTTGTACCATATACCAAAACCTGATTAGGAGTTATTTTTCCTCTGTTTTGCAGTCTGTAGAACAAAATCTGGCTGTGAATGTTTACTTTTTATAGAAATTCTATGTATGTATGAAATTGGCTTTTTGTGTACTTTGTTTCAGGTTTGGTACAATTGATCACCTTTCTGTTAAGAGTGCATTACAAGAGTTAGTGGAGTTGGATATAGTTAATTTTCTCCAGTTCAGCAAGTGAGAAAGGGGCTAGAGGACACTGACTACTGCAGATGTACAAAGTACTTAAATGTACTGGAATGTACTGGCAATGTATGAAGTAGGGAAAGAGTCACAAGCCAAGACATTTGTATGCTATTGTGTATTTTGACCTTTATAAAGTTAGGCAACCACTGCATACCTTGCAACAATCATGTCTTGCGCAAAAGGGTCTCATTGCTGCATAACAAAGTCAGTTCCTGAGCTTTCACAAGCTGTCTTCCACTTTTTTTTAAATGCAATGTACACAGCTCCATTACAGCAGTATTTGAGAATTTCTTGACCCTTGATTCAGACATTACAGTGGGGCCTCTAATTATTGCTGATCAGTTTTTCATTCTTCTGGTAGTATATTGATCTCTACAGGGATTGATAGCTCTTTCTGTGTTTGCTGTCATGTCAGTATTACTAAATCTTGCTCCCATCCCCAGTAGTTACAAATTCAGCTCTTTTTCCTTTCTTCTGCCTTGCTTTTTGCATGTCTCAATCCAGTTTCACTTTTCTATAAAATCTGCAGGTTGGCTTGAAGTAACACTGCAGAATAAGAACTATCAGTGGGAATGAAGCTGCCAGAGAGCTCTGTATCTCAGAGAGGGCAACAGTCCACTTCATCCCTTTCCTTTTCTGTCATGCTGAAAGGCTGATTTATAGCTTGCCATATTATTCAGCAGTCCTTTTAATGTCTCTGGTCATAAATTGAACTGCTGGTTTCCATTTCTGTAAGGGCTTGAGCCTTTACAGAAGGGCTGGGGAGGAAGCAGGTTGGTGGCTGGTTTGTCAGGCATAAGCTGAGCTGCACAAGCAAACTAGTTTTCTTAGGGGCTATGGAAAGAACTTCTCCAAGAACTTGCGAGCCCTCTCAAACCTCAGTGCTTGCTGTTCCAAGCCCAACAGCCACTTTTCAACAGTGCTTTCTTTAACCAAATAGCATAACCAGTCTCCAGAGAAGAAAACATTTAATTTAGAGTATTAGTAGGGAAGGCAGGAGAGAGTACAAACTGTCTGTGACACAGGATAATTATATTGTCTTATGCACTACATACCACTTTGCCTGCTTTTTCCATCTGCTAAGTCTCTCACCACTGCTGTCATTGCAGGAACCCAGACCTCCTGGTTATTTCAGGTCACTAGTAGGTATTGGTGGCTCCTCTTCAAGCCATCTCAGGTGATTCAAATCTGTGGTTAGAAGTTAAGCTCAGTTTGTTTTCTCAGTACTGAATTGTTGTACCCAAGATGTGAGAGCTTGTATTGCTGTCCAACATGTGGGTGAAGAGGTCTCTGGCCAGCATCCTGAATTCTTGCTCTAGTACCATTTTGCTGTGTCCATAATTGATTCCTTTTATAGTCCTTCAATTATTTTTTATACTTTTAAAATCTTTATTAGCTATTTTTACAAATGATTGGTCACTTTTATTCATTTCTAGCAACCACATAATTAGAAGACCCATGTGGTCAGCTTATGCTTTGTATGTTTTTAGATCTAGTATTTGGATGATTCCTGGTCTGCATATCCTTCTCATTTTCCTTGTCTTCCATGGGTTGGGGTTTTTTGTTCTGTTAAAGTATGGGTAGACTATGAAAGTGCTGACAGTAGTTACTGACATAGTTGTTTTGTCAGTCATATTCCCAAACTCCCCATTAACTCAACTGCATGACTTCAGCTATTAGAATTCACAGTCTTAGAGTTTATGTAGCACTGCCTTGGCTTACAGCTGGTGCAGTGTCTGATGCTAAAGCCTCACTATTCTCTATCTAGAACAGAGTTTGGTGTGGCTGAAAAAAATCCTTGAATTTCCTATATTCTGTTGCATTATGGGGTCTTCCTGCACTGCACTGCTTTAGCCTTTCCCACCTAAGCAAGTTCTGAAGCTCACCAAGCACCTTTGTTCAGGTTGTGATGCTCTGGCTCCCATCTGTGCTCATCAGTGTAAAGGAGGTGCACTGCTTTGTGTCTCCAGTTTTTAAGGGAATGGCTTGTTCTAACTCTTTTGGAGCAGCAGCAGCCAGGACTTGTGCTCCTCCCTCTTGTTTGTTTTTTAAAGTAGCACTGCTTTGCTCTTGAATCTATTTAATTGGTTTCCTGCTGGAAAGAAACTAAAGGGCTGCCTTTGCCAATTAACTAGGACAAAATACTCATTAGCAGACAATGTAGGTTACCCAAGGATTTCAGAAAAGAAATGTGAGATACTTTTGATGGTTAAACACTTGTTCTTTAGCGATGGGTTCTTGTCATTAAACATGCAATAGGAATTCAAAGATGTTCTAGGTTCAGTTCTTTCCTGAAAGCTTTTTTTTTCCTACATAGTTTTAATATTGACAAACTCTTTAATCCTAAAGCATGTAGAACTCTTAACTCCTAGTCAAGCATTTACCGTCCTTTGATAAAAAAAAAAAAATAAAACCCAACAAAACCTAGAGAATTACTTAAGGCCTGTGACACAGCTTACTCATATAATAAGACTATATTTAGGAACATTAATAGCCATATTTGAAATGAAATTTCTATTGTTGGCCTCCTAGACTGCTAGGTGCAATAACATCAGCCAAGAACGAACAATCAGATTGAGTTTGTTACTAGGAATATCGAAAAACAAACCGCAAAGCCTAATTTTAAACAGTGGACTGTAATCCATGCTATTTGGTTTAGAACCCCTGCAGCAATTCCTTTCCAAATGTCTATTTTAAACAGGTATGTCAGACCTCTGGCTGTTTTTTCACAATGTGCTGAACATAAAACCCTGTGGTGCCCATTAAAATAAATAGGAAAAAGTAACAACTATAGAACTTAAAAAAACAAAAAGGATTTATTTTTTAGTACAGTGGATTCCCTTTAAATAGAGGGTTATTCTCCAAGAGTTGGGTGGTGTGTGTGTACCATGTTACTTGGTTGGGACCATAATGAACAACCTCATCCGTGATCTTCCCAGAAGCTGGAAGGAGTGCAGGCTTCTGTGGTTTGTCTTGTTTGGTTTGGGAAAACACAAGTTGAACCTGGAAAGTTTCCTACTATCTAAAATGTTCACCACTTGACCTCTTAGAGGCCTAGAGTATCTTTTGCCTACCATTTTTTAATTCAGCCTTTTAATCATAACTTTTCCAAGAAAAATGGTGGGGTTTTTTTTCTATTGTTTCTCTTTATTTCAATTAAATAGTTGACTTGATTGGTCTGCTTTTTTTGGGCTGCATACAAAGGGTTGGAAGTTACTGGAGTCAGAACTGCTCAGACAAATACTGTTTCAGGGTACTTCCTGACACCCAAAGAACTCTGCAGAAAAATGGTTGCTCACTAAATTCAGGTACTCATCCATTTTCTGAGGCAGAGAATTTAGTACCAAAGGCTATAGATACTAGTTGAATTGTCTTACAACTTGTTTGTATTGATGTAAATTTCTGTAACCTCTGGCCCACTGCAATGTGCACCATGCAAGCATAAAAGAAAAAGGAAAATCTTTTTACCACAGAGAAATTTGCAGCTGACTTCCATTAATAAACTGTTTGGGACTGTGCCGACCACCCATATGAGTATACGTCAACCTCCTGAAAACGTTTTTTTCAGGCATAACTGATGTCCAAGGTAAAAGGTTTGACAGAAATATTTTACATAGGGAGAAGCATGTTTTCAAAGAACTATTAGACTTTTCCTGGATCTTTTTTTTTGTGGGACAAACTTTAGTTTGTCTTTAGTTTGTTTCACTTCTACTTGTAAAGCAACATCCTTTTGTTATTTATATTTTTATTGCAATTCAAATAGATTGTGCTGATAGAATGTTATAAGAGCTTTATTTAAATTATTTTGATAGCTTATTCTGTTGGTGTAGCCCTTGAATAATTTTTGACATCAGTTCCGTTTGCATAGCTCAAAAGCCAAGTCGCTTCCATAATAATAAAGGTTAAAAGTCCCAACAGTCTGAATCACAGAGTGGATTGAGTTGGAAGGGACCACAGTGGATCATTCAGTGCAACCTCCCTGCTCAGGCAGGGTCATCCCAGAAAACGTTGCACAGGATTGTGTCCAGACGGTTCTGGAATATCTCCAGTGAGGGAGGCTCCACAATATCCCTGGGAAGCCTGTTCCTGTACCCAGTCACCCACACAGTAAAGAAGTTCTTCATATACAGGTGGAATTTCCTGTGCATCAGTTTTGCCCATTGCCTCTTGTCCTTACAGAATGAATTAATCAGCAGGGAAAGTGATTTGACACTGTAAAATTGCCAGTAATTCATTTTTAACATTTTGTTGTAAATAAGGAAAACCTGTAGTTCAAGCTCCAAGATTTAATTTTTAATCTTAATTTACTACAATTAAGCATGGGTAAAAGAAGAAAACTAAATGTAATTTAAAAATAATAAGCCAGAGACCAACACCTATCCGTTTTTGAGCTGTGCTCAAGCGTACAAAATGGTACAGAGGAAATCCTAATAGATTCCTCTGTATGTGTTGCTGAAATCAGAAGGTCTGTAACTCATTGTATTTGTTACCTAGACAAGGGGAGCCCTGAAGGGAGCATTTCCACTGTGATGATTCCGTGCTCTTTGTTTCTTCTCTGTTATGCTTTCAGCTGTCTCTACATGCCCTCAGTGCTTCAGCCTTTGGGTTTGGTATCTCTGCCTGTGTGACTGCGGAGGCACCAGGCACAGTCCCTGCCACGTGCTGCTGCCTTTTGCAGTAAACAAGTGTTATATATGTGTGTTGTACTGCAAATGTTGTTAAAGGTGGGGAGAGAGGAAAAACCAGCAAAGAAGCACAAAGCATTACTATGCAACAGTGATATTACTGGGAAGGATTAGAGCTGGGGCTGGTGTTGAGGCTAATATATTGTACCTCTGAAAGTACTGCAAATGCTGATTTTCTGCAGAGGGAGAAGTGAAAGAAAACATGTACTCAGTGAGCTGATGCAACTCATCCACCCATCCAGCCCATGTGGTGTGGTAGGTACCAGCTGATGTGTCTAAGCTGTGTGAGCTGCTCAGTTATGTGGTAAGTTTGGGGCATAAGAGGTTATCAGTTGTTCCTTGTAACTCAGGTGATGTTCTAATCACCAGATTTTTTTTTTTTTTTTTGGTGCATGCACTCTTAGTGGTTCATAGTGACACAAACTCTCTCTTGGTTGTGTTTGTTGAAAGTCCTGCAAGGTCTGTGCTAAATGGTTTGACCAGACTATCACTAAGAAGAGAGAAAGAAACCCGACCAAATTATGCATCTGCTGCTAATCAAAGTGCTGTTCATGTATTAAGCATCTGTCTTTACATTCCCTAGCCCATGTGAGTGACACATTTGTACACAGGCATGTGCTGGCTGTCACTCCAGGACATGAAGAAATAGAGTTTGAGCGTGGAATTTTGGATGTGTTAGATGAAACTTGGAAACAAACACCACTTTATTCACTGCTCTAGCATGGCTGATATATTAACATAGACCAAATGGTTATTACATTTTGTAACATTGTGCAAACTGCCCCTCTCCCACAGTGAAAAGGAAATCTTGTTCCAACCCCGTTGCCTTCTAGGACAACCTGAACTCTCGTTTGCCTCACCTTGGCTGTGATCCCTTGGCTACTGTGCAATAGAGGTGAAAGTGGAGAACTGGATTGTGCTACAGATGATATGATGGGAAGAGGGCAGGCTGCTTCAAGCAGGAGAAATTAGAGCTACAGTATTAAACTGAGGAAAGGAGATAAAAAGATAAAATTTTAAGGGGTTGCAGGGTAATAATCAATTGGATTTGAATGGTGCAAAAAGAGATATTAGAATCCAGAATCATCAAGTTTGTCAGGCCAGTGGTTTGTTGTAAAATGCCCTAGCTGATAGTTGTAATTTTTATCATGTAAAGCATCAGATAATATGAATGGTTGATTAATTTTTGAGAGATGTAGGACTTCCCAAATATTTTCTTCTCTTACTAATTTTTAAATTTAGTACTACTAATAAGGAAAACAGTGAGGAGCAGCTAATGTTAATAAGACTAGATCCTGTCTGCAGGATGTACTGAGAAGGCTGTATCAATTTTTATAGTGTTTGAGAGGGGGGTAAAATATACTGATCTATAATTCAGACTATTGCACTGCTCAAGCCATTTGGTTTGCTATCAGGAGACAGAATTCTTACAGAAAGATGTGGTGGGATTTTTTTTTCCTGATTGGGTGGATTTTTTTCCATTGGTTGCCTGGTATTAGATGCACAGCCTTCCTCTGTCTTCAGAATCACTTCCTTTCCTCTCCCTGAATAAGTAATGTAGACAGTTATCTTAAAATCTGCTTCTTTAGACACCAACAGTAGGATAACTATCTTGGGCAGTCTAAATCCCATCCTAAGTTTTTCCTTTTGTTAAGTCTGGTGTGTCACACCAGCATGGTGAACGAGTGTGTATACCACGACATCTAATTCACAGGGTGAAAGGGTGTAATAGTAGCTGTTGCTTCTGGAGATAAGCTGTCCAACTTCTCGCTAGAGTTGCTGGGTTTAGGCATAGCTTTGGAAAAAGTAAAAGTAGCTTTCCATATGATTGTAATGACTACACAAAACACATCTGCAAAGATTTACTCTATGAAGAATCTTTCTCTTTTCCTGTATTTTGGCAATACTTTCTTTCTGCTCCTATTGATTATATGTGCTCTCTTAGTGATTCTTCCTCTTAATATTGTTTGGGTAAGATAACCCTTCAGAACAAGGGAAACCTTCACTCTAATCTCCAAGATGTAGATCTTGGGCATGAGAGCAGGAGCTTGTCTGCACTGAGCTGTGAATGTTGCTGTCTCTTACGAATATCTACCTGGAATTTTGTGGTTGTTACTGAGTCACAAGAACAAAGAGCTGTGGGTAAGTTAACTTCACCCCACTCTGAGTGCTGTTTTCAGCTACCACCATATCTGATTTGCATTGCAGGTCTAGCATAGGAATGGACAGTACTTAGATATGTGTTGTCTTACAACTGACATGGGAGCTGTTGTTCATACCTGAGCTCCACTGTTGGAATGCAAGTGACACACTGAGAGGGGTTGCAGGGTTTTTTTAATCCCATGTGCTCTGTTTCTCATCTGAGACTTGCACAGCACAGTGGAAATGCAGCATGCCCTAAGCAAGCTTTTTGTCATAGCTGCAACTAAAAAAACAGTTTTTATTTCCTTTTGACTGGTGGTCCAAGTGTCTCAGTCAGAACTAGGGCTCCATTCCCCTTGCTATTATTTTCAGTTTCTCAGTAACTTTGCATAGCTTTAAATATGGTTTCTAGCTTTAAGCTTCCAAGGCTTTTCTCTTCCCACCGCCCTGCCCCCCCAAGAAAGAAAACTATTACAGAGCTCAAACTTGTTGTTATTTGGACTTTGTGTAAATGCAGCTCTTGCTTTTCTGAAAGAGTCAACTGTGGAGAAGGAAAAAGCTTGTGGTATGTTAAAGCTTCAAACTGCTCCCTACTGATTTATTGCTATTATGGAGACAGCCAGAGTGCATTCATTCATCAGTTCTTGTAAGCAGAGAGGAGGGAAAGAATAGGAGGAAACAAGGAAAGGGGTGGAGGGGAAAAGAGTTGGGGAAAAGAAAATAAAAACATGGACAAATGTAGGGGATGGGAGGAAAGACATAGCAAAGCAGTTGTTTTTGAGTGAGTGGTTTAGGAATTTCTGGAAAATAATAAAATAAGATGTTGTTGCTTTAGAGAGCAGTGAAATTGTCTGTGCCCTTCTTGTTACTGTGGCCTTCACAAGCTAGGACACTGTTAAGTCACAAGTCACTTCTGAGTGCCAGATAGTCTTGAGGAGTTTTTGCAGTTGTGCTTAGGTTACAACTGACTTTAAGATCAGTCTCTTTTAGGTTGGCTTCATTGCCATCTTCATCAACTTTAAGACCTCTTCTGGGTACAGCCCATATTCCTGTCTCTAAAATACTCATAGCTTAAACATTTTGACTGTTAATGATTTAACCTGTGGCCTTCCACACTTTTGAGTGGGCTTAGTTGTTGCCACAGATGGTGCCTTGGTGTTGGCCCCAGTATTCAAAGGCAGTGGTTCACTGCCCTTGGGGCTGAGTGACATCCTGATAAGGATCTAATAGGTTCACAACTCTTAAAGTAAGCAAATGAGATGGGCAGGCTCATTTTCTCCAGACCAAAATGTGTTGCATTCCTGCCAGTTTCACATCCAGTTGATAAACAAATGCTACGGTGTCCAGGCTTTTATCCCATGTTGTGGGCGATGGTGTTTTCCAATCCAGCAGAGATGAGGATGCTTTTAAAATGCATTGCTGTGGTGACCCAGCCCACCTTGGGGCTGAGTGACATCCAGTTGGTGGATTTCCCCACCCAGGACACCGACCCTGAGGGTGGATCCAAGGGCAAGACCAAGGTTTAAGGCTACTCCCCACTGGGTGTCCCTCTAGCAGCATCTCCTCCTCTCCTTCTAGAAACCTCACTGTTCCCATAATGCTGTTGGTTTAGACTCCTATGTTTATTCATGCGTTTCGTTGCCTTTGTATTGCATTCTGGAAAGTTCTGTTCAGTTTGGTTCCCCATTGGTTGATTCAAATATGATCCTCCCCTAACCCTTTGTGATTTGCTCCCTGTCACTCCTCATCATTCCTTTATTGGTTTGTCCCTTTGTTCCTCCCCTTCTCCATCCCCATTTAAAAAGTGGCTGTAACAGCTCCCCTGGTGCCTTTCTCTTCTGCCCCCCCTTTCAACTGGAACTCTGCCCCTCGGGGCTGGAATAAAAGTTGGGATTGCAGGCAAAGAGAAGGTCGCTCTTTCTCCTTTACCCTGCCTTGTTGCTTAGCAACAACCTTGCTGCAGATAGCCTTTTCTCCAAGCCTCCTGCAGGCAGCACTGACAGCTGCTAAACAGGACACTGGTTTGCCCCACTGCTGGGACACCAGACTTGTTGCCTGCCAGGGACACCGAGCGGCTAGCGGTCAGCGCAACAATGCATGTCATCTTGACCTAACTGTTTAAAATCATCTTAAGGCCTTTTGTCTCTGGCTGCTGAGATTGCTGTAAGGTGTGCTGAGGTTCTGGGTCTCCAGTGATGGGAAATGGGATGGTGCAGTACTTCACAGCTTTTGCCTGAGGTCATCTGTTGCTCCAATGCATTTATAAGCTCTTGGATAGCAAAGATTGATTAGACACATGAATTCTGAGCAATGTTCCTTAGTATTTGCACACCTGTCTTTTTGTTCATGTCGTCTTTTGCAAATATTGAATGTTTGGGCCATATTTCAGCAGGATTCCACTTCAATGGTTATTTTACTCTGTATGACAAAATATACTACTTCTGAGAACAGCCAGGAATATGATCTATTTCACCTATTTTCTCCAGATTTCTCCTGTCTTTCTTATGTTTTCTAATGCCTTCCTTCTCACACCATTTTTATTTTTATTGAATTTATTGTTTCTTCCATTTTTTTCCATTCTGCCAATTTGCATTTCCCATCTGCAGTTTCTTTCAGATGGATTGAAGTGATTTTTTTTTGCTGTCTTTGAGATGTTTTCACCCCTGCCTACAGGGCCTGAATAACAGCCTCACCCAGTTTATTTCAGGTTGCTGCTGTTTGGCAGTGCTACAACAAGTCACAGTGGCACCAGACTTGGTGACAAACACAGGAAAATGCAAGGTCAGGAAAGTCTTTGGCTCTGTCGCATTATTCATTGGCTGTATTTTTTTGGATATGTGCAAGGATCTAGCTCTGTGGGGCACTTCTGCATGGACAGCTTATGGCATGTCTATTTGTAGTATTCTTTTGAAGCTGGAGTTCAAAAAATCTATTGTTTTCTGTGTTTGTCTCCATAGTATCTTTTCCTCTCTACCTACTCAAGTATTTGATAGACAGTATCATCATATCCATAGGTCTAGAAAGTGCCCATTGCTTTTCTAATATTTAAAACCTTTCTGGTCTGTGCAGTAATAAAACCACATTGTCTAAGGTTTTGAGGAAGGTTATGTCTTATGCTAACTTCTCTGGAAAAGAAATAAGAAAAAATTTAGCCAGGTATTTAGCAAAGAAATTGTGGTCCTTTTGGTTTTTTTTTCAACATCCCCTAACAGTGATTTGTCCCCAAAGCAGTCTACTAGATTTATTGTTTTGCACTCAATGTTATTGTTTGGATACCTTTTATCAGTGAAAAACCAGACATTCTTTTTTGTTCTTGCCATTGGAATGTTTCAATGTAATCTTTATACATGTATATTTTTATATATCTGTATACATATATAAATATATGTATATATGCATATATATACGTATATACATGTTATATTTATATATTTTTTAAATATGGGATTTATCAGTTGCGGAGGTAAAGCAAAGAAACATAGTTGCTATTCATGAGTGGACTGAAGTCCCTGGAATAAATGTTTCAGCTCAAAGAGCTTGTTTCCCCCTGTATTGTCCAGGAGACTGAAGTTGCTGACAGTGCTCTAAGGTTATACATGGTCTTTTATCTCTTCTGGGCTTGGGCCCTGGAATAGCATGAAGCTGAGAACCTGGAGAGGTTAAAGTTAGTGGTTAGCCTGTGCAGGGACTTAAAGGCCAGGTCTGAACAGTTCACAATAGGCAATGTGTTATGTGACTTTCTGCACTATTCTGTAGAAGCTGAAGTTTCTTACATGTTGGAAAGAGTTAGGCCTATAAACAGCAGCCTGTTATGTTGCTGGAAGAATGTGTCTTTAGTGGCTGGGGTCATCTGGAACTGAGAGGATGATACCTACCTGCTGGACTTGTGCAGTTGATTGTGGGTTGGATTTATGAGTAAGCCTTGAGAGTGAGGCAGGTATTTGACAGGATTTAAGAACCTAAGGAAGACAGGCATCAAAAGTCTGAAGTTATCTCTAAACATCCATGTAAATCAGTCTTTTGTGTTAGTTTGACTGACACATATCAGAGAGAATGATTCTGCTTTACCTCCCAAGCAGCTCTGTGAGGATGAAGACTTGGAGATGCAGTTACTGCAGTGATAGATGCCAGGAACTAACTCTGATTGATAAGTAAGAGATCATAAGTCTGTCTGCTGACTTGTGTTATCATAAAATCTACCTGGTGGGTGGAAATAATAATCAATTAGTTTCATATAGTGATTTTTAAATAACCTTATCTGTGGTATAGTTGCATAAAAAAATATTGGTGACACCAACACAAAATAGTTGCAAAGGGGTCAGTTATGTCATATAGGTTTCTTTCATGTGATCCTTCTGAACATCTTTGGAAAAGCCTAGGAACAATGAAAAATGGCATCAAGTTCCAGCTCTGACAGAGGGGTAGCAGATAATGCAAACTGCAGGACTGTTGCTGAACATCCTTAGCCACCAACCTTGTTCATGGAGAGTAGTCCCTGCTGGGGTGAGGGTATGGCACAAAGCTGGGGGATTGTGTGCCATGAGCCACAGCTGTGGCTGCATAGGAAGGCTCAGAACAGTTTAGGCCAAAGTCAAAAACATACACTTAATAGATGTGGCAGACAGGGCCAGTTCTAGGGTGCAGTGTAGTAGCTTTTCTGCAGATAACTTCAGAAATAAGTGGGATTCTTCCATGTAAGTAAAAACTGTAGATTTTTGTATAGATTTACATTTTTATATATTTATAAATATTAATTTTATAAATATGTGGTATATAGACATACTTCATGTATTAAATAAATACATACAATTGTACTGACTGTTTGACTTTGTTGGAGGAAATGTAGTCTGAATTATATATATACTTATTTTTTTCTATCTATAAATGCATATACACAATACTACAACTGTACTATAGCAGATGTCTGATTTCATCTAATAGGCTGTATTATTTTAATTAGAGTTATTTTGCCAAAGAGGGACAAGAGGAATGAGAACAAATTTTAAATTTCATTTAAGTCCCTTTGATTTCTAAAAGAGCTGCTTTTCATCTCAGTAAATTCAGATTAAGTTAAATCCTTAAGACAGATGACTTAAGTGTAGTTGATTAACTATCTGTCTGGTAGCAGTGGGGACTGAAGCCCTTAATGTAGAAATTAAACCCTTCCTTGATCTAAAGCTGAAATTCAGATTCTGCTGAAATCTCTATTTTGAGTCTTGCTTGGTGGAAAAGACCCACGAGTTAGTGTGTTGCATATGACTTTTACTCAACCCAATTTTTTGTCACTCTTCTCACGTAGGCATTCGTGTGTCCTCTAAGTGTTGAGGATGCAAATGCAGCTTATCTGTACAATGCCGTGAAATACTTCGCTAGCATGCAATAAGAAAAATCATACCATTTTATGATTTCTTGAATGACTTTTATGGAAGAAAGTGGCATTATTTCCTGTTTTCACAGAAGTTTTCAGAGTATTTCTGCTTCACTGTTTTCTGCAATATTTTGAGGCCTAGAAAGAAAGAATTCTTCTATTCTTGACTTACCAGTGGTCATCAGCCATTTCTTCTCAATAGAAAATGCAGTCTGTGTAGGTGGACCAAAAACTGAGGGCTTACTGTTCAGAAATACAGCTTATGTACACTTAATTCATTACTTGTTCTTCAGAAAGAATGAAAGATTACTTTTCCCTCCATGCACATCTCCAGGAATGCCTAAGAGTCACATTTTATATATATTAATGTGTTATTACAACAGAAAGACTTCAGTCACTTCTATCTCTTTATGCAGAGGTTCCTTTCTGTGTGGACATGCATATGATTGCAGAACTAAACAGTCATTATTCAGGTTGTTAATTATTTATGACAAGACTGCTTGGAACAAACTCCTACTAAAGCTATTTCCTATGCTTCCTACTTCCAGCTTGTATTGGGATGGATGCTGTACTGGAAAGTCATATGGTATCTTACCATATTTCTTATGTATTCAGTATTACTGGATATGGACCACAATCAGCAAAAATACACAAACAAGACTGACTTTGACTGCAGTAGAGTTGCAAGTGTGAACTGGTAACTGAAAACTTCTCTTCTAATTTTCTGTGCCTCTAAGTCTGATTTGGTGTATCTGTTATCAATATTGATTTTTGGACTGAGTTTTGCAGTCTTCAGTGAGATATTTAGTGTGCTAAGGTCTATTGGACTGTAGTTTTGTACCTTCACTAGCTGTACTTCTTTGGACCTTCTAGCAGATAGCCAAACCAGGGGGCAAAGTTTTCTACTGTCTGTGTGACTGGTGCTGTAATTCAGCACAATGACACACCAAGACATTTTTCAATATCTTATTCCTCTAGAAATCCTATAAGTTACCTTGTATTTCTTCTTGCAATTAGTTAGCATTCTCCCTGAAGCATTGCACATCACTAGAAAGCATGAGAATAAATCTGCAGCTATAAGAGGCTATAACTGTGGAACAGTAGGAGTTTTAATCTGGTTTTGACAGAAAGTGTTTTTCTGCTTTTCTCTTATGAGTTTGTTGTTTGGCTTTATGATTTATTTTTTTAAAAAAAACTATTTTAAGCATCATGATGTAAACACAGAAGCTTATTATTTAGTTGCAGCAGTATGCTGCATGATCATGAAGCAAGATCTAGTCCATATTTTGAAAAGCTTCATTCTCTGTTCCTCTGTACCCCGCAGACATGATCCACTGGGATGTGGAGGCTTTTTGTACATGTTTTTCAAGGCTAGGTGACAATTTTTTTGGTCCTTGCTTTAATGGCAACAGTGACATTATATGTCCTCCCCTTGCCCCATAATGAATGTAAAATTTCTTTATTAAAACAAGGTGTTTGGCAAGGAGGGATGAGCAGGAATTGCTCTGCTACCATTTGAGGCTGAATTCAGATTTTGCTCAGTTATCACCATGGCTGAATTCAGCAAGGATTGCTGCCAGGTGTATGGGGCAGCTAATTTCTGCTGGCCTGTTGGAAGCCAGCTTGAAAGGCATTTTACTTTGCTTTATTCAGTCTTGCAGAAGACAAAGAGGAGAAATATTTCCCAGGGAGGTATTATTGCAGTATAGCTGTGCTGCAAAAGAGCAATTACCGCAGTGATACCAGTAAGCCTCTGTCGAATGTCCTAGAAAACAAGGGCAAGCCTTGGGCCTGAAACATTGATATTTTCCCTTTATTGTCACTTATTGACCCACATCAAATATATATATACATCTATGCATATTTTTATTTTTTTTTCTGGCTTGAGTAATGTATTTGGTGAGCTTTAGTCTCAATTGTCAGATTCTACATCTTTGCCATAAAATTTGCTGTGATTTTGATCTGTCTGATGTATGCAAGTGCATACTTAACATAAATCTATCCTTCTTCATTGTTCATTTCCTAGTTTCATCCACTTGCTACCATAAGCATCAGATATGCAATAAACTAGACAGGAAAAGCAAAGAACACTCCAATTAATAGCAGACAGTTCAGATGTGTTTGCTCACTACTTCTCAAACGCCTCATGAATCTGTCTGTAAATGTCAGATAAACCAAAGTATGGAAGAAGGAAATTGGTTTTGTTGGTAATTTGTGTGAAATGAAAAAGTAGTGGTGAAGTAAAGAAGCAGTCTACTACCCTTAAAAATCATGGGGTTTCATTTATATTACCATGTCAGACTTTCATGTTAAGGTCTCAGAAAAGACTGCATAGCACAAGTTATATTTTGTGAGGTGGAGCTGTTATTCCTGTGTTGTTCCATGGGGTTATTCCATCTGTTTCCTTTGAAACAGTGTGGAGTTTGTGTGTGGGCTTTCAGCAGAAGTGATCTAGAGCAGCCCTGGAAAATGGGGTTGCTGAGTCTTTCTTCTCTCCCTTGTTACTCTTTCTGTTGACTGCACTAGAAAAAGGTATTGTATTGTCCTTTATGTATCTTATGAAAAGCATCTTCTAATGAGTTGGACTGAATGGGGGTCTGACAAAATCTTCACTTTGTTTCAGAAATTTTAGAGACCTTGGTGGACTCATGCCCATAAATAATTGAATATTAAAGAGTTGGACTTCAAAGAAATGTTTGTGAAGTCTGGATGTGATTTCTTGGGGGACAAAAGCACATTTTGCTTGAACATCTGCCTAAATCTAGTCTAGTAAGCTTTATAGTAATTTGTTGCAATTCTGGAGGCCTTGCACAATTCACAGATACGACTTAAACAGTTCCTGCAAGGGCTAGCAGAGGCAGAGGAAAAAAAGGAAAAAAAAAGTAAACTAAAACCTTAAAAACTGTAATTGTGATTGAAACAGCATAATGTGACTAGCAACATGATAGTGTGATGAAGGTAAGGAACCACATAATTTTGGAAAGAAGGGAGACAAGATAATGTGAACCTTCCAGCAGCTTGCAATGTGAATTTTCTACACTTGAAAGGTCAATGTCACAGTGACAAAACATGACTAGTAAATATGTTGCTAAGATTTGATGTACTCCATAACTTACTCTAGATGTTTGAGGGAGTGTGTGGGGTTTTGTTTTGTTTTTCTTCATGTAAAATTAGTAAATTAGCTTTCCTCTTTGTGGGAATACATTTCTTGTGTGTGAGATTTTCTTTCTGCTTAGTCAGTTGACAGTGCTCCATCTGGGCCCTGAAGCCTGAGATAAAGATGCTCTGCATGGTCCTTTACTATCACTGTCTTGAGGGTGATATAGAGATTATTATAGCCTCTTCTTTTATCTCACTTTGTGCTCTTATTTGCCTCGGTTGGTTGTCGCTACAGCAAAGCTGTGCTCCTAGCATATTGAAAGAGTTGGAAGAAAATTGAAGGCTAAAATTTGTAGTGTACTCAAAATATTTATTATTCTTGCTGAAATTAACAGCAAACTGATTGACCTGTCATGCTCTTGGGAACAAAACTATCTGGCTCTGTGAATTGAAATATCATCATACTGGAAAAGGGCATAATAAATGCCTGGCTTATGAAAGACCTTTTGAGTCTTGCCTGCGTAGCTGAGGTTAAGGAATGTCATGAGTAAATTTTAATTTTAGTGAGAGAAAGCTTGTAACTAGTGATGAAAATCACAGGAATTGGAAATGAGATTTTCGCATTTGTAATGTGCAACAAGAGCCTGTGACCTAAGGGTATTCTTGCTTACTCTCATATTTTGTCATGATGTTATGTGTGAGGGTTTTTGTCCTTCTGCTTTCTATATGCAAGTTATATCAGGCGAGGGACAGATAAGGGGATGCAAGTGCTGTCACTGTCAAGTTAACTTGCTGGTTAGTTATGTCATGGGGAAAAACAAACCCAACAGGCAATGGCTGACAATGTGATTTCCAATGGCAGAAATATGCAGAGTATCAATATGAGGAAATAATGGAATATCTTTACTTTTTGTGCTGTTCTTCAGACTGCTCTGCAATGACTACAGCAAGATACAGGCCTACGTGGGACTTGGTACTTGACCCATTAGTGTCCTGTAAGCTCTGCCTTGGTGAATACCCTGTGGAGCAGATGACAACAATAGCACAATGCCAATGCATCTTCTGTACCCTGGTGAGTTTGCCTTCTTTATTAGGCATAAGATACAAGACACAATTTTAACTGCAGAAATTGTGTGTTTCTGCTGGGTGGGATTCAACCTGAAGTATTGATGTTGCAGTGTTTTTGTGTACTTGACACAAATGCTAGCAAATAAATTTTTGTTTCCCTGTAATAAGAAAAAATATTATATTCAAGCACTTCATTATACTGTATAGTTACCTGCTTAGCAAGGTTATTCATGCTTTCCCTTTTATCCATCAGTGGCTTGTATTTGGGGTTGGTTTTGTGATTGGTTGAGTTTTCATTGGATACTTATAGGTTTTCTCTATTGGGTTTTTGGTTTCTATATTTTTTTAACCTTTAGAAGAGAATAGAGTCTCTCAGTTAAAAGGGATCACTTCACAGGGATGTGTGGGTCAATTGCCTAGTCACTTTATGGTTCATCAAAAGCTAAAGCATGGTGTTAAAGGTGTTGTCCAAATAACTCTTATACACTGACAAGCTAGGGGCAGCAACTACCTCTTTAGGAAGCCTGTACTGGTGTTTGGTCACTCTCTCTGTAAAGAAATGCTTCCTAATATCCAATCTGAATATCTGTGGTGCAGCTTTGAACCATTCCCACATGGCTTGTCAATAGATACTAGGGATACTAGCTCAGCACATCCCTTTCTACTTTCCTTCCTCAAGAAGCTTTAGGGAGCAGTGAGGTTGCCTGTCAGTCTTATTTTCTCCAAACTAGACAAACCTGAGATTCTTAGCTGCTCCTCACAGGACACACCTTCCAGCCTTTTCACCAGCTTTGTTGTCCTCCTCTGGATGCATCCAAGGACCTTCATATCCTTCTTAAATGGTGGGGCCCAGAACTCCACCCAGTGCTCAAGGTGAGGCTGCACCAACACTGAACACAGTGAGACAATCTCCTCTTTTGACCAGCTGGTGATGCTGTGTTTGGTGTGTCCCAGGATGGGGTTTACCCTCCTGGCTGCCAGGGCACACATGGAGCTGACTCACATGGCACTTGCTGTCATCCAGCACCCCCAAATCCCTTTCTGCAGGTCTGCTCTCCAGCTATTCCTCCCTCAGATTGTACTTGTGCCTGTCATTACTCCATACCAAGTGCAGAATCTGGCAATTCAACTAGTTAAATTTCGTACCATTAATCAGAGCCCTGCTGCAAATTATCTAGGTCCCTCTAAGGCATCTTGTCCCTCAGGAGAATCGGCAGCACTTCCCAGTTTTGTATCATCAAACTTGCTAATGGTGCATTCCACTCTTGCATCCAAACAGTTGATAAACATATTGAACACAACTGACACTAGAACTGAGCTCTGAGGAACAGTGCTGGTGACTGCTTGCCAGCCAGATATAGTCCCGTTCACTACCACCCTTGGAACCCAATTTTTCACTCAGAGTTCATCTCACAGATGGACAGCTTCTGCAGAAGGAAGTTGAGAGGGACAGTATCAAAAGCCTTATTAAAATCCAGAGAAACTACATCCACTGCCTTGCCTTAATTCAAAGCAGGTGACCTTGTCATAGAAGGTTATCAAATTCGTCAAAAAGACTTTCCCTTTATGATCCCATGTTGTCTGTGCCTGATGATTGCATTGTTCTTTAAATGCCTTTCAATACTACTCAGTATAGCCATGCACACACTTGTAACTAGAAAAGTATTTAATGTATTATAGACTCTAATCTCACTGTATCATAATTACACTCACATAACAGGTTTCCATTACCATATTGTACAAATGCTTACCTGGAATAACAAGAATCTTATCAGTTCAGTATAAAATACTGGGGAATATAAGTGACAAAGATCTTCATCATCACAGTTAATGGATATTACTAGTTTAGGAACAGAGAAAACTAGTAGTAATTTTTCATCCCTAATAATGATTTGAAATTAAAATTTTTAGTTCATTAAATTTTGCAATGGCCGCAATTACACCAAAAACTTTTAAATTATGGTTCAGCAGAGGACAAATTGGAGTGTTATCAGTAAGAATGTAATTTCTGGGATACATGATGCTCAGACTTTAATTTCCCAAGAGTTTATGATGTGGTGTTGTAGACTCATACATGAGATTGGATGACTTTTTAAAATTTCAAAGTCCTTTCCAAAGTTTTTTTTGTGTGTGTTTTTAATATTTAAGATCGAGGATTTTAATTAGGTTTTTAGATTTTATTTTTCTTCATGGAAATACTACCTTTTTTTAGTATTTTTTTTCCTGTGGTTATTGTAGATATAGGAAGTAGATAATAGAACAGATTCACTTTGAAAGAAGTGTTTGTCCAAGCATGCAAAAGTATATAAAATAATAGGCTTCATGAAAAAGAGAACAATAGGCTTAATGAAAACTGTTGTCTACTGTTCTAGTACTTAGAGCTGAGTATTCTGTGTTTTTCCCTGTTGCTTGAATGCAGAGAATATTCAAATTTCAGTTTTCACGAACTTTTCAGTGGCAGCAGAAAGACTGGATTACCAAACACATCTTCTCATCTTCACCTTGTTACTTCTGATGTTTGCTGCTGTCCCTGATCTTCTGTTTCTTGGTAGAATGTGGTTGCTGACTCTTACTGCTGTTTTGAAAGATATAATCAGTTACAGACATTAAATATGTAACCTTTGCCAGTAACCTGTTCCTACACCTGACATAAGTAACCTGACTGGTGACATGGAATTTGTGTTATGAACTCTTTTCAGGTGGAATAATCAGCCACTATTACGATCTGCATTTGATTGTCTGGAGTATTTCATTCAGCTTTGTTCTGTTTAAAGAAATTGGTGTAGTTTGTCTGGCTCTTGTTTGCCACTTATATAAGCTTTACTACAGTGACATTTGAGTGCTCTGAAATAGTTATTTATCCTAAAGCTTTCCTGTGAATTAATAGGAAATATTACTGTTGCTTTCCTTGATACAGTGATGGGAATACTAAGAATCAATCCCAATAAATGAAAGAGGCAATAGCTATAAACCTGTTACAGCCCAGGCCTTCATCTCAACCTTTGGGCCAGCCTGCAGGTTGATAAATTACTGAAGAAAATATTCCCATGAGTCAGGCAAGATTGTTTGGCCTACTGGCAGTTGTTAAGGAAGAGGTGTAACAACTCTGCATAGAATCCTCCACTGGTGTTCCTCCAGCAACAACTTCCAGAAACACCAAGGACATTGCATACCAACCTTTGTAAACAGCAAAATTTAAGTTATTTGAAACCAGCAAGAAAAAAGAGTAACCTTTTGACTCAAGATTTTGCATGGAGTCTATGTACAGTAGATCCAGTTCCTCTTTGTTTTGTTCTTCTTTGATCGATATATAGTTTTGTTCTGGCTTCTTTTTTATAAATGAGCAGAAATAACTGATGGCCTCTCTGGGAATATGAGTAAAAAAGAAAAAGGGATGTCCATTACAAGTGTGAGAACTACTTTTGCTACAGCTTTTCCCACCAGCTCTAGCCCTTCTGTCTAAATCGCAGCAAGCTGAGACAACAGGAGTATGTATTACAAAGAGGTCTTTGAAGTGCAATACTGCAGGTATGTAGGCAGCATTTGGATCAATGTACAGGTCTCTCAATCCCATAACATTTCTGTCTGCAAGTCTTGACTCTTTATAATCATAGAAATGCTTTAGTAAAGATCCCATGAAGGATTGTCTCTTCCTGACACTTGTACTGTAGCACAGCGTTGCTATTCAGAAAGATAGAATGGGGACACTGTTTCCATTTGCTTTCTGGCAGAGCTGTGCATGGATTGAATAGAACAGACTGCTACTCCTCTGCTGATAAGGTATAGGCACTACAATTTCCCATAGTAATTTTGCCAGTTAGGACAATACTCCATTATGGTTTTTATCGTTTTGATCATTAATGTGCAGACAATGCTGTGAGCTCTGAAGCTGTGTATATTTCATCCAGTGGGAATGTTGTAAGAATGTACTTGCTCTGGTACCTCAAGCAAATCTGTTGCTGGATTGCTTGAGGTACCAGAGGAACAAAAGTAGAGAGCAGAGAGAAAAACAATATATCTGCTGTTAGCTTTTTGTTTGTTTTTTCTGAGTTTTATCAAGGGGCAAACCATATCTTTTTGGAATCATGTTTTGGACCAAAATGCCTAAATATCTTTTTATTAAATTACTTTCCCCACCTAAATAGCACACGGTAGTACATAGCTAGTAACCTCAAATTTTAAGGTAGTCACTTAGCCATTTCTTGCCTCAGAAGAAGTAATTGATTTCACCTGTTTTCTTCAGAAAGCTTTATACTTAGAGAAGGAAAGGGAGAGTAAAGCAGAGTACACCACTTTTTTTGCTTTAATTTTTTTTTTTATTAATTGTTACACTAAACTTTTTCACTTGCTACTTAACCTTTTGCTTTTTTTGAGGGGGTCACAGGAGTCAGCAGGGACCAATTTTAGTCCATTTTCTGTCTGAAATTCTGATTATTTTGAAATCTATGATGAAATTCTCATGTGTCTTAAAGGACAGGATGTTCCTTTGATGTGTTACGAGTTGTGTATGTGCTAAAGTTGCAACAAGCTTTTTCCAGTTGATATTCTTGCATGGAAGTCAAGCAGTTATTAGTCAAGCAGTTCAGTGTGTTCTGGTTCAGGTTTTACATGTACATCTATGTACATAAATACTGTATAATTTATTTATATAAAAACACATAGATGCGTCATTGTGCTGGAAGTACGGTGATGCCACTATTACTCAAGACAGGCTAAGCTCCTTTTGACCTCACATTAGATTGTTCAGTTCCCTTCAAGATGTTATGCAGTGATGATCATTCTGGTACCATCAGATTCATTGCTTACTGTTCTCAAATTTACAAAGAAAATCAGTCAAGTAGTCAGTCTGAGCAAGTAAATGTCTAGAAGAGATATGAAGCATGACAGAAAATTTGTCTTTGATGAAAAAGTTTGATTACTACTTTGTAGTCTACCTTGTTACTGATAGAAGGAGAAACTGCTATTCAGATGTGTGAGAGAGGGCCTACAGTCAGAAAATAACAAAACTAGTGTTAAGACCTACCTTCTGCTGCTTGTTTTTGCTTTCTTTTTGATCAGATATGCACATGTGGATCAACTTTGGTGTTTGAAACTAACACTGCTTGGCAGATACTCATACTCTGATCCTTGCCCTTACTCTACCTTAAGCCCTGGAGTCAGCTGGTTAATCTTACCGGGGCCTTTACATGTCCCCCCAAGTTTGTTGTATTCTATCCCAAGCAGCATGACCACAGGGTAATGACAGACTCCTGCTGTCACTGGCCTTTCTAAACAGGATTACTGAATTTGCCTCATCATGACTGTTCATACATATCTGCTTAATTATAATAATTCCCTTATTTGAGCTTCTTTATAGGCTGAAGATCAGCAAGACAAATATTATTCTGCCTGTAACTTGTGTTAGGCACCCCCCTTTTATTTTTCTTGTCATGCTTGACTGGAAGCACATAGAGCTTCTTGAGTTGAATGACAGAAAAGTGTGATTTGCTTAGTGTTATTCCTCACTCCAAATGAAGCAGAAGCAGCATCAGCCTCTGCTTTCCCCAGGCCAAGGCAGGCACCAAGAGCAGCATGGATGGAAACAGGTGGGCTTGGTCGCCTTCCTGATCTGTATGGTTTATCTTTGCTTGCCAAGGGAAACCTACCTTAGCAGGGCAGCACCATGCTGAGGCCAGGCCATTCCTTGCCTTCTTCAAAGAAGATGCTCTACTTGCTTGGAGACAGAAGGGAGGGGGAAACCTAATGGCTTGTGAGGTTTTATAGAGTTCAAGGTCCTTCTTAGCAGCTGTAGTGTTTCCATGTTTTCCACCAGCAAAGTGTAGAGCTTGCTGCTTGAGCTCACTTACCCCAGCCTTAACTGAGAACCGATACTAACCTTGACACGTGATATGTCAGTAGAGGCTTCATGGTTGGAGGTCACTGTGTGTTTGCATAGCAATTCACATGGCTGGCTGGGTTTTCATTTGTCTTGTAGGTGCTGTGACAACAGAACTCCCTGCTTAAATAATAAACTCTCCTGTTTACAGAATATTCAATGTGCAGTTGGGAACTGCAGAACCCTGGGTGAAATCTAAACTTGATCCAGAGCCTGCAGCTCTCCTGTCGTGTGTGATGTCACTAAATGAGATGAACATTGTGTCTTCATCAGGGTATTGGGAAAACTAGTTCATTCTTGTTTGCAATGTTTTGCATGTGAAAAGGGAAAGCCCTTTGTTTGCTGAGTATTGTCCTCCCATTCAGAAATATCACTTCAGTTCTGAAATAGAATGAACTTTTCAAACATATAAGGAAAGACTGAATTTCTTTTCTGGTGGTGTTTTTACCTCCTGAATATTTAAGTTTCATTTTATGTATGTTGGCACTTCAAAATAAATTTATTTTTGTAAAGTTTACTTTGTATGTTTTCACCAATTGCAGCCCTGAATAGGTGAGAACAAGCAGTTTATGCAAGGTGATGGAGGGGTAAAAATCCATCATGAAAGAAGTTTACATGTGCATCCACTTGAAATACCTATTCAAAGAGGAAGATATTCCCAAATCACAAAGTATTATCCTTGTCTCATTTGGCCATTTTCTACTGTCTACTGATGTGATTGATTTCTCTGAAGAAAAATTGTTCAACTTCTATGTATTTTACAGTACACAGTCATATATGAGTGCATATAAAAAACAAGCCCACCACTTCAAAGGCTAGGCAGCTGTAAGTCTGTGTGGCCTTCCCTTTCTCTTTCAAGATACTCAGCTGGAAAAAGGCACTTGTTTTTCCAGTGCATTTAATTCTGGTTACTTGGGCCTGCTTGTGGTTTTGGCAGCCATTGATTAGTGTGTCTCAAAGGCTATTTACCATATCCTGATATTTCTCAAGCTGAAGTAGTCATCAGGGCTCCTCTTTCTGCATTCTTGGTAATACATACATTTCTTCTTGCCTTACTTTCATCGTTTGTTGACTGTGGGCCTGATGTTGCTGTTCCCTGTACTCAAACTGGCACAGTCTTATGTGGAGGGTTTGGAGGCTGGACTCAGTCAGAGGGGTGATACACCTTATCCCTAACATCAATATCTTTCTGCAAGTTGTTGTTTGCATTTGTTAAGAAAGGTGTACCATGGACCACTGTGATGTTTGGGTGTTCTGTCAGGAAGCATTTTGACAGGGGTAAAACCAACGCAGCAAAGTCTGCTCTGCTGTCTACATGATGAATCAACAGCTATCATTGTACTGACCACACCAGCACTTGCAATGGGTGAGTGCCTGCTCCTGCCAGGATGCAGCTGGTTGCTATCCTAAGATTCCACCAGCTGCTGGGAGCACAAGGACTTCTGGACAAGAATAATTTTTACAGCTCAGGAAAGAATGCTCAGATGGTTTGTCCTCAGACATGGAAGCACATGGGTTGTGTTTATCTTTCCCAGCCATCATCCATCCACAGGCAAGATGATGTGATTGCATTTAGACTGGCAATATGGTCTGTAACAGGGCTACAGGACAGCTGATGGAGTCTTGAAACATTGACAGCATGATGGGAGAAAGAGGCATTTACCCTTGGCACTATCAAACAAAAAATATCTTTAAAAAGAGGCCAAGTATTGGCAAGGTAGAGGCAGGAAACCTGTTAAAGACAAGTTTTCCAAATTGCTTGCTACTTTGGGGAAAACATTGATCAGCTGTGATGTTATCTATCTCTGGGCCTGGCCAAGGTTGGTCTCCCTCTGTGTACCTTCTTGTTCATAGCAAAGGCCACTAGATATTTCCCTGTTGCAGAGCTCTGAAGTGCCTTGCAGGTGCTTGTCTTGGAGTCAAGTGTTGGCATGCTTGTGTAGCAGGATTTTTGTCTGTAACCAAACAAAGGGTGTAAAGGGTAAACATGTAAGAGAGTTCTCTGTTACTGCTTTCAGATTTGAAGTACTGCATGTCAGGATAAGTGATTGTTTCTTCCTGTGATTTTTTTCTTAAGGATGACAAATTAGGGTTAATAAAAATTTGAGCTCTAATAGTGAAAATTTCTTAGAAAGTAGATAATTATTTCTGAGAAGATGTCTATAGAAGTGGAAATTATTTATATAAGTTCAAATTATTACTACAAACATTAAACATTACTGTCTCAGGTCTAGTAAAGAAACGAAAATCACTCCCACAGTCATGCGTATGCCTCAAATCACCTCTGTGATTAGGTGTGCATAGATATTTTCCAGTAAGTCACTTGTCAACTAAGTAGGATTAGGGTGATATTAAAAAGCTAGAATGTAGATCTCTTGTAAAGAATTGGGCACACTGGAGCAGTGGTGCAAGACTAGTTCCAAGTTGAGCCTGTTATTAAACAACAGCAGCTTTGAGACAGGATTATAACCACTTTACACAGAAAGGCCGTGTAGTACATTTGAAAGACGCTTAAAAGCTCTCCAAGCAACCTACCATTTTTTTTCTTTTTTCTCCTGTTTCCTCATATGCTGCAAGTATACCATGAAAATTTCTCAGAAAGTAGTTTTGTTTTTCTATGAAACACTTAAGTTTAAAAGAATATGATTTCTATGACTGGAGTGTTGGAATGGAAAGATACAGGCTCTTTAGGAAGGACAAGCAGAAGAAGTGGAGGTGTCACCCTGTATGTCAGCAACCAGCTGGAGAGTGTGGAGCTCCACTTGGGGATGGACAAAGAGCTGACCAAGAGCTTGTAGGTCAATATTAAGGAGAGGACATGGACAGGTAACTTTATAATGGGGTTTGCTACAAGCAGTCCATCCAGGAGGCCCTAGTAGAAAGTTGAAGGGACTCTTTATAAAGGCATGTAGTGATTGGTCAAGGGGGAATGGCTTCAAACTGAAAAAGAGTAGGTTTAGATACTAGGATGGAATTCTTTACTGTGAGGATGGTGAGGCTCTGGAACAGGTTACTCAGAAGTTGTGGATGCTCCAACCCTGGAAGTGTTCAAGGCCAGTTTAAATGGAGCTCTGTGTGACCTGGTTTAGTGGGAATTGTCCCTGCCTATGGCAGAAGAGTTGGAACTAGATGATCTTTAAGGTCTGTCCCAATCCATGCCATACTATGGTTGTATGGTTTGTCCTATTACCATATGAGCATTCCTGTTGCTTTTAGAGTATGCACCAAAATATTTAAAAAGGTAGCATATGATAGTTGTATGTGGCTACAGGAATCTCTTTTTCAGGATTAGGGAAGGCTGCAGCCTTATTGTGTCGTCCTTCTCTCTTCAGAAAACACCCCAGATGCAGGCTGCTTATTTTAGGAATGTTTTTCTTCCTGGAATTGTTCAGGTTTTTCTAAATGGAAAATATTTCTAGAAAATGACATTTTATTCAGGTAAAAGCTCACTGCCGCAGTGAATTCGCTATTTGGACAAAAGGGAGGGGAGCTATTATTCCAGTAGTATTAGTCATTCATTAGATATTCAGATTTTTTTGTAATGTAAGAGATTCACTCACTCTCACACAGACTGTCTCCCCCTGCCCCAGTGATTATTGCACACTGCATCACTGAACTATTCTGATCTGAAGCTAAAATAGGGCATTATATCACATTGCCCGAAAGATGTACAGGCAGCGTGTCTACCAGTATAAATACGAATTCACCAGACTGACAGCAGAACTGGCTTAGTTAAATTAACACAAAGCAGTAGAATAATCTTGATATTTCACTGTCTTACGGCAAGAGAAGATATCACCTTCTTAGTATTCATTTTAAAGCAATGTAAAGAAAAATTCCTGGTATGCAGAGCATAAAAATATTAGAAAATACTATCAAGAGTAGTTGATGCAGTAGCAGCTTTGGTCATCTGTGTAGCCCCATCACATGAATTTTGAGCATTGACTTAGTATCCTATGAGCATAAAAATGACCCAGAGACCAAACTGTAGATTTCCAGCCGCAAGGCATTATTAAATAAGTGCTTGTCTCTCAATATCCTTTCATATTCTTCGTATTTCCCAGAATGTAAGGCCCAAAGGGATCTTTGCATAGACCTACCCTGATGTCACTTGTAACGTGGATGACAAAAAACCAACCAGCTTTTCCGAACTCTTCATGTGGTTGAATGCAAATTTATGTAATTATGTGTGTCTGTGTATTTATGTATGCATATTTTTAGATGTTCATCTAATCCTGGTTTGCAGATGACATAGAATTTGAGAGCAGCAATTTAGTCTACATGTTAATAATCATCCTATTTAAAAACATTTTCTTCTTCAGCTTGAGCTTTAAAAAATCTCCCTTGTTGAAATAGCATGTCAGCCCTTACTTGTGTTTCTGAAATGCAGTGAAAACTCTTAGTGATTGCCTGTCCAAAGTGTAGGGCTATTTCCCTGGTTAATATTTGTGCACAATAGCAGCTGCCTTTGCTTAACTTTAATATTTACTGCTACTAACTGTCTTGTAAAAAACTAATTTCCTTTCCTTTTTACGACTTGGTGAAGGATAGATTTGCTCTTTTTAATTTTTTTTTCCTTTCAGTTTTATTGGTGTGTTTAGTTCTTTAAAAATGTTTTTGCAATACCAGCATGTGATGATTCCGCATGTAGTGCGCACTTCATTTGGTGATGACTGTGGCCTAGTGCCAGCACTAAAATACATTTGAAGTTTTAAGAAATAGATCAAGTGATATGGTGATGATATACTTGGCTCTTGTCATGCTTTTTTAGCCTTTTCAAATGCATGGACTTATTTATAAAATTTCCCATTTGATTTGGCACTTGCATCTGCAGCAATAGTGTAGTCAGAAGTCTGTATTTTGACAAAATCCACCTAGTAGCTGTTAGAAAAATAATGCAGGATAATCTTTTTCTCTGCCTAACTCTCAAATAAAAGGTGACATCTTGAAAAACCATTCCTTGTTTGCAGCAATAGTAAGATGTTCTTAAAAGTAAATTAGTTGTAACTTTCCAAAAACATCTCCAAGTGTTTTTAATTATGTGCATTTTGTATTGTAAAATGACCTTAGGTACCAAGTGAACACATTTTTTCTGTGAAAGTAGATGATGGATAAGTGTTGTCCTCCATGTAAACAATGAAAGTCAGATTCCTTTTTTGGAATTATGATGGGGTTTATTTGGGTCTTGGTGTCAGGAGAAATAAGTCAAAGCACCAACATCAGAAGTAAGCATGATTATTCCTGGAATTCTAAAAGAAAATGAAAAGCCAGAAATTTTAATTCTTTATGTATAAATCTTGCTGTGGCCTGTGATGTTTTGTTAAAACTAAATGCAGCAGAGCAAGATAATGTGTTATGGTTTTGAAATTAGGCAAAAAATAAGCATTTTGATTCCTATAGGGTATTTTGATCTTTATGACATTAGATAAAAATATATGCAGCTCTAAATCAATGCCACATCAGTGGTCACTGAACATACCTTTCTGTACAGCACAATCTTTGATGTATAAAAGTTAGAAGTACAACACATCTTGCCAAGATTTAAATACTAGGCTGTGCTTGGCAGCTTCAGAAAGGAAGTAATTCCTTTATTAGCCATCTGTCTCTGAGGCAACAGGAACAAAAAAAAGTGTTCCCAATTTATATAGGCAGATTATAGTAAAACTGCTGCTGAACTGGGGTCTCAGCTGATCTTTGTGAGGGAATGGATCTGGGCCAAAACTCCTCAAAGTGAATGTGCTCCTGCCGTTTGTCATGGGGACAGCAGATGACAACAGGTTTCTTGGATTACCAGGTGACAGCAAAAAGTTATCCATATACCAGAAAGGACAACAGAGATGGAAGAGGACAGAGCAGGGATGCACAAAGAGTATGCATGCATAAAAATACAGGGTAATGCTCACGGGAGCTAATTGCTCCCTTCTGACTGATCTTAGCAGCAACTGGGGTATGGGATATATCTTGACCTGCAGTTTACATAATCTTTGAAAAATTTTTATTTATGTTTTATATATATGCTGTATGTAGCCTATATATAGTTCATATGTAACACACATGTTGTGCAGTGCTTTGCTTTCCTTTGTCTATGGGAAGTTGTCAGAGTTAAATTACAATTTTCGTAGGATTCCCTGTCTAATATTCATGGCATTGTAAAATAAAATATCAGGGCATAGATCTGTAATTAGGGAACCCAAACAACCTTAGTAGTGTCCTAGAGTGCCACCATTTAGTAATTGTTCTTTTCCTCCCGAGTTGTTTGGTGTTCTGAAAGAATGCATACTGACAGAAATCTAAGCTACTACAATTACCTGTTTGTTTGTTACAATTGCAACATAAAATAGAATAACTTGCCTAATGATTGCTATAAACTGTGTAAAGCAGAAATGTACATTAAAGAATCATTTTTGATAGGTTTCTAATATCTCCAAGCATGATTTACTTAAATAATATTTAGTTATTTAATTACTGAAATAAAATGAGGTGTTTTTTTTTTTTAAAGAAAGAAAGAGGGGAATTTGGTAAAAGTATTTCTCCAAATAAAGGTAGCTTTCAATTGACATGCATCCATTAGAGGAATAATAAAGATGTTGCTCAGCATATTCATTTTATAAGGGTCAGTGTAGTCTTGTGACCTTACTCCAATCTCAGCCCTTAGGTATCTAATTTCAGCTCCTGTTTTCTCTGAGAAAAGTTATGTAATAGGGTTCATTTTTAATGTTCTTTGAGGTGACTTACACTCCCACAATTTTTGTTTGTGCTATAGAGTACTTTATTGCCTTAATGGAAAACTATGAAGGTACTTTCTTGCAGCATGGAATCAAGTTGCATATAAATTAAGCAAAAAATTGTCTTTTTTTTTGTAATTCTTTGATAATGATTTTTTCATAGTCTATAGTATATGATAGTATATATAGTATATTTCATAGTATATAGTATATGATTGAATACTTAATCCTACTGTGTTGTTTTACTGGCCTGCTGCTGCATTTCTGTTATTGTAGCCAGATGCAAGTACTGTAGTCTGATACAAGTTGCTCATCTTGCATCTGCTCTCAAGAGAAACAACAGGTACTCTGTGCTTTAAATTCTCTAGCAACCACTTTGGGTTACTCCTTCTCCACCCAAGAAGTCTCTGAGGAGTCTTGAGTGGACAGGGTGTTTTACTCTCTGCCTATTTTCCAGCAATATTTCATGGCCTTGAGTCATTTCTCAGAAGGTGAAGCTTGAGATGTGCACTTGGCTGTGCTGATTTTGAGGAGGCCAGGGCCAATGCCACATCAGGGGAAGGGAAAGGCCATGGACACTGCTCATGGCAGGGATGAACTGTGTCATTTCTTGGAAGACGAGAGGAAGGGAAAGCAAATTGAATAGGCTTTGGCAGTGGTCCTAAGCAGGTTGAGGAAGAAAATTAGCCACATTAATGATTAATGATAGCAAAGCTCATTCAGCTTGAAAAGTACTTTCTATAAGTGCTAAGTGCTGGCATTAAAAATTTATGCATTTTCATTTTAATCCACACTTGGCGTCTGCAAATGGAGAGGAAAGGGAAGAGCCAGCAGTGTCATTATAGCAGCACTAATACCTCACTAAAGCTGAAATCACAGCTTGCCAAGCACACAACCTAAGATCTGGGTCTTGCAGAGCTCAGTCTGTGGTGGTTGCTGGTTCTCTTGAAGTGCTCCACCACCCACCCTACAGAGCTCCAAGGGAAGGCTTGGAAACCTTCTGCAAATCAAACATGTACTAAGTGAACAGTTGTCCTCATTAAATCCCTCTTGGGAAAGAGGAAGACACAGACTATATATAGTCTGTTACACATGGATTTCTTTGCACAATTGAAAATTTTAAAAATATCAATTATCTGATCTCTGTTTTTCTTTTCTAAAATATTGACCTGCTTTCTCTGCTGAGTGGGAGACACAGGGAAAGAGCACTCTAACAGAAATGATTTGTTGTGCTGTCAAGGTGGTGGCAAGTTGCCACCAGAAAAGTTCTGGACCAGAGCGGCAGAGATTGTGTGGGCAGAAAGTGAAGTGTTTGCTGCAATCAAGCTGCGAGAGGTAAAATATAGAATAATTTGTTAAGGTAGGTCTCTGAAAGAAGCTGAATAGACAAATCAAGAGGCAGAAGAGAAAGAGAAGAGGTTCGTAGTCTGGACTTTAACAGCTACAAGCCACATGCCTGAAGGTTAGCCTGGAAGGTGCTCATTGATGGGCTCTTTGATGGCATGGGGTGAAGGAAGAACAAGTTTGCAAGAAGCAATTTTGTGCTCTGACCTGAAGCTAGGCACACTAGCCTTGGCAAGGTCAATGCAGCCCTTTGCCTTCCCAGGCTGGTGGTGAGTCAGCAGCTGCACACCTTTTGCAAATGTCTGGAAATAGTAACTGAAATCCTTATTTTGCCAGTTTGCTGCAGAGTGTGTAATCCTTCTTGCCTCCCACACAGCTGTATGCTGAGCTGGTTTCATATCTTCATTTAACTCTGATGTTGGTCTAGCCTCAATCTTTATTCACACGTCTGCTAACAGAGAGTTAGGGACTTCGTTCTGTAATTGTCTCCAGTTTGCCTTTTCCAGCTGAGCTCACAATCAGGGTGAGAACACCACAGGGTGACCCAGCCACTGGGAAGCCGAGCCTTGTTTGCTCTTCCTGTGTAGTGCTGGGCTGGTAGAAGTTGCATGGTATCAGCAGGGAGAAGGGTCTCTTCCCAGCAGAAGCTCCCTTCCCAGCAGACACCTATGCATTGATTCTCACCTTGATGTGGGAAGGATGGAGGTGGAGAGGGGTGTTGCTCTTCAAGAATAACAAGGTTTGATCTTAATTTACCCTTGGTCAAAAATATCCACTTTTCTTGTCTGCTTTGTTGACAGCCGTGCTGTGCTCCGCTGTGTTAAAGGCTACATTTTCAATTATGACTTGGGTAAAATGCTGTGGTTGCTAGGGGAGAAAAGTATTAGTATTACCAATACTTATTTTTCGGTCCCCATGGAAACTGTAGTTCTTTGGGGAGTCCTAATTCTCACATTTTTCCTTTCTATGAAAAAGATACTTCTATAACCATGAAATTCAGACAGTTATTTTCTAGGAATAGAAGGCAAGATACACAACTCCCTTTATGCTCTAGTATGTTTGACAGATGCCTGTCTATGGGGAGTTACTACTTCATAAGCTATGTTGTGGCTTCCAGTCACACAAAGATCTTTAGAGTGTGGTTAATCTAATTGTATCATGGAGGTGTTTTATTATTTTTGCCCCCTCTGCTCCCTGTTCGCCTTGTGCTTTCCCCCATTGTTGTTATTTTTTAATTTGCTACATATTTGAAATTGATAAAGAGTCACTTGGTTAATTTTGGTTAAAGTGGTCTTAGAGGTCTTTTTCAACCTAAATGATTCTATGATTTGATGGGGAAACGTACTTGCTGTTTTCTACTTAGATGTATAACTGTGGCAAAAGCTATGAGTGTGGTCCATGGCTATAAAAGGGACACAGTAGTACCTGTTTTTTCAAAGGTTAAGTTCTTCATATTTTCAGAGGAAAGCTGTTAAAATACTGAGTGATTTATTCTTGACGGAATAGTTAACTCAGTGTTTGGCTCTATTACAGTGCCTAAAACAGTATGTGGAACTTTTGATCAAAGAAGGTCTAGAAACAGCTATCAGCTGCCCTGATGCTGCCTGCCCAAAGCGAGGTCATCTGCAAGAAAATGAGGTAGGTACACTTTTCCTGCAAACAGGGTGTTCTCCTTTCCTTACAGGATGTTTAAATCCGTCTTGCTTTTTATGTTACAGCTTCCATTGTTGACAACATATGTTTTTAATAATTTTTCAAAGGTCAAATATTTTGTCTCTGTTTGTTTAAAATTACTTAGATTATTGCTATTCCTAACAGGAAGTTTTTTTTCTTTTCCTTCTTCAAACAGATTGAGTGCATGGTTGCATCAGAAATCATGCAAAGGTATAAGAAGCTACAGTTTGAAAGAGGTAACACATGTAATGCTATCCACTGAAGGCTGTGAGAATGGGTTTTTTCCAGAGCAATCCTATAAATCAGAATCTGGCTCTCCATGTGTTCATGCAGTAGCATTGTGCATTAATTGCTTGGTCATCAGAAAAAAAAAACAAAACACAAAACCTAAAAAGTAATTGTTTCTGTTCTTGCCTGCATGATTCCCAGAAGTGCAGCATTCTGCCAATAAACTAAGGAAAGAAAATTGCCATGTATTATACTCCTGTATAACTAAGGGAGGGAGTGACTTCTATTTTAAGCTTTGCTGTTTCAGTTGACTATTACAACTCTAGGGGCTGGAGAGGAGTACTGATCTCTCTCACAGAGCCAACATTATCTCCTGGGATGGCATTTGGTACATAATTGATGAGCAGTTTTGTGTGTACTGATATAAATATGCTAAGAATATAAGCTGACTGTGTGCTTATGGGGATGTGGAATGGTGTGGCCGTAGAGAACTTACAGCAAGTTTTTGCTGAGGGCAGGACCCAGTCTAGAAACCACTTAAGTCATTGGTAGGTTTTTATTGCCTTCAATGGGCTTTGAAACATGAAATGACTTACTTGTAAGGGGCCTCCAAGAAAGGGGTTTAACTGTGTAATAGTCTTATGCTATTGTTAATCATGTGGTTCCATTAGGGCAGAGGCCAACTTGAAATAGAGTCTTACTGGGCAAGGCACTGTAAAAACACTTTCTTGTGGGTTTTACCTGCATAGTATATGTTGTATTTAACTTCAAGTACAACTGAAAAAAAGTCTCATTCTCAGAACAGGTTTAGTTCAGTGAATGAAAGTGGGCAATTAATGGGGACTCATAAAACTCACTTTAGTTTGGTGCCTGTCTGCAAAGCAGGCCAGATTTATGTCAAAGTGGGTAGCATAAATTAAAAGGCTCCTTTTGTAAATTTGTGTCTTCAAATGCCCTGCCAGTCAACCTTAGCTGGAATGCATTGTTTTGGAAGTCCTGTCTTGTATTCGCCTTTGAATTTTATTCTTTTGTGTCCCTCTGCAGAAGTGCTTTTGGATCCATGCCGGACTTGGTGTCCATCCTCTACTTGCCAGGCAGTTTGCCAGCTCCAGGAATCAAGCCCACAGGACCCTCAACTGGTCCAGTGCAAAGCATGTGACATTGAGTTCTGCTCTGCTTGCAAATCTAATTGGCATCCAGGTCAAGGCTGTCAGGAAAACATGCCAATCTCTTTTCTTCCAGGAGAAACAAGGTAAGATATTGCAAAAGATCAAGTATTTAGAAGCTAAACACTCAATCATTGAACAAATCGAATTATGAATAGCATTTACCTGATGTTTTGTTCTAAAGCTGTTTCCTTCACTTAGTCATTCCTGTTCTTTTAATGCTGTATTCTAAAACTGAATGGCTCTTGACAGCCTCACTCTTTGCTGCCATTCCCAGCAAAGCACAAAGGAGCTGCTTGAGCTTTTGGCCTTTTGCCCCACTGGGAAAAATATGACATCCAGGCAGTTCATCCGCTTCCCTTGGAGATGATCTTGTTAGTGCTGCTCTCTGGGACAATGTGAGAGTCAGAAACATCATGCCAGACAGTGATTTTGTCAATCATCCTCACTGCTGCACATTTGGCCAATGATCTTAAGTTCTGTTTCAAGAGGTTTCTGGTGGCAAAATGCAGCATTGAATAAAAAAGGCCATTGTGCGTGTTCCACTTCATGTCTGGACGTTTTCAAAGATTGTATTGCACTGCAAGGCATTATTAAAGCCCTGCCCAGCCTTGGACTTAGTGTATTTGATCAGGAACTCATCATGACAGCATCCTAGCTAGCAATCTGTTACAGCAAAGCTTGAAAGAAGACAAGTTATGAATGACTAACTTTTGCACAAGCTTTTGTGTGTGCTTGACAATAACTTAAGTTTCTAAACTCCATGGCAAGGTAACAAACTTTATCTATTTTTGCTTAGTGTTTGGGTTACTTTTAGTTTTTATTTCATGCTTCATTTTTTTTACTCCACTGAATAAAAGTAAGAAGTATTTTTTCATTATTCTGGAGCATAGTGTACCTATTAGCAGCATTTGGAGTTTCGTGTACATTTTATGTATACAAAGCATTTTGCTCTAATACAGTCAACCCTAGTGTTGGTAATTAGTGTGTGTCCTTTTATCCTGCTGCTGGGAAAATCAATTAATCAATCATCAGTCCTGTTTTCTAGCAAACTGTTGATTCCCCATCAGTCATTCTTGTATCTCACACTAGCGGTTGCTGCAGGAATTGTCATTTAAGATACATTTTTAGCATGCATGAAACCTGCATATGGTAGAAAGGTACTCAAGGGAAATAAAAGTCGTTCCACTGTTTCAACAGTCCTCTGTCTTGTGCCCAGTATATGAGGGGACACCTGTGGTTTTGCACAGTTGTGCAAGATGAGTTGGTGCTAACCCTAACTCATGAACAGTGACTTGTTAGGATTGTCTCAACAGAGACAATGTTTAACTCTGAAAGAATGGCATGTACCCCAAACCTTTGGGTTCTTGATTTGGAGGGAAATTCTTAAGGGAGGCACAGACAAGTACTCTCTTCCTGGTGTCCCACTCCAAAGGAATATGGTCTGGGCTTACTGTGCAATCAAGGTATTGTTTCTTCTTCTGAGAAAGAAAGGAGAGAAAAGGAAAATTATCTCGATGTACAAAATATTTAGGTGTGAGCTAGCTGCTGCTCAGCTGATATGTTACAGGAGAAAACTGTTTAGTATCTATTAGTATCACTATATAACAAAAACAGCTGATAAAATACCAGAAAATTTCCTAACTTTAATGTAGACACTGTAGTCATTAAACATCTTTCTCTAGAGATGTGTTTGAAAAGTAGTATATGGCCATAATATCTAATAATAAAACACACCTTAATACCTGAATCTCTAGTAATTTCTCTTTTTTTTAGACAAAAAAGCAGGCTTGCCTTCATAGCACCATTCTTAGACATTCTTCTCTAAACAGGTATGGCCACACATTTTACTAATTTCTCACTCTCTCCCACAGTTCAGTTTTTAAAATGGAAGATGATGATGCTCCAATCAAACGTTGTCCAAAGTGTAAAGTTTACATTGAACGAGATGAAGGCTGTGCCCAAATGATGTGTAAGAATTGCAAACATGCCTTTTGCTGGTACTGTCTGGAATCTCTTGATGTGAGTACATGCCATGCACTCTGGCTCTCAGAAGCTTAGAAGTTCATTGTTTTGTCATCCAGCTGTCTCTTTACTCAATAAAATAAATAGCTCACTAGCTTCTAGCCACAACCTGCCAGAGCTGATGCTGGGAATTTGATAGGATTTGTATCCTCTGTTTTACTCATCTCACCTGTGTGAACTTAGCATTTTGTCTGTGTGAGTCAGTGAATAATTATTAAAAAGTAAAATTTTATGACAATGACCTGTTTGCAGTCTTTACATAGCATCTAATGTGGGAGGAGTGTTGCTTTTTGTTTTTCCAGTACTGACTTTTCAATGTTGCCTTTCTTGAAGGAGTTACAGGATGAAAATAGCAATGCTTTCAGTCTGAGGAAGTTTAACAAACTAGATGTGGTGTGTCACCAGCAGTCAGATTTGTTTACCATTCATTGTATTCTGTGGGACAAGAAATAGATCTGACATAGGAAAAAGAATACAATGTTCTCCCAAGACTAGGAATTTATTGGTCTATAAGCTGCTGCTGTCATATGTTTATATTCTTTTAAAATCAGCCTGTTATCTTGCCCTCGGATCAGAGTATATACAATATGCAACATCTGTTTCCATGTCATCAGTTTTACTTTATAACATTTTTAACAATAACAAAGGAAATTAGATTCCCAAAAGTCACTCTGACAATTCAAATCCTGTGGTTGTCCCATTTGAATACTTACAGTCCTGAAGTCACAGGCTTCTCACATGCTCTCAGATAAAAAGCAGCATTCCCTTAGTACTAGACCTGTATATTGACTGGTTTGCGAGAGGCTGATAGGACTGATAGGAACATAATATCTGAAAAATATGTATTGTCCTTGTATTCTTCAGATAGGAAAAGGAACCAACTTTGGGAAATCTGCAGTACAAGCACTGATCTTCCTTAGCTCTTTCTGTATGTGTATAAAGTATTTGCAATGGTCAGCTCATCTTCTCAGGTTCTCTTGCTAAACTTCATGCTAGCATTTAAATATGCAGCTTGAGACCCTTAGGGAAAATAATTTGTTATATATATATATATATCTATAAAACATGCTAAACAAACCTGTTTGTGAAGACACCTAACTGTAAACAAAGCCCTTTGAAAAGGTTGGACATGGCCATATCTGCTTGCTTTTATCTTCCTGTATGATTCCTGAGTTTAAGTTACTGTATTGTATTTTGTAACTTGGAGAACTTGTGTTTTTGCCTGCCTTCTCATTTAATATTTTGTAGGATGATTTTCTTCTTATACATTATGACAAAGGACCTTGTCGAAACAAGCTGGGGCACTCCAGGGCGTCTGTTATCTGGCACAGGACGCAGGTAAAGCTCAGATCTTTAAAAGCTCTTTGCAGATCTACTACTGCCATAGTGCCTTTGTTTCCCTTACTTATTTTAACACTTTAGGGTACAATTCTGTGCCAAATGGTAACTGATTTTTGTAGCAGATGTAAAGAGGGCAGTAGCTTGGAGAGGAACACCACTGAGAACCAGAAAAGGTACGTTTGCAGAGCCAGTTTAGTGTCAGTCCTGATATGTTCTCACTGAACCTGGAGGACAAACTAGATTGCCACCATCCATATTATTAACAGGGAAGCTCTTCCTGCAAGGCATCTTTAGCTCTGGGTCCAGAACTGGAAAGGAATTAAGCTGAATACAGTCATTATCTTGCTATGGACTCTAGCTGACTCATTCCTGTAGGTTGGATAGAAAGTAACCCTGAAGGCTTATCATTCAAACACAGATTCAAATTTACAATTGCAAAGAATGTGGGGATACCTCTTGTAGTCTGGATTCAGTATTGCTGGACTCAGCAGGAATGCTGGTAGTGAAAGAGCTCTCTCTGTACCACTTCAGTGCAGGCATAAATGCTAATGTGTGACTTGGTCCAATCCACTGCCTTTACAGTCACTTCAGAGATATGGGGACGTCTGGGTGTCTGAGTCATCTCTTCCTAAATTAACTGTGTGCCTGTAAAAATGTTAGCTTGAGATGAGGTACTTCTCTGGAAGTACAGATTTCTTTCCCATTTGAGCATTAACTCCAAGTCTATAGAATAAACATCAAGTCTGGATAAACAGATAGACTGAAATAAAAGAATGGTCTTACCCCTCTCCTTCCACATATAACACCGGGTGTCTGAGCTATGGCCTGGGTTCTGCTTGGATTAGCCAGTGGTATCTTAGGAAGTGTGTGGGTACATTAGGTTTACTTGATAAACCTGTAATATGGGATGATTAATCTGATGTTTGGAATCTGTTCTAAGCCACTGCAGTTTGTGCAAATATGTTTGATACACAGAATGTTTGATGATCATTGTTGAGAAAGAGGTGGTAATTCACTACTAATCAGGATATAATTCTGCTAAACCCTCTGAAGCCAAATCAACACTGCAATTGTTTCCTTATATTAACTTTCTTTGAGTAAGTTGTTAAGGTTCTTCTTAGATTTATCAAAAGCAAATTGAGGTGAGTCTTTGATTTGTTGTTGTGGGTTTAAAGAAATATTTGTTTTGGCCAGAGAAAATGGCTTGATGCCTAGTAGGGCAGCAATTTCTTCAGAAGACAAAGAACTATGTAAAAAATAAATAAGTAATACTCAGCAGGCAGTTTTACTTAAAAATAAATGAACACCACACACCAATAAATAAAACCAACCAAAAAAAAAAGAAATTTGATGATTTGTTTGATGGCATATTGAGGCTGAAAGGATGGTGTAAATAGATGTTTTATATTAAGTACCAGTAGTCAGTCTGGTCCACTAAATTGCTAACTTCTAGCTTGTCTCTGTCTGACCAGTGCACTCAGCCTGGGCTGCAGAGAGCAGCTTGGCAATAGTTGCAACTCATGTTTTTTAAAGGTGAGAATTTAGCTTTGGATTGTGGGAAATAAATGCAAAGATTAGTAAACGCAAATTGCATCAGATTGTGAGCACCACAAAAAGAGAAAGAATGAGTTATGAAAAGTGCCCACCTCTGAAGCTGAAAAAGAAACTGCTGCTGGGGAGAAATGAAGCTGCTGGGGCCAGGCAGTGTGCTGGCTGGTGTGCGGCCACAGGCAGGAATGCCGGGCGGTCGCAGCAGCGCTGTCGCACAGCGCCATCTCCCGCGGCCACGCGGCCCCACTCGGGTGCAAGGGAATCAGCGCCAAACTATCCCCGGCCAGCAAAAGTGCTACTGAATAGTCCCATCTATACCATGGCTAATTTAATATTTGCCAGCTAATTGAAGTGGCGTATCTAGCCCTGACTAGAAGAATTCTTAATTAGTGCTGCACTCTTAATTTCATTTCACCTTCTGCTGTGAGGTTTTGCTAGTGCATTAGCATTCCACTCTTGCCCTCATTATTCAAAATTATTCACAGACACTCTTCTGTGAATAAATCTGAATTATTTTCTCAAATAATTCGTGGGCATATTGTCACAGTATCACTCTTACAGTTGCCTGTGGCAAATGGGAAACTTTCTCAGGCAATGAACCTCAACTTGAATGTTTTTTAAATAATTTTCCAAATTTAAGCTCTGTGTAAATTACTGCTATGACATACTGATGGGATGTTTAAGTCTGTGGTCCTCTGCTTATGCTGGGAAGGAGGTGATCGATAAATGTCAATGAAAAATATTTACTTACATACAGTTAGAACTTGCCCCCTGAAACAGCAGGATGAGCTCAGGTCTGAATGCAATAAGCCATTGCATATGCAAAGTCCTCCTGTAGTCCATAGTGTTTGTAAACTGTCATTGACATTCACAAGCTTGTGTGCATGCTGGTGGGATGTTTGTGGGAGTCTACTCAGATTGTCTGTGAACACCACTAACACCTTGACTGCTTCTTCTTGAAGCTTTATCTGGAAAAAAACAGAGCACCTGAAGTGGAAGTCTTAACTTTCTTGTAGCCTTGATTCTGGTATTTAGGTTTGATTGAGAAAAGAAGTCATTTGCTTCGTTAGTCGTTTGAGATCTAGGAAGACTCAAAAAGGCAAATAGCCATCTGCATCACTTTGTGTTGTAGAACAATGTGTGGCATCGTTCTGACTGGAGCCATAAAACACAAACATTCACACTCTGCTTTCACTCACATTTACTGCTCACAGGAACTGACTTTAGTATACATGTGGGGGGAGTCCTGGCTTTGGTAAGGTCAGTGGTGTTTGCTGAGGTCTTTTTGACAGACACGGATGATGCAATGGTGTCAACAGACACAGAATCTAGGCAATGCTATCTCTGACACAATGCTATCCCTTTCTCTTACAGGTGGTAGGCATTTTTGCAGGATTTGGTCTTCTACTTTTGGTGGCCTCCCCTTTCCTTCTGCTTGCTACACCGTTTGTTCTGTGCTGCAAGTGCAAATGTAACAAAGGAGATGATGACCCTCTACCTACCTAGACTGAGAGAAGATTGGACTCATCACAACATGTGTTTTGATTTTGTTGTTGCTGTCATGTTTCCCTCTTGCACTTACATTGCTGTAGCCTTACTTGTCCCATTCTGCTTTTGGTTGACACAGTCTTGATTCCAGAACTGCTGTTACCGCTGTTGTACAGATCACTTGATAATAGACAAGGAGGGTAATAGAAGGCAAGTTTGGTGCTAAAGGGAGACCATGGACCTGGGTAACTGTCTGAAACGAAGAGGTGATACTGCTAAAAACAATGCAGAAAGTTGGTGCTGTGCTGCAGGTGGACTGGGAACTGTACTGAATGACATCATCAAACCAAGCTGAAAAAGCATACAAACTTCTGCATATCTGCTTGGTACCAAGTTTGGTGTCTTATTCCTGCATATATTTAAGTTGCCTATAATTTAAACCAGATAGTCAACTTTCTGACTTTATGTTTATTGACTTTATGTTTATTACACATCTGGTTTTTTTTAAACCATCACAATGTCCTTTTTAGTACCTATTTTTCCAAGTATAACAAAATTAGTAAGGTGCATATAGGCCATCCTATGCCTTTCTTGAAATTTGTGGAGGGTTACAGGGACAAAGTTGGTCCTGCTGCCTTCCATGAATTTTATAAAGTCTTATAAGAAATCTGTTTGATTAAAAGCTACGTTTTAAAATTAACTGATGAAGCTGTAAGATTGAGTGGTGACACAAACCTACTATATAATCTAGGTTCTTTAAAAAATGCATTGATGGTATTTATTATCCCTGGACCACTAGTGTTTTTCTGAATTGTTATTTTTTGCTGTTATTTAGGGTTCTGCTACACTAACAGGGCTATGTAACTTCTAATCCAGGTATCTTAGTCTTTTTATAGATGCATAGATATATATATATATATAATCCTATTTAAACCAAATGTGTAAATAGCTGTGCTATTGAAATATTTTGGAAATTCAGGATAGCTTGCTTCTATCTTTAGGGCAATTATTAAAAAATATGGGACTAACTTTACTATTTAGCAGACTCTTGGGTTATCAATGAGTCTTTCCTTTTAAATACAAAAATACATCATGGTTATCCCTGTAGTTAATAATAAAATGCCTGGGATATTTGTGGAAGTCGTACAGTGCATTTAAACTACTTAGCCCATTTTGAGAGTTAATATTGTATTATATGTGGTGTATTGTGTTAATAACAGTACTGTGACAAAATAAGTTTTTATTTGAAAGCTAACCACTTGATAATTTTGCAGAATTCAGTGCTGTGTTTTCAGGTTAGTAAAGTGTGCTATTCAACATACTACATCATTGAGGTTTCTCTTTAGAAATATTTTGTTGAAGACCAGTTTGCTCTGATTTTAAAGCGTACAAGAATTTGACTAATAACTTCTTGCCATGAAATATGAAGCACCTGAAACAATTTGTGTGTCTGTAGTACTGAAGAAAAACATTCTTTTGAATGGCTTGTGGACTGTTTTGGAATTGTACTGCATTTTTTTTCATCATTTATTTTTGTGCATCAGCAATGTGTACTGAGGTGGGTGAGTATCTTGAAGCCAGGATAATTTTACACTGAAAATGTCTTAAGATCCTTAAATGCAACTGCTTTGGACTGCTGTCACAGACTGGGAATATGTTTTCATAGCTGAAGCATAAAAAGAATTACTCTTTATTATCTTTTGTTTTACAGTGTCTATCTCTTAAATAAAAATATTTTAGGGCACAGTTTTGAAAAAGCCACTTTATTTTTATAAAACTATTCTCCTTTCCCATCTTCCAAGTGTAATGCTATTAAAATTCAAACTGTATCTAACTACAGATTTTAGCTCTAGGAGCTGGAGATTAACTGCACTTCACTTACTTGGCTCGATATTAATGAGTTCAGCCATTGTAATGTGAATAAAAAGGATAGCTGGTTTCCAGCAAATCTGAACTTGTGGTATCTTCAGATTGTTTATGGCAATGGACAGTTCAGATCTTTTGTTATCTGAGTATTTTTATTAATTTAACTATGTTTCTTTTTAAAATTGCTTAGTTGTTCAAAAATATCTGTAGGGAAGTCTGGGTAGTGCATTTGAGCACTTTTTGCCAGTCCCCAGGGGTGTGTGAAGCACTGCTGAGTTCAGCAGGCAGGGAATTGCTTCTCCCTCTGGCTCTGGCATCTGCTCAGTCCATCTCCCAGAGGTGGCCCCCAGCTAAGCACCAGAGTTGTCCCAAGTCATAGGTTCATTGTCCAGAATTCATGGAAACCCTTCTGCAAAGGACAGTTTCCTGCAGGTAAGTTCAACTGTGGCCTTTCCTCCCTGGCTCTGTAATTCTGTTTAACTGGAGAAAAAAAAAAAACAAACCTGGAAAATTGGATGTAAAGACTTCAGGAGTTATTAGTTTTCTAACTGGGGGCACTGATGGGTTTTGCTGTGTTGTGGCTGAGACTGATGACTAGTTCTCCTACTGGGATCATAGTAAAGAGCAGAGGTTCTGGCTGTGGCCTGTGAATAGTATTGAGTGTCCTTGTGTGAGGAGGTTTTATTTTCTCAGTGCCTTTCTTAGAGGTTTTATGTGGAAATATGGCAAAACTTGCCTTTTCCAAAGTGCTGTGCAGGCAGTTCATAATCAATGTCAAAATTCATGCATTTCCAGATTTTAAAGAAAAAGGAAAGATAAGTTCTTTGCAAATATAGAAATTTTAAATTGATAATTTATAATTGATGCTCACAGGTAACATATATAATCAAAAAACTGCCATTATATCTCTGATCTCAACATACTTGAATTGCTACTGGAGATTTTTATGACACAGCTCTTGTTTGACATCCGCTGTGTTCCCACAAACTATATGCCTACATACAGTTACCAAATACCTATCTAGTCTTTTCAGGTTTGCTAAATGTCATTCCATCTGTATTCTCGGGGATTTTTTGTTTGTTTTTATTATTGTTAAAATTATTACTATTATTACTTTTAATGCTGATTTGGTTCCAAAGTAGCAACTTTTGGTGGTGATGTATTAAGTTCAGGGTGCTTTTATGTTACGGCTTGTGTTGATACTGTGACATTTAATACCCCGAAACTGAGTTGTGAATACGTAATTTTAAACTCTGACATTTAAACCCCTTGCCATGGGAAAGTGAATGTTTGTTTCTTCTGCTTTTCAAATGAAAATCTGTTACAGCAGCTATGGCTTTTTAGGTTTGCACCAGAAAAATAAGTGTCACAGCATGATTTCTGTTGCGTTTTTATGGTTATGCTATTATTTAGGGGGTTTATATTCACACAGAATCATAGACTATTCTGAGTTGAAAGGGACCCACAAGGATCGAGTCCAGCTCTTGAGTGAATGGCCCATGCTTAAATAGTGTGTTTAATAGGGTTTGTATCTTTTAAATTAATAGACCAGTGTTTACCTCAGGAGTGCTGTGAGGGCAAATTCATTGGTTCTGAGGCTCTTCAAGAGTTTGTGATGAACAATTATATATAAAAGATTACTGTAGTTTTGTGTTAATATTTCAATTTTACTCATGTTGGCATTCATCCTGAAACCTCCTACTACTGATTTTAGCATGTCAAGAATTTAGGATGCTTTCCCCCCACCTACTAAGAAGCATGATCTTTCCTCAGATACTTGAGCATAAATTAGGCAAAATCCCAAATAACAGCTGACTGAATCAACTCTCAGCTTACAGCTGAGCTCCTGACATGCAGGAAACAATCAAAATTAGTGAAAAGTTTTCATTTTGGGAGATGACAGGATAAAATATCCATAGGTCAGAAAAATACAAGGTGCTTTTTTTTTAAAATTGTTATTGGCAGGAAGATAAAAATGGAAGTTCTGTGCATTTCATCTGTAGGCCTTTTACTATATAGGTATAAATACTTTTAATACAGGACATTTCATCCCAGTGAGGTGCAGCATGCATAAAGCTTTGTGCAGGTTTTATTTTTGAAACCAAAGTTTGTACATTTCGTGTACATAAAAGCCTGAGGAAAACAAGTAAAACACGGTTGTTGATGACAGTGATATTAAGGACATCAAAAAAGCCTGCAGCAGCCCTTAATTGCTAATGCATTTATATTAAGTAAGGCATGCTGTTTGTGTTTAGAGCCTTGTGGTCTTCATTATTGTTTTGATTTGTGTATATCTCATCAGAATTCCAGGAACATTAGGTACAGGTATGTGGTATATAATTGAACCTTTCTTTTATTATGATGTATTTTAAACTTGTATAGGGATAAGCATGAAGGAGTCATGCATATGTATAAATAATGTATTTGACCAATGTAAAAATAGTTCTGTCGATGTATTTGAAATGTAAGTGCATTTTGTGCCACTAACACTGTGATGTATAAAGGAGCTGTTGAATGCCTTTTAATGTGGTGTTTTGTACTTCAAATAATATTGGAGAGTTTAATTTGTAATTTCAATAGATATTTTAAATGAACATGTCTCCTGTGATTCTTCATGGTGACTTTTCCCTGTGCTCCTCCGCCTCAGTCCTTCAGAGCAAGCACAGTCTGTGGCCTGAAGACCTCCTGCTGCACTTCTGGGCATAATTGTTCTTTCTGACTCCCCACCTGCCAGCTTAGCCAAAGGAGGTAATCTGGGTATCTCTGGAGCTAATTTGATGCACAGCTGGGTCCTTGGTCCAGCTCCTGTTGCAGTCCATGGATGGATGCTCTGGCCAGGTGAACGTTCTGCCCCAAGGATTGCTCTGAGGCATGTGTGTGTTCCTGAACCACAGGTTTGGGGCTGATAGAGGTGACTGCAAGCAGCTTGTATTCCCCAGTCTGGTGGGGAAGTGAAACTTAAAGGGAAAGCCCAGTTTCCTGAATAACAGAACATATTTAGCTCTCTGACAGTGGTAATGAGTTCTCATGTTGATTCTATCAGTAGACACTTTGCATTTTGCCTAAACTGCAATTGAGAATGCAGACTTTTCTTTAGTCCCCACAGTTTAATTCTCACTTGTTAGGATACAATTTGTCTATACTCATAAAAAAAGCACAGGCACAATTTCTTCAAGAAAATGGTGTGCATAAATAATATGCTACTGTGTGCTTTATACCTGACAATTTTAGAAAAGGCCACATAATAGCTGCTACTAAGTAATTTTTTCTTTCATTTTCATGGACCATAATGATTTTTCTCCATAAAGGTAAGGTCAAGTTAGATATTTTGGTCAATTAATTGAGCAGAAAATAGTCTCTCAAAGCCACCAGCCGTTTTGACCTATTCTAGGAGCAGGTATTGGTAACAAAGTGATGTTTCTGCTTGCTTCTGCTACACCCACAGTCTGTTCCTTCCAATTAGGGTATGTTTTGTGTTGCACTTTTCTCTTGGAGAGTAGGATTATTTCTCAGTCACGTGCAATAACCATGTAGCTTAGTAAATTTTAGTTCCTCAGCTGAGGCTTTTTTTCAGCTTCTCCACCAGGTTCAGCTTGCCTTGCTGTAGAAGGATTTTCTAAGCTGTGCCTCTCAGCTGTGTGACTGGTTTTATGCACAACAGTCTGTCGTCAGAGAATCAAGCATTACAGAAACTGTTAAGTGGAGTAACAGTCAGCTGTCTAAAATTAGAAAACTTAAGTTGAATTCTTAAGTGGCAAACTTCTAGCACATTTGTGTTCTAGTAAACAGTGTCCAGGATCATTCAGTTGCCAGAGATGACCCACGTCCATAGTAGTGAGTACTGCTAGGAGGGACCCCAGCCTCAGAATAGCTCCTGAAGTGTACCTTGGTGTCGGATGGGAGAGTTCACATCAAAATCATATCGGTAGCTGTCCTGTAAGAACTGAAAGATTGAGACAATACAATGGCACAGCACAAAAACCTTGTGCTAGTTCCAGCATTCTGCTGGTTACAGCGGTAGTAATGGAGGTGTGGCTGTAGAAATGGTATTGTGTACACACACATGTATGGGGGGTAGTGCTAGAAATTGCCACTACCAGCTTGCAAGCACAGTGCATTCACAACACCTACAATGCACTTTTTTTTTTTCTTTTTTTTTTAATTGAATATCAGCTAGGAAGTTCCTCGTAAGAGATTTTGTGCTGTGGGTACTTGGCCTGTCAGCACTGCATCTATAACAAGAGTTATTTTATGCAGGAAATGCTGAAACAGATGAAATTTTTGTTGATTTTAAAAATTATGGATAAGGCTATTTTGTGAAAGGAAGCCTTTGCCACCCAGATTCTGTACCCTGGGAACCAAGATTCAGCCTAGTATCTGACATCACTTAAGTATGAGGTTTGTCTTGACATTTATGTGTCTGGCCTTAACTGGTGGTAGTCAGTGCAAAGACACAACTGCTGAGTCTTTGGGACATTTCCCTTCCCATCCTGTGCTGCTGTTACTAAGGTAGTTGTCTAGATAATTTAGCTTTTTTAGCCTCTCAAGCTGCTTCTCAGGTATGTTTTTTCCCCATATACTTCAATGACAGAAGCCTTAACAACTGTCCTTGTCCAGGCACATAACTTTTACATGGCTAAAACTGAGGGAAACACCCGTAGAGTGCCTTATCCCGAGGACTGCTTTCAAATACCAGGGCAGAACTCGGTGGTACAAATAAGAACCAGGTTACTCTGCTCCCATACAGTGTTTCCAGATGAGTCTGTGTGTGATGACCATAACTTAACACATGCGTGACATATACAAAATGTTTACATCCTGTAAATCATACAAACCAACTCACACATACTAGCAATGGAAATGCACTTAAAAGACTGTAGAGTCCAGTTCTTTTGTGGTATGTGACAGAGAGAACAACGTCAAGGTGTATGTGCTGTGAATTTATTCCAGTGTTCCTTGGGGGTTTTTTTTGTTTGGTTTTATAACTAAAAATGAAATTAACGCTCTAAGCCAAATAAAGAGAACCTCAAGGAGTAAACTGTAGGTGTCCTAACTCCGTGCAAAATTCTAAACTCTGGATCTATATATGTGTGTCTAGATGATGTGTACTTTTTAAGCACAGCATCTCCTTAAATGTCAAATGTGGCTTCCAGTCAGTATACTCATATTTGACTACAGGAAGAAATTCTATTGTATGTAATGCAATAATCTAGCAGGTTCTGTAGGCCTGACCTGCTCATACCAGTCAAAATTTAAAATGTGGGCTCAGCCATTCCTGAGATCTCACTGCTGTGTGTTATTCTTGAGAACAGTTGCAAACAAGCACACATTTTATTTTTCCTCTTTGCTCCCTCAAGATGATGTTTTGGTGGGTTGCAGAAATGCTTGGGCTGCCTCAAAATCCTGAGGTTTTATTGTATTTTGAGAATGCCACTGTCATTTTGTGGGATTAGCCACAGGAGAAATGCATGAGCTGGTGTAAAATTGCATTTTAAATTGCGTTGGCAGATGAGCAGAGTGCAGCGTTTCTTTGTTTCCATGTCGTAGTAATTATTAGTGCACTCATTTTGTTGAAGTCTCGTGTAACTGCTACGATGGGCACAGGTCGAGTGAGAGATTCCTGGGTTGGAACAGGGAAAAAAACTCTTCCTGCCTCATTAGTAAAGCCCCCGGGAAGGGTGTTCCGGGCGGGCGGTCATGAGCGGTGCTGCCGGGAGCCAGCAGGGAGCAGCCGCCGATCGCCGCGGCTCGGTGAGGGCTGCCTTGCAGGAGAAATCCCTGGGAACCAGATTTCTACCTCGAGCTTGTAAAGTCTGCGTTTCAAAGCCTCCGCAGAGCTAATTGTAAAGATAGGGCTAAAAATAACGATGTTGTGGTGGGCCTGCACACTCTGCTGGGGCTGTTCGGGTCTCTGATATTAGCATACATTATTGCTCCTGTTCTCCGAGAGTGTATAAACCTTTTCTGAAAGGGAAAAAGCCCAAGTGTTTGAACTTCCAAAAGCTGATATACTCACAGAGATGTTCCATTCTACAGATGTAAAATGAGAGCTGCAAGCCAGGGGTCTCTTTCAAAATGCTGAGTTCTAAAAACAGATTTCACTGGGAGAAGAAGGGGGAACACTAAAAATCAGTTGGTTTCCAACAGAGTAAGATTTGGCTAATAACAATGCATCTTCTCTATATTTTATAATGGACGGATATTGTAGCTGAGCCAAATTATTCTTTTCTCCCTTCCTACCCATGCCTGCTGTCATATCTATGTTCCTTAATACAGATGTTCAGCAGAAACAATGCAACTGTCCAAACAATAACTCCAACCATCCATTCAGCAGGCAACATGTTTGGCAGGGGAGGCAAGATGCAATGGGGGGTTTGCTATGAGTCCTTCTGCCTTTACCTACATTTACATGCATTCCAAAGTTCACATGTCTTCTTACCCCTGCCCAGCACCCAAGTATATCTGAGTAAAGCAAAGTGAAAACTTAGTTTCTCATGTTTTTAGTGGCCTAGATGTTTGTTTCAGGATCCTGCCAATACTAACAGAAACTTTAACTATTTTAAAAAAGATATAATGTGCAGTCCTGGCTGCCACTATCTCCCAGACAAAATTCCAGGCAATCCCAGGAAACTTCTAGTTCATGCCAATTACAGCCTGAGAGGAATGCGTTTGGAGCATGGCTTTGAGCTGAATCCATTTTTCCTTTTTAGAACCTCGAAATTTTCTTATATGAAGTGGTGCAATTAGAGGATTGGGGTAGCACATTGTATCTTACCAGACCTTTAACACTTTACTCCCACCATATCCATGCATTTTGTTCAGCAGATTTTCCCAGCCCGCATCACCAACCAGGGAGTTACAGACCGAGAATCTTCACAGTGTAGGATGCCTCCAGCCTTTCAGTGTTCCTTGCAGCTTTTTCTGGCTTCCCAGTAGCAGGGTAGTGTTTCTATGTGCAGAGTATTGAAGAATGGTCCTTGGAAGATGCAAAGGGAAGATGCAAAGGGGGCACTATCTCTCTATTTTCCACATCTGGAACCAGAAAGCAGAGAGATCCAGAGAAGCAGAAGGGAGAGTCACTGAGAAAGTCCTCCTTTCTCTCTGTCACTTCTGTCTATGGTGTCACTAAAATTGGTATACTGGTGCTCAATGCCATCATCCTTACCAGCAATTTTTATCCTTTCACTTATTATCTCAGGATGTGCTGCATTGCAGGTCTGCAGTTAATTACTGGCATTTCCTTACAATGAAGACTTGGTAAGGGAGGCAGAGGAAGATTGTGACTGGTTTAAAATATGAGTGCCTTATGTGAGTGCTGACCCACTGATTCAGCTTCTGCTTTGCCCTAAAACTGAGAGAATTAAAATTAACCCAGATATTTTCTCCAGCATTGTTCTGTGGAAATAGGCTGAATGTGAAAAGCTACTGTACCTGCAAGCAACATCCTTTGTCCTTTTAGAGACATCCCGGGGCTCCTTTGAAACCTAAAGAGTTCTGTTGGGTGCAGCCATCTCCCTTTGATAGGTTTTCACATTAAGCCTGGGAAAACGCCTTCTGAGCCACAGGGTCTGGCCAGAAGCTGTGGGGAAAAGCTGTGGCTGTGAGGAAAAGGAAACTGAGAAATGCCTGAAGCTGCAGCAACATCTGCTTTAAATCACAGGATACCTTAATGACCCTTCAGGACATTCAGTACTTAAGGTCTTTAAAGTTTTTGACAGCAACCTCAAACATGCAGCCTGTCAGCACAGCTCAGTGAGATTCTAACGCTGCTCTCGGCTGGATGGACTGTGACTTTCCCCACTCCAACTCCATTATGAAGCTTGCAGAGGAGCTCCAGCTGCTATCCAGTGCCAGCAAAGCAGCTGAGAGCTGCCTGCCTGCCCCTTTCCTGCAGCTCACAGCACCATGGAGCACTCCCTGTAATGGCCCTGATTGCCTCTGCTCAGAGATGACCATGTCCAGACAGGCGTGGGCAGCAGCCCCACAGAGACAACTGCGGTGTTTCTGCAAGCAAAGTTACTGGTCTTGCTCAGGAGGCTGCATCGGGTGGGATTTGCCAATAAAACAATGAATGACGCTCCAGTGGAAGGGTTTTATAGAGCTTTATGTTTCTGGGTGTTCAACAACCACATGTGAAACACTACAAACAAAGCTCCTGGATACAAGGAGCACTCTGCATGTCAGCAGGGAGAAGGAAACATTTCTCTGTTAACAAGGAAGTATCATAATCTCTTTAAATGCCATAAAAACAGCCAGAACATGAGGTTCAGAAAAAATTTCATTCCTCTCTAATGTGTCCTGTATGTCCTTTGTGTAAGGTATGTTTTTCTGGCCTGAAGAATTAATTTTCTCCCAGCTTCTCTGAAGAGCTACTGAAGGCTCAACAGAAGGTTGTGTGAGGAATGTGTGGGTTGTGTGCCGTGCTCTGGCTAATTGTTGCCCCTGAAGCAGCTGGGAAGGGGTGGCCACAGAGGAATATTAAGTGAGGGTAGTCCACAAAGATTAGAAAAGGTGATAATCACTTGATTTGTCAGGAGTAGAATCAGGAAATTTAAGCAAATATCTCCAATTCATTATTATTTCCTTCAACAAGCTATATTTCAAAAGATATCTGACATGTACCATCTCCCACTCCACAGAGAGAAAACCTCTCTTGTGCTACTGCTGGCTTTTGTTTCACTATTTTCTTCCTATTTAAAACGAGAAGCAAAACCCAAAGTTTCAAAAAGCTCTTGAGTACTGCACAATGCCTGGCTTATTTCTTTTCATGCATGGTGTCATGGCAACAGGAGGAATTCAAAATTAATTATAATCCAGGCAAGATGGCCTCTACTTATATTATGCTGGGTTTAGCCTCGCCTCCTGATTTATTTTTGACAAAGCAATATCAGAGGTGCTCTTTGCTACTAAGTATTTTTCTTTCTTTTGTAAAGATTTTGTCACTAATTTGAACACGTAGCAAGCTGCCAATGAAAATTATGACTTTGAATTAATACAGAGATATGAGACAAAAGAATATTCAAAGGGAAAAGCAGGAAGAGATAGTAAGTGACTAAGTGACACAGATCTTGTCAAACTATAGTAAACGGTTTGAGTAAAACAAAGTGTCTTCTTTTGAACAGGAACAGTTCAACAACTCTTACTGTTAACAGTTTTCCTAAAAAGATTTGATTTATGACTTAGTAATAAGATGTGAGACTGTATTACATCTGAGAAATGCTTGGTGCCTGCTTAGATATTATGCTGCCTTAACCTTGATGGTACACAATAAACTCAATAAAAATTCAATTAAGTTTTCCAGTTTAATAAGTGTTTCACTTCCTCATTCAAAGTCAAAGTATCAAATTCTTTATTCTTCTCTTCTGGTCTGCATTGTTAAAGAGGCATATATTGTATATATATTTTATACAGAGGACCAAATTCAAGTTTTTAGCCATTAGATAGCATTCTTCCACCTGGAAACCCAGCTCTGGTTTACCAGCTCTGGCTGACCTGCAAATCTGTAGCAGCAAGTCTGTTTTGCAGTTCTACCTGCAGCCATCCTGTGCATCCTGTGAAGGGACGTTTATGCAGAGATACCTTGCAGCAGATTCCTGCAGCCCCTGTTCTCCATAACACACAAACAGCCCCCATGTGATGTATCAGTGACCCATTTATGAGGCATCTTCTGGAAAATCATGAGAGGTGTAAAGACATTAATCATAAAGAAAAAAGGAGGTTTGGATTATCTATGTCCATCTGTTTGCTTTTGAACAATGAGCATTCATGTCTGCAAGTTTTCATTCATTATGGCACCAGAATCAATATGTTTAAAAAAAAATCTCCAAACAAACAAACCAAAACTGAGACACAGAACAAGCTCCAAAATTAGGATTTTTATATAAATGGTAAATACCACGTTGTTGCATTTTATTCTTTGTTTTGTATAAAATATTTTGCATGCAGTTTAATTCATTTTTTTTTAATGGGAAAGAGAAATGCTTTTTTTTATTGGAATGGAAAACTATATTTATCTGACAGGGGGGAAAAACCCCAACAACCTATCTTCAGATGTCATTGTGCAGTTCTTGACTTAGTGAAGAATGAAAGAGGTGTTTAACTAGGTTGATAATTCCCCAGAAGTTAGACACTAGGCAGTAGTCCTGAAGCTTGTGAACATCACTGTTGTTCAAGGCTTTGCATATACTGAGAGCTACTTGGAGGGCACTTTGACCCTAAGTCTCTCCGCACTTATTTATCTCTGTGGTCTCAATACAGGTTCTAGAGTTCTTGCACAATATGTGCTGATGACTGGAAATTCCAGAAGCTAATACCCTCCCAGAACTTGGCATTGGGAATCAGTGGTGTTGCATAAATAACCTCTGAATTTCGTGGCTAATTTCTATGTCAGAACAGCAGCTACTCATTGCAAGAACTGAGAAAGAACAGGAAGGGAAGGTAGCAGCAAGCACTGAACAACATCTTGACATGTCCTTCATGCAGAGTATTGGGGAATTGATCCACTTCCCAGATGTAAAGAGACAAGTCCAGGCACCTTTCCTGATTCCTTGTGCCCACATATGGAGCATTAAAGAAGTGAACTCTGCTAGCCATATTTTTTGAAGATGGAAAGTTACTCAGTTCAACAGAAATATTTGGGAGTGTAGACACTTTCCAAAGATGCAGGATGAAAATATTCTGGTATGTGATAGCACTTTAAGATCAACTTTCTGAAGAAACTTGTGAGGCTAAAGGAGAAGGGGTAAGAGACAAAGAAACAACCAGATTTACTAGGCTGCAGTAACTGTGAGGAGTAGTGCTTTCATTGTGTCTCTCTTACTGTGGCTCTCTTTCAGTGTTCTGAATCTGTACTGCCTGCAGCCAGCACTGGTTATAGATTATACTGAAGGATTTCTAGCATCTGAATTGCTCTAGCATGTTTTCAGATAGTTCCACAAATTATTATTGCCATTTATTTTGGATAATGTTTTAAATTACTCTGGGTTTTTATATGCATAGAGATAATGAGACCCAGGGTTTTTTCCACATAGACTGACAAGCAGGCAGCAATCAGTCACATTTGTGAGGGGAATGCTCCCAAATTGTCCCTTCTGAAAAATGTGGTCCCAGATAGCAAAACAGTCAGACCTTGCAGGCAACTGAAGAGAGTCTGGATGTTTAATCCATAGTTAAACAGAAGCGGGAAAACAGTGGGAGCTCAGTAACTTCCTGGATATTAACAATGTTATGTCAGCTGAAAACTTGGCAGAGCAGATTAATGTGGGGGCAAGGACAAAAACTTAAATAGTTAGGGGAGAATTGTCCAGTACAGTAAGAGAGGACACAGTATTTAATAAAAAAGGGAAACACACAGAAGTACAATTAAAAACAAACAAAACTACTATTTACAAAACCCGTCCTGCAACTACAAATGAAAGGAGAAAAAACACCAAATGCAAATCAAGCAAGTGTAAAAATTTGTGTGAGAAAACATATGTTATTTGAATACATATGTTATTTCATATGTTTATGAATACATATGTTATTTCATAGAATTCTTGTGTAAAAGACTATTTCTACTGTGTTTAATAAACTGTCTGTGTAGAAAAGTGCTTATCAGGGTTACTTTACTTCTGCTATGCAAATCTGCTCAAACCAGGACTTCTGGCACTTCCCTGGGTGGCAGCAGCATTCCCACCTGGCTGAGCACAGACTGACTTGCCTTCACTCAGCGCTCCAGCCTGGGTCACTGAAGAGGAGCACTTTTCATCTTCATATAGGGCAAGTTCAAGGGCCAAACCTTGTAACACTGTAATTTTAGCATCTTATGGCTTAACATTTGATGAGCATTAAATCAGTATAAAGAATGATGATGAACTTCCAGAGGTGTCCATGGGAAACTGTTCTCAACCACAGGGAATAGGATTGAATGAAAAAAAGTTTGGACATTGGGAGGAATTTGACCTTGGCAGAAGGTGGACTGAAATCAGAGACTGGCATACTTTCAAGGGTATTGTTCTGGTCAGTATTTTTCCTGCCCAAGTTAATGGTTAAGCATCCTAGCAGGGAGTTAATGGGAGCCAGACACCATTCTCAGCCAAACAATGTGCCACTGATGAAAAGTTCAAACCCTCAGGAGAAAGGGCTGGAAGCTGCTGCCTTTTGTAGAAGACTAGACTTTTAAGTGGCAGCCTATGCTGGCCTTACTGAGAGAACCTGATTTCTTTCCAAAGAAATATGCTTGTATTCCACCTTTGCAAAGTTTCTGACCCTGATTTTCCCAGCCTTGCTTTCTAAGAACATTTTGTCATATTCAGTGTTGGAGGCAAATGCTAAGACCAGTTGAGAAATGAACCCAAAGGATAACTACAGAAGTCACTTGTTTTATATTATTCAGCATCTTCTCTTGCTTTTGTTTTATCAATCAACCAAATCATTAAATATGACTTGGAGAATCATAAATTGGATGATCCGATTTTGAAGAACATTAAAGGAATCTGAATCAAATACCAGTGATGGCTCTAGTAGTGGTCACACAACAAGCAGCAAAACCTGGCAGTAACACAGCAAGCTTCCATCCCACTTTAGTCTGGGGGGTGGGATATAAATAGCAACAGTGAAAATGTATCTTAAAGAAACAGAGATTTGCAAGGCAGCCTTGTTTCTTCAGAATCTTTCTCTCTCTTCCTTTACATACATACATACAAATTATCAGCATTTGCATTTGATATTCTTCATTACTATTGCTCTGTAAAATTTTTCATTTGTTCTTTTTACAGAACTGTAACGAGGAACCCAAAACTGAGTTTCTCACACTGATTCTCACATTTTTCATCTCACCAAACTGGTTTCTGCAAATCAGAGAGCTAGACAGCAAAGCTTCCTGTTACATCCAACAGAAAGAAACAGTTACCTCCAGAGGAGGCTTTTATCTCACAAGTTATGCAAGTTTTGGACTTGTCTCTAGGTTGGTATCTAAGAGAGCTGAGATGAGATTAACTGCTCGCTCTTTCAGTCCATTGACATTGAAGAATCACAGGGTTGGTTTCCCAGAGCCCAGGCAAGCCTGACAGAAGGTTCTTCTCTTCCCAAGAACCAACACTGGAGCTTGTGGAATGTTCATTTAGCAGCCTATCAGAAGTATCATTGTAGTCACTGTAAAATTGCAGTCTGAGATGAATAAATTTTTAGCTGCTTAAACTTCCTGAGATAAATTTATTTCTGAGGGTTCTGTGTGTTTGTTTTTGTGGAACTGGTTAGAGTTCCTGACTGCCTGCTACAGAGGCTGGTTCCCATTTTGGTTTCTGAGCTGACAGGATAGACTTGCTGTTTTCAAATGTTTTTCTTGTGGGGGAAAAAAAAAAGAAAAAAAGAAAAAAAAAAAACACAAGAGGAGAAGAAGAAAAGTCTAGAAATCTTTTGGGGAAATGCAAACAGTGTTGCACATGCTCTGTATTTCAGCAGTTGAATTCCTGAGGGAAATACGTGATAGTGGAGAAATTAAAACAGTAAACTTTATACAGCCATACATGGGAAACTCAAAGTGAATTTGATTAGAAGTAAAAATGTCAAATAGTTCAGCTTTCGTGTCCCCTGTTCCAAACTGTGATTAGAAACAGTCATCTGAGCTCTCTGTGCAGGTCACTTGCCTAAACTTGCCTAAAACACATGGGACCATCTTTATGACTCTTCTGTTTATAGTTGTTTATACCCATCAGGTTTGCAGGTGTGCCTTTTCCAGATAGCAGTTCACAATTGCATAAATCCAGATGTAGCCCACATATAAGAAGATCTATATCAGGGCATTCACTGTTTAAATCAATATAATTTTGAGTAATATTCCTTCTTTCCAATCTCTTCTCTCTTCCAGCAGAACTGCAGAACACTGGTGCCAGAAGCCATATGTCTTCACTTTGAATATTTATATGTAGTCTATAGTCCCTTCTGGTTTATTGTTTCTGACTGATCTTTGTTTTTAGAGCAAATCATCAGTTTAAAAATAGATGGGTGTGTTACATTAAAAAATCCCAATGAAGGATGAATGCTTTGATCTTCTCTTATTCAAAAATATGCAAAATAATAATTCTTCGTGTGCCGTGACTCTCTAAGTCTTGCTTAACACAAGTATTTATGTGTTTCTGAGCAGTTTTATATTCCAAAATGATATTTTATAATGAAAATAAAGTTCAAAATATTCAGGTCAAACTAAGTTCTCTGACTGTTGCCATCATCATATTTTTGGCAAGTCTTACCTCTTAATGTATTTTGGCTGAAATCAAGTCTCATGCTTGCATCTTATATTCACTTTTGTTTGAAAGCATAATCTCCTAAATCTGAAAGCCATGACCAATGGTGTTGTTTCTGGAATAGTAAGACCTAGAATGAAACATCTATTCCTTTTTAATTTTTTTTAAGTCTTTTACTTTGTGCTCTAAATCCCTTCTTAACTTAAAGTGACAGGGTTCTGGGGATCAGAACAAAAAATAAAAAATATTTTATTTTTTAGTCATTTGGTTTCTACTAATTCTACAATTAGTGGCCTACAAGGCTACTGAAGAATATGGGGCATTTGAGGAAGGTTCTGCAAGCCCCCCACCAGAATCTGAGTTGGGTTGAGCAAATGAGACATCTGGAGAACCTACCCCAGCTCCTGGCTGTACTGCAGCCTGTCAGCCCAGCTGCACAGGGGAAATATGTACCTACATGACAAAAGCAAGGGATTTCTTCAGCTCTCTTCAGTTTGGGCATTTCATTTAACATCCAGATATATGCTGAGTTTCCACCTGTAGACTGGTCACCCCTCAGGCAATTATTTTCATCTGCAGGTATGCAGCCCGTGAAAGCCTAAACTGTAATCTCACAGAATTACATTACAATGGTTTGGGTTGGAAAAGGCCTTAAAGATCATCCAGTTCCAATGCCCCTACCACAGGCAGGGGGAACACCTTCTGCTAGACCAGGTTGCTCAGAACTCAGCCATCCTGGCCTGGAACACTTTCACGGATAGGACATCGACAGCTTCTCTGGGCAACCTGTTCCAGTGCCTCACCACTCTCAGAGTAAAGAATTTCTTCCTAATATCTAATCTAAACATACTCTGTTTTGGTTTGAAGCCATTCCCCCTTGTCCTGCCTTTACATACCCTTGTAAAAAGTGCCTCTCCAACTTTCTTGTCAGCTCCCCTCAGGTACTGGAAGGCAGCTATAACTCTTCCAAGTTATGAACCAATACTTATGGATTAGGTTTAAAACTACTAAAAATGGCTAAATCAAAGATTATCACAACATTCGCCTGGCAGGGATTTGTTGTCATTTCCTATCACCTTTTCCCACTATATAGGGCTATCCAGCAATGCTTGGGCTGCTTTGTTTTCCTCAGAGCAAGATGTAGAATGGTTGAGACATGTTCTGTCTGTAGTGGATGGGTAAACAGTGTCTTTAGCTTGCAGAAAAGAGCAATGAAGTGAAACAAAGGTTTACTAATGGCTAAGTTAGGGAAGCCCAAGAACTGGCTAATGATTTTGAAATTTCTCCATTATAGAGGTTTTAATAAGAGTTTGGACAAATATTTCATAGGAAGGTTGTTCTGGTGATGGATTTGGACCTCACAAAACACCTCTGAAGTCTGCTGTTTAACGACTTTAAATCCATGATGAGACCTTGTGTCACCTTTAATGGTTCAAGTAGTGCCTACTCCAAACCTTCAGGGAAGTTCAGACCTGTGCTTAGACACTTGGGCAAGTCACTCTGGCTGCTACGGTATTTGTAATGTAGGAAGGCTACTAAAATCTCCCTCCCTGGCAGCAAATACTCAAGATGAGGCATGGAGGTGTTGCCTTAGGTTTTAACCCTCACATTTTTCAAATTCTGTATTGCCTGGCATGTATGCTTTATAGCTCGTTAGTTGCTGTTCTCTATAGACATAACAATGCCTCTCTGGACTCACCCTTCAAGGACACTTAGACTGCCCAGGCCCAAGCTTCTAAAGGAGGAGGGGTGGGGGGCGTGGGGGGAGCGAGCTAAGGGAGCTAGGGAGAAATTGCAAAGTTTTAATTGGTGAATTTATGCTGATATGCAAATGGACCAAACCTATAAAGGTCTGGAGAACTTGTGACTTGTCATCCATTTTGGGTGATGCCCCTGGGGGGGGCTTTGTCTGCCCTAAATGTACCTTTGAACGCCTTTCGAATAAATACCCACCTTTTATTCCCTTACTCCTGACTAGTCTTAGTTTTTGGGCCAGCCTTTTCAGGTAGCAGAGGAAGCAGCCTGAGATTGCTCCAGCTGCTGTTTCACGTGATTATCAGGATGTAGATATGAACATCACTATTTAGTGGCTGTTTGTGAAAAAGGAGAAGTCTTGCTTAATAAATGCAAGAGGCTTTTGCTTGCCCTTCCTACAGCCTACCATAAAGGCAGTGACAATGAAAGGACAGAACTACCCTGGGCAATGAACTCAGTTTTATAGAGGCTTTGAGAAAAGACAGTAAGAGGGCAAAATATCTGACTTTGAAACTGTTTCAATATAAGCTTGGGAGTGAAGAAAGCTCAAGAAACAAAAGGAGATGGAAAAAAAGGGTATTTAGGAAAGAACATGGTAAGGAAAAGCCTTGTTTCAAAGGCCTATGTCAAACCTGCAACAGAAGATGTCTACTTGTCCAGAAAGTGTGATCTGATGCAGATACATTCAATAACTTATGCTCTTTTTGATAACCAAACAATGGGACAGTTGGGCACACCAGCTCTGCTAGATTGACTAAATTTTAAATAGAATGAAATACTGCTCTGGTTGGTGACAAGACTTGCTGTCTTTGAAGGTATCAGCTGCGGTGCTTAAAGAGGGGAAAGCTGCAGTCCTTTTCATGAGGGGAAAAAGAGCAGGCAGTGATGTTTGCCAAGCAGATTTATTTGTGAAGTCAGTAGACTAAATCTCTACTCTCTTAGTTTTCTTATTGTTTTAGTGGAGCAAAACCATCTTTAAAAGCCTGCCATGTCATGATGTTTCTGGAATCTAGAGATCCTTTCTAGAACTACTCATCCACAATGCACAAAACCAAGATGTTCCTGCTCCCAGTTTGTGTAGAATAAAGTGGAGATAACATCCCCACATACTGACAGTTGTCTGTTTCCCAAGTGTGTATTATATACTTCCTTAGTCCCTTTGGGCTAACTTTGAACTGGACAATTGCACTGCAGAATAATATAGAACCAGTAGTCTGGCTCAGTAGTGGTCATGCAAGCCTTACATAGGTTGAACCCACACAACTTTGCACATGCTTAGTACACCCCAGATGGACCTAAATTCTCCCCTAATCACAAAGCAGTGGAACAAAATAATATCTATATGTTTTCCTTTGAAACAGAAAACAAGGAAAAAACTGCACTTTCATTTTTTCTGCATATTTCTAATGTAAGATGACATCATAATTTACATATGGAGAAGTGGCACAAAAATATGAGCTGTAATTTCATCTCACACAGGAAAGGACTGACGGTGCTATTGCTCAGATTGTCACAGGTTAGGCACTGTACTTCATTTCCACCCTTCTTACCTGTATTGCATTGTATGGAAGAGACAAAGAAATCTCAATACTTGCAGAGAAACAAATGCCATAGGGTAAAACAGAAAGTACAGAATCTGACTGTTCATGTTCCAGAATGGTGTTTTACATCTGATTGTATAAGTTATTACTTTGCCTTGCGAAAGGAAAAAATAAAAGCAAGAGAACTAAATCAAAGTAGGAAACAGAAAAGAGCCATGGGAAACTGATGAACGATGACATCCAAAGAATGGCATGAAAAACTGAAGAAATACTACACAAAGCCAGGAAATTCTCATTTTGCAACAATGGCATCTCTCTGTGATTGTCTCCAGGACTGTTTCACCACATCCATCAATGAACGATGCACAGATGTCACCATGAGAAATTCACAATTTGAATAAAGTTTCACAGCAAGCAATGGAAAGACTTTGATTAACTCCAGAGGACTTTGGATCAGACTCTTTCCATATCCTGGCTCATTTTGGCTCAGGACTTGAAATCACTGTTTTTCTTTTTAATAACAACACTTTCCATTTCTGTGGTGACTTACACCCACAAAGCTCAGTGAAAGTTCATAATATTTCTTTTTATGAGTTTTATTAGTATCTAGCAAGGTAAAGGCCTTTTGGCTTGAAACATATCTTCTGAGACTTTCTACTCCTCTTAGAGTTTAGAGTCAGCTGAAAATTGTAATCAGTTTTGAATAAGAAATTTTAACACGTTGAAGATTGTTCTCATTCTGATTTAGAAAAATACAACAGCATGAAGCTGAATCAGGAGATGTTTAGGCTGGATATCAGGGGAAGATTTCTCACCCAGAGGATGGTTAGGCACTGGAACAGGCCCCCCAGGGAAGTGGTCACATCACCAGCCTGACAGAGTTCAAGAAGTGTTTGAACAATGTTCTCAGGCACATGGGGTGATTCTTGGGGCTGTACTTTGTAGGTCCAGGAGCTGGACTCGCAGATCCTTGTGACTCCCTTCCAACTCAGCTTATTCTATGATTCTATGATTTCTTTTGACACAAATATTGTAAAACATAATAACCTAAGAAGTTATTCATGTTTTGAAATATCAAGTCAGAGATCATTCTTCAGGTTTGTGTTTTACTTATGAAATGGGATTTTCTTCCTTTATACATATGACAGTCAACATCTATCAACAATTACAGTGTAAAATGCAAACTGTCACTGCCTGAAACACATCATAATGTGATAGAAATATGATTGAAAAATCCAGTTTGATTTTATTTTCTTTTTTAGGTTGTGGGAAACTGCTTTCTAGTAACATAGCAACAAAGGAAATATCTTTTTTCCCCCTCTTTCTTCTTTTTCTTGATCAGTATCTCCTGTTTATATTACTACGAAATTGTTTGATTATTTAAGGCAGAACAATACACTATGAAGACTAAAGGCAATAAAGTCAAAAAATCTCCCTCGAGCACAAAAAACTGTATGTAAGTTGTTCTGCTACACGTTTAAGAAATGGAAAAAGTGCATGTGTATAGCAATATCATAGTGGATTCTTCTGGGAAATCTATCCTGCATTATAAATAAGTAAAATTTATTTTGAATAGACAACCAGTGAATTTTAGACAATGAAGTTAAAATATCTCTGCAGAAATATAGGCAGCAATGAGCATACAAGGCTGGTGTGTCTGTGTGGGTAGGAGTGGGGGGGGATGTGTGTGTGCGTTCAGGTTGCATGCCCTAGAAGGGATTTCCAAATCCCAGAAGATGAAACCAATGAAAGCAAACAATGGCACTGCTATTTTAGTAACAATGAACAAGAAAAAAGCAGCTCCAGCAGGAGCAGCTCAATGGAAGAAAAGGGCTTTTTTTCTCTCCTTCCATCCTGATATCATAGCCAAGCATCATGATGAGACTTACAGTTCCAGGGGAAAAGTACAGTCCATTTTTAAAGGCCAAAATGGATTCTGATGAGGCTGTCGACTAATTAAAAATAGCCTTGTGCTGAAGTGGAAGAGGGCTTGTTCCAAAGCCCACTGAAGTCAATAGGAGTTGACTTCAATTGCCTTTGGATCTAGGCCATGATAGAGGCACCATGAGGTCATAGTTTAACAACTTTTTTCTAAAGGACAAAGAGGAAAATGTTCCAACACGCGTGAGCTCCTTACTTAACTCCAGGAGACTTCAGCAGACAGTTTGCATTATGAATTGAATCCACTTTCCTTTTAGTTGAGAGGATGCTACTGAGTGCTTGAGTCAGAAAAGCTTGTGGTTGCTGTGGTTAGGGTTGCCTCTAGAACAGGAAGGGCTCTCAGGGAGCTCTGAAGATTTTTCCATAAATTACAACCGTGCATCTCAACTCCCTTCTTCAGCTGCCACCACAGATGGCCTGGACCATCTCAGTAACTGCGTGTCACCATAGCTGTGATGGCAGGGATTGTCCTGAGGCCTTACATCAGTAGTTCAGCATCCAGCCCTCTGCAGCCACTTCTTCACAGAACAATTTTTTTTTTTTATTTCTAATAAATAAGGAAAACCCATAAATCCATGGAACACTATTTCCTGCACTCTCACTCATTTGTAGAAGCCTTCCTCTTTCATCTCTCCTGGCTCTCAGCACCATTCCAGTCCCTTGCTCCAGCCAGGCAGGTCCAGCAGAGCACACAGTGCCGTGTCCTGTCTCTGCACATCACCTTTGGCCATGCAAGGGGAGTTCATACTGCTTTGCTGGCTAATCTTGGACCCATAAAGTGTTACTTTTGCTTTTGTCCCACAGCCATGTGGCGGGTTGTGGGCATTCCAAGATTGCCCCAGCCCAAGGATGGAGTTTGTCATTGTGATGTGCAGTGGCACTGCTGAGCTGGTGTGGGGCAGTGTCAGGGCAAGGTGTTCTCTGGGGAATATCCCAGAGAAGTGGATGTGTGGGAAGGTGATGACAGGTTCAGGATGAGGCAGGTGAAGCACGTGAATGGGGTTTTGCTTGAAATTAATTTGATTTTGACCCAATCTAGACCAACACACAGTCTCACAGGCAAGACAAAATACTTGTATTTTTCCCCTGAATTTGGTGTGAAAGTTTGCTCAAATTAAGAGTCCCAAAACATAGTTTAAAACATAACAAAAATAAGAAAAATCTATTACAAATGAAACTGTGAGAAAGAAATAAATGGCTCCCACCTGCCCCTCTTAAAGGAAATACTACAACAGACTTTTTCTTTTTCTTTTTCTTTTTCTTTTTCTTTTTCTTTTTCTTTTTCTTTTTCTTTTTCTTTTT
>VZRZ01008555.1:2323282-2355561 GCA_013398175.1 Climacteris rufus
TTCTTTTTTCTTTTTTCTTTTTTCTTTTTTCTTTTTTCTTTTTTCTTTTTTCTTTTTTCTTTTTTCTTTTTTCTTTTTTCTTTTTTCTTTTCTTTTTTCTTTTTTTCTTTTTTTCTTTTCTTTTTTCTTTTTTCTTTTTCCTATTTTTTCTCTTTTCCTTTTTTTTTCTTTTTTCTTCTTTCTTCTGCAATAGATGCAAAATCTAAAGAAATAAAATAGGACAGAAGAAAATGTTATGACTTTGTGCGAGACTTGCCTGTGTAAAAGAGTCACATACAATTAGCAGCATAGTCCTGTGGAACTGTCTCAGATGATTTGCCTGACATATGATCCTCATCAGAAATATCTTAATAAATATTTCTGAAGCATCATTTTTGAGAAATATTTAACATCATATAAAAAGAGATGTAAAATAAAGACAGGCTTATTCCTGAGAAAGGATAACATGAGCCTTTGTTATGATCGGAAATTTATGAATTCAATATCCCAACAACAACACAACACCCACTCCATTCCCCCACTCCCTCACCCCTCATCTATCTTAGTTTTACGTATTTCCCAGCATAATTATTTGCTGTTAGATGTGACAGATACAGTCCCCTGTCTGGTTCCAGTAGTGTGAGTTCTAGTCTGATGAGTTCTGCTGCTAAGGACGTTTGCTGGTTCTTATCCTTGATCAAAGCTTGTGTCAGGAAGTATTTTACACCAGTAGTGTTAAAAAGGTAGCTTAAATAAATAACACAATTTTTATTTTCTGTACATGAAGTGATTCTTTCACAGACAGTAAAGTTTTTGTTCATTCTTACTGAATAAACAGTATTTTTAGTCTATTATCTCCCATCATTATTGTAATGTTCCTCAATAAACTAAATGCTTTATTTGTTCAGCAGTGTGACAGTGTATTTCCTTAACAACACAACATCATTGTGTGCTTTAGGAAACAGCTGCACAAACCAGCAAAGTGATGACACATACTTGGAATTTTCTCCATCTCTCAACCACATTTTGATGAATATCCCATGAAATGAATAAAAGCTATCTGCTGTAAATGTCAGGCAGGTGCTATGCAGCTGCACACCAAACACGGAAAGACTATTTCATGAGAATCTATCTGCTGTATCTATTGCTTCATCTCTCCATCTCTGCACTGTGTCTACCCATCTACATCTTTTCTGTCCACTCTGCTTAAATAGCATCTCTAAATCTATTTCAATCTAAACATCAGCTTGCTTCTCTCTAAATCCAGGTTTTACTTCCTGCTGTAGCTACAACATTCAAAGCCTTTTGTTAAAGATGTTAAATACAGCTTGTTTTCTAGATTTGGCATTGGTTGGGATGTCCTATTAAGGGACATTCAAGAATATCTGCTCTCCTTTAGGCACCATTTAATTAAATTAATTAAAATGCTCATCAAAGTATGACTAACTTCTGAATTTTGAATATCTGACCCTAGCATTTTGCACTATTCTTGCATCATAGAGAGTTTTTAAAAGGAGCTTTGCCTTCACATTGCATTGGGGCAAGCAAAGAGTCATTTTAATGCCATCTTCTCCAGGATTTGCTGCCAAGGTAGGTATATTTGGTTCTGCTGGATGTCAGACAGTATGTGTTTGCTTCAGTGAACCTTGATATTATGTATGTACAATAATCTCCACACTTCTGAGAAGTGACAGAACCAGGAAAGTGTTGGTATGGCATACCCATCCCTGTGCTGTGCTGTGCTTTGCTGTAACCAGATTTAGGGTGGCTCACTACTCACAGTCACAATTTTCTCCATTGTCAGTGGCTTATGGATGGGACTGAAACTTTCCAAAATGTGCTTTAAATGAAAATTATCTACATAAAACCTTCATATCCCATGAATTTCGCTACTACACCTGATGTATACCTATCAGTGTATGTATTATGAGTATATATATACATTCTTACATATCCACATTTATATATATATATATATAATAGAATAATAGAATACTTCAGTTGTAAGGAAGCTACAATGTTTACCTCATCCAATGCTTACACACTTGTTCTATATATTCCAGTGCATAATATTTATATTTGTGTGTATGTATGTTTCTGTGTAAAGGAGAACCAACAATGCTTTGTGTAAATTCATGGTGTCAGCTTGTATCCATGTGGTTGCAAAAATGGGAGGAGTAGCTAATACACTAGATACTTGCACTGCAATTCAGAGGGACCTCAACTAGGTCGAGAAATAGTCCAGCCAGAATCTTACGAAGTTCAGTAAAGGTCCTGCAAGTGGGGAGGAGTGACCCCATGGACCAGGGTCACTAGGGACACCAGTGACCCCAGGGACACTAAGGCCCAATCAGCTGGAAAGCAGCTTTGCAGAGAGAGCCCTGAACTAAGCTGACCATAAGCCAGCAATGTGCCCTCACAGCAAGTCAACAACATCCTGGCCTGAATCAGGGGTTGCACTTCCAGCAGTCAAGGGAAGTAACCCTTCCTCTCTATTCAGCTCTGAATATCTGAAGGGCTTGGTTCAGTTCTAGACTGCAAGTACACTCCGAGTCCAGAACAAGACAGACATGTACATACTGTAACAGATCCAGGGAAGGACCTCAAATATGATGAAGCAAGTGAAGCATCTGACATATGAGTAAAGGTCGATTCACCCTTGTCACAGTAACAACACAAAAGAAGAGACAGAGTTACCTGTTAGCAGCAAGGAGGAGAGAGAAGGAAGGGGGGCAAGACCCGTCTTCTTTATTTTATATACATTTAGAAATCACTATTCATTGGAGGAAATAAGTTCTTCCTCCCTCAATCACAGTGGTCAAAGGAAATGTCCATTAAACTTCTGTGTCCAGGAGAAAGGAATGTAAATGATAAGATACAGTTACAATAACATGGCTATGTTTACATACAAGAATGTGAGAAACTAGCTACAAAAGAATGACAACATCCAGAGCTGCAAAAGTCAGGGCAACACAGCCTGGAGAAGAAAAAGCTTGGGGGGAATCTTGTCAAGGTGTATAAAAACCTGATCAGAAGATACAGTCAGACTCTTCTCAGTGGTTTCTAGTGAGAATACAGGAGGTGATGTCACAAATGGAAATACTGATAATTGCATTTAAACATCAGGAAAAAGCTTTTTTTTTGAATGCGAGGCTGTTTTAACACCATAATAGAATGGTCTGAGAGGTTGTGGCATCTCCAGCCTTGGTGGTATCTAACACCTGACAGGACAGAAGCCTGGGAAACCTGCTCTTAGCTGACCCTGCTTTGAGCAGGGAGTTGTACTAGGTGAACCCCACAGGTGCCTTCGAGTTTCAACAACTTTGTGATTCTGCGCGAATGTGGTTGTGTGGGTGGAGGTGCCCAGAATTTCTTATTTTCTCAGCGTTTTTCCTTAATTTTGATTTCAGTCACACTAGAAACCTGGAAGAACACTACCCTAAACAGAAATGCATTCAACAAACTTCTAGAAATGCTGACACTCTGCATTCAATGCCTGAAAGAAACCAATGCATGGACTGACTTTCCTGTTCTTCTATACTTTCTCTCAAGTGCCCCAGTGGTACTTATCTTTCTCTTTTTCTTTTTTTTTTGGTTTGGTTTTCTTTTTTTTTTTTTTGGTTTTTTGTTTGTTTTTGGCAGAGAGTATTTTATTCAATAGCTATATTAAGAAGATTGTATCATTCTCATGCTTTCCGTTCAATTCCAGTCCCTTATGTATCACAAACTGTACAAAGTTTAGTCAGGCTAATCCATGGTGTTTACTACTATGCTGGTTCTATGAGTAAGAAAACCTCAAAGTCAATCTTCAGCTTAGTTCTTTTACCTTGGTTTTACTGGCACTGGTTATTTGCACTCAAAATCCTTACCAGAGAGAAGAGTAGGTGAGGTCTATTTTTTCAGGTCTCCAAAGGAAGAAACAACAGTTAAGTGAACCAGTCTTCAGTCCTATCCTTACATACCATTCTCCAAAAGCAAGATATTCTCAGCTGAAATGAACAACCAAGGTGTGGATCATTTTTGTTCTGACATGGTAAAAGCTGGATGAATGCAATAATTTCCTGATTTATCCTAGACTAAGCCTTATTTGTTTTCATAGGACAGATGTATGAGAATCTCTGTCCCCTGAAAAGTTTTTCTAAAATCAGTTTCTTTAAACTTCCTGTGTATATAATGAAATATGTATGTTAAAAAAATCCTCTGACTTTAATTGATCAGATTCTCTTTTTCATTATTTCCTGAATTTCAAATTTGCATTAGGTAGAATTGATAATAAGCATTCTCCAAATAGACTTATAAGGCCTATAACTCCCATGCTTCATGTGAAATTAGAAAAAAATCATCCACTACATAACATGGCTGCTGAAGGCTTATTTTTATTTGAGTTTTTCCTCCTCAGTTAGTAAAGAAATGAAAAGGAAAAGGTCAGCTAGGTGTTAGAAAGAATTTAATAAAATGAGAGACTCTCTATAAAAATAAAATATCTCCTTGGTGGGTTTTTAATTTTTTTTAATATCTTTTTCTTGAGATACATAAGCAAAATCAGTACAGTCATCCACGAAACACTAATTCTTCCCATACATGCATAAGAAAAGTTAAAATTTGCCTTAGTAAGGATGAAACAATAGTATTAAGATACGCATTTAAAACCAGAGAGATATAAGCCAGTTCCACAATAATTAGAATGGAAATTTAGTGTTTTGAGGTTTTTTTAATCATAAAGGAGACTACCTGTGTTTATTTGCTTCTCACATAGAACAGCCTTTACTAAATCAAGAAAGCAACACAAATTCTTTCTGTCTCTATCACACAAAAAGATAAACATTTTTAGGGGCTTGTCATACATGTTTTTCATTAAAATTTATGATAAAAATTCAGTAAACAAAGAGCTGAAACAAACTGTTTTCCTGTTGTGTCTCTTTTTCCTTTTCTTTTTACTTTTACTTTTCATTTTACGTATATTTGAAGCTGAGTGTACCCTCTGCTTTTATTCCCCCAGACGAAAAGGGTTTTTGACCGACGTCAAAGATTTCAAGCAGAAGTGCCTGTGGGTAAAACTTGCATTCATATCCTACTGAAGAAAGAATGCTCTATCTGAGTGATAAGGTGTTGCAATGCCTCTGGGCACCCCGGCCTGCATGCTCGGGGCAGTCCGTGTGCCAGGGGGACCCACGCGAGCTTGGGGGACAGCACGGCACGGGCGCTGGCCCTGGAGCTGGCGGACTGGTGGGGAAGGCTTCTACCCCCCTCTGCCGAGGCAGCGGCTGAAGTCACGCCCTAGGCAGCAGCCTGAAGCCATGGGACAGCACGGCACGGGCGCTGGCCCTGGAGCTGGCGGACTGGTGGGGAAGGCTTCTACCCCCCTCTGCCGAGGCAGCGGCTGAAGTCACGCCCTAGGCAGCAGCCTGAAGCCATGGGGCAGCTCCCTGCTTGGCGAGGAGATGGTCTCCCTTTGGTCGTTCTGCTGTGGGCAGACAGCCGCGTGACTGGCCAATACACCTGTCAGTCATTCCAATCCCTCACAGCCATTGCCTCTCTCCCGACTCCCTTCCCCTCACATCCCTGGTATAACAGCCGGGCTCTGCTGGCTTTCCTGGTCTTTTTCCGTTCCCCCTGATGCTGTTNAGCTCCCTGCTTGGCGAGGAGATGGTCTCCCTTTGGTCGTTCTGCTGTGGGCAGACAGCCGCGTGACTGGCCAATACACCTGTCAGTCATTCCAATCCCTCACAGCCATTGCCTCTCTCCCGACTCCCTTCCCCTCACATCCCTGGTATAACAGCCGGGCTCTGCTGGCTTTCCTGGTCTTTTTCCGTTCCCCCTGATGCTGTTCAGTTAATAAAATCCACTGGACATACCCAGAAAAGACCCCTTCGATCTCTTTGTTTCTATTGCATTAATTAACCGCGCAGTGGACCTGAGCAAACACTGCGCGGAAGCTCCGAGGTAGCCGTGACTCCGACAGAGACTGGGAGAGGCTAAAATCGTTTCTCTCAGGTCACGTGACCTCTGCCAAAGGCTTCTGAGAAGACCCACGAATTTATAGCTGCGACAATAAGGAATGCTTGTTTGAGTCTTTTTCACTCCTCAAATGGATTAATTTCATACTATACTCCAGAATATGAATCTGCCAGCAACAGAACTTGTCTTCCAAGCCTTTGAGATACTCTGTAGTCTAAACCAAAGAAATCTAAAAATAACTCCCTAACTACAGGCTAATGGATGTCTCAGTTCCTTTGGAATAACCATATGCTTCACAGTGAGTTTCATCTGCAAGTGAGATGATGTTTCTCAAAGGAGCAGCAGTGATGTCCATCACAGATCTTGCACCTTCCAAAGCAGTTTGCAATCCCAGTGTCATGCTTATTATATTCTCTTCTCCACACTTATCTTTCTCAAAATGGATACCATTTCCAGGAACAGACAACAGGATTGAAGCAGGAAAAAGAGTTTAATATTGCTCTGAATAATTTTTGTTGGCTAAGATTATGGACTCAAAGAAAGTATGTAGGAAATAGCCTAAAAGAAGTAACCCAAAAAACCTAAATTTAATGCAAAATCCCTACTTCCCTCCCTCCCCTGTTACTGTGTATAATACCTGTTTGCCTAAATTGGTAAAAAAATTTGAGGATTCTGTAATCATCTTTGACAAAACAATCTGGAACTTCCTTCTCCTTACAGTGAGAAAACTTTGTGAAAATTTCTGCTGTTGCAATTTGAATCTGCAGTACTTGTTCTGTCTCCAGTGTGCATAAGAATAGAAATTCAAAACAACTAATGCCAAAAATTTCTTCCCCCTTTTCAGTAAACTTCGATGTAGTTGAAAACTGCTTTTAAGTCTCTCCCTCACTTCTATTTGCACTTCAAAAAAAAAAACCCCAACAAAAATCCCAAAACAATGAGTTCAGGTCTTCTTGCTAGGTCTTCTGGGTCTTTATCTTCAGTCAGTGACCTCTGGACCCTCTCCAGAAGTGCCCTATTTTTCAGAAACAGATATAGAATGAAACTCTGGCTGAAGTCACAGTTTACTTGAAGTGGAATGGATTTCATGGCACGTCTTCCATACAGAACATCTGCTTATCGATACCAGTGTGATGTCAGCCATTTTGCAATGTATGGCACTGTCAGTTTATGTGCTGTGTTATCCACCGTAGCCTCAGGAACTTCACCTGTAACCAGCTGATTTACTGGTGTATTTGTACTTCACTTTTGTTTATCTCTTACACTGCCATGTTTTGCACACAACCTTGTTGAATTGTGTCCCATTTACTGCACGTCATTTATTCAAATTCTCAATGTCATTCTTGACATCAAGAATATATTCAATTTATCAAAGTCACTTTGAATTCTAATCTTGCTGTTTACTATATTTGCAGTTCCAGGGTGGTGTGGCCTCAGATTTCAAAAACTTGTTTCTGTTCTGCTGTGCACATTATTTAATGTGGATACTGGAGGCTACCAGACTAATCACAGAACTGTATAGATCCCATCTTCATGCATCTTCCATCCTGAGGTTGCATTTATTAGTTTTAACCATGTATTTGTAACAGGCTTATAGAATTGGGATAGAAGACAGAATCAAATCTTACAAAAACACAAACATGTCGTACTTGTTTATTTATTCTTTTTTATCCACACACCCCTTTATTCTATCATCAAAGGTCTTTCAATGGATTCATCTTTGTTTCAGCTTTGCTAATCTATGTGTCAAACGTTTATAGCATTTTTTTAAATATTTATTTATTCCAGTGTCATCTAGAGCTGAAGTTAAGATCCACTGGTCTATAAATCACTGATGACTCCTTTTCTTCTTTTTATACACACTACACTGTATTTTATCTCTTCTATCCTCTGGAGCCCAGCTATTCTCCATAACGATATGATTTTCTGGCGTTGTCCTAGACAGCATCCCAATTTCTCTGAGGAGAATTTAAAGAGGGTATCAAATTATTTGGAAGTAGTTAACTTATGTAGATAGCCTCCAAGATGCTCTTTTTTGTATGCCAGCTGACTTCATACTCCTTTGACATTGATGCTAATTGTGTTGGCTATCTAATCACTGTTGGTGAAGACTAAAGCCAAAAACCCATGAAACTCTTCAGATCCATCAGCAACATCTGTCATTAGCCTTCCCTTTCCATTAAGCAGAAGACTAGATCTTACTACTTAAAAAATTGCAGAATGCTTTAATGTTTCTCTTTTTCTTTTTTTTTTTTTTTTTTTGTNTTTTTCTGTGACAACTGTATTGAAATTGTCTTGTGTTTTGTTCTTTCTGGCATTGGGTCTTCACATTTATGTTATTCATCATGCTTGTCATTAAGAATTTGGTTAGTTTGCATTTTATATTAATTTATTTTTTGAGAGTAAAATACTGAAGCCATAGCTAAAACTTCCTGCTATTCTGTTCATTCATTTGCTTTCAAGGATAATTTGAGGTGGAACTTACTATTATTTTTCATTACAGCTAAAGGGAAATTAAAACACAAGGGAGAAAGAAATTTGTGAGGGGGTGAAAGATTTCACCTCTCTTCTGTTTGCAGTGCTGCTGAATACATTATTTGTAATGTGAACCAGAAAGTTAAATCAGGCCCTGAGGTAATCACTCTTCTTTATACTTATTTTACCATTCATATTTTGTGTGCCTTTATTTAAGAAACTGCCAGCTATCTCCCTTGCATTCTTTCCTATAGTTGTGTTTAATAATGGGTCTTACTGATCGGTTGACTGAGTTATGAAACTCTCTTTTCTGGAAACCCACTGCACTTTTTTTCCACTGTTCTCTTCTCCTCCATTTCTAAGTCGTACCAATTCTACCACTTCACTGCTCATTCTCTGTTTATTTACCTGCCCCTCCCCATTTTCAGTCATGTTTTCCTTTTTGATCAGAATCAAGTCAAGATGGGATTTGAGTTCCACTCAGATCTGTGAAGGTGATAATAATTTATTCTGATTTTTAGTTATCTTAGACATCTAATTATCTAGGTTCAGTCTGTGTAGAGAGACAAACTCCTTCAGAGGCAATTCCCATCACAACAGTCTAGGACAGGTGAAAGTGCAATATGAGCCTACATGACTATTTTAAATTAAATATCTAACTATGAAAAGGCTAAAATAAATTTAAACACGCCCAGGTTTGCGTTCTCTGCATCCTGCTGTATTTCTTTTCAAAAGATGACCTTTCCTCCTTCTGTTATTACCCTGGAGAATTTCAACAGGTCTGTCTCCCTCCAGATTCCAGATCTGAGAGTGAACATGTGCATCCTGCATCATATAAGGCAAAATACTTTACACATATCTACAACTGATTCAGTCATTTCCTTCTCATCCCTCTTATGACCCTACTATGAATACCTCCTCCCCCTTCAGGAAACCCAAGTACTCTAAACCTCACCATCTGTACAGCCATATATTTATCTCCAGGATGTGTCTGTCCTTGCTTGGGCTTTTTCTGTCTCTGATGGGATTGATAAGAACCCCAGCTGAGGATCCAATCCTTTCATCATCGCTTCAGGTTCCCTGCTGTTTCTTATGGTTTTCCCTTGCTTGTTCCTAGAGCAGAGGCATTAGCTCCAAAGGGAATGAGCCATGTGGAGGAGGTGTCAGAGGGCTGAACAAGTCTTGGCAAACTTGTGCAATAGCTCTGATTTGGGCAGAGCCTCTCCATAAGCATTAGGTCACACCAATAAATGGTTGTCTCTGTTACCCAGAGAAGTGAGTCACCAACCACTGACACCTTTCATTTTCTTTTGTGAGCAGGGCTCATGAACCACTTAGCTCTCAGAACATGTGGTTTTCCTTCCTTCAGAGACACAGTTGGTTTCCCACTCATTGCCAAGACAATTTGCCACTCTTTTTTAAAGCCTAATAGATTGCCAGCTGAGGCTGAAGCTCCATCTGCCAGCAAGAGTAGGTCACAGCCAAGTTTCTCCCTGTGGAGAAATGTGTTCCTTTTCTTTCACTGAGGCTTCTGCAGACCTCAACTTCTTTGTTCTTGGAGTGTCCATGTGTAGTACCTCTATGAAGTTTTTGTGTTCCCTCATACATACCCTCTCTTCCTGTAATTATTCCATTTGATTTCTAGGAAATTGCACTTCCTGGATCTCTGGATTCTGCTATAAACCACATTCACTGAAAATCCAGACTGTGACCCAGATAAAAGCATCTACAGTTGGGATCCTAGTCTGGACATAGCTCTGCTGAGGGCAGGTGGAGGAAGAGCTGGCTGCTGAGTCAGCTGTAGCAGGGAGAATTCACATGGCCTCATTACCTTCTTTTTGATAGCCTGTAAATTCTCGGTTTATTCCAATTTCCTTAACAAGTTCTCTCTTATTGCTATCTGTTGCTGTTTAAATGATCCTGATCTTTCTGTGGGAAAGGGAGCTTCTAATAAGTCCCTGATTTAATACTTCAAAGCTGAAACAGAAATTTGAATTAAAATATGTTACCCTGTCAACTGATATTCTGAAGGGGTTTTTTATAGTCTCATTTTACTAGTCAGCATTTCTCCGGTGGTAGCTAACCCTCACAGTTGCAGTCTCTGAGCCACAAGTTAAGACCAAACCAACAGTCTGGACTAAACCTTTATACTTAAATACAGCGGGTTGACTGGGGCCCCATTCATTTCTGGGACTGACTGCTCCATTCAGCTCAGCAGCAGTCCCCCTGGTATCTCCAGGGGAGCACCTAAACTCCCCGCTTGTTCTTCTGAGGCTCCTATGTTGACACCTTTTATGACACAAATTAAACAAAACATGTCCCCCTTTTGGCAGGGGACATGAGGAGGAATTTAAAGGAAAGCTGCAACTGAGTCTGACTTAAGACATTGGGATTAATGATACTGGGATATTTTATATTAATTTCAGTTATCTTCAGAGCTGAATTGTTAGTCAATTGTCATCATTGTTAACTGATTGTTAGTCAACTGCTGTTATATTTTCATCTTATGTCAATATATATAATACTTTTAAAGAAAAGTTCTTTCAAAGAAGAGCCACCTGTGAGCCAGGTGTTACTTATTTGTTGATAGAAAAAAAATTAAACAGACCTATTCAAGAAAATCTGAGAACTACTGCTAAATAATGTGGCATAACATTAGGACTATTATTTTTTCAGTCAGTAAACTCAGCAAAGTACTTTAAGAGGTTCTTAAAATCTCAGTTTTTAAAAAATCATCACAGGTCTTTCATCCATCATCTAAATTCTGGAGATGTGAAGATAGAGAAAGATGTGAAGAGAAAGCAAAGAAAAGGTAGGAAAGTGGCGAAGCTTATTTTACAGTTTGCTGTGTGACTATTTTTCCATAGCAAATCAGTTATGCCCATGGTATTATAGATGTTCCAGAACAAGATGCAGTACACTCTTCTGCTTTTTTCCCGCTGTCAGGTTTTGCTTCATGATAAACATTAGTATATTTTCTTCTGTTTAAGTCTGACAGAGGTTTTAAAATCTTTGGTTACCACAGAGCTATCAGAGGTCTCAGAATACATTTGGGCAAAGTGCCAGAATTGCTGTTGCTAAATGTTATTCATAGGCAACAGGAAAGAAAAAGGAATTTTAACTCCAGAAAAATGTTTGTTGTTTTGTTTGATTTTATTTTTAACTTTAGAGTGTTACCTCATCCTCAGTCTAATTCCTTCTGTCTCATACATTTGTACTCTAAGTACAATTTCTGATACAACCTCTCTTTTCTCACACTTGTCCTGTCAGATTTCTGGTTTTCCAATAAGGAGGAGAAAAGGAATAGCAGTTTCTCTGGATTTGTCTGAAATCTGATAAAATGGCAGCATTGTTTCAACTTTTAAAAGCAAGTACTCCCATACCTGCTCTGTGTCGTCTTTCGATGACTATATTTTTGCAAATTGCTATTTTTCTCCTATGCTTAATGTAATTTTTTAGTATGTCTTTAATGTAACATAATATGTCATATTTGTGTCATTGACACTCTTCAGGTTTCCTGAAAGAACCAGTCCAATTGAAACACTGGTTTTAGTAGGGATTCACTGTCCTTTTTTTGAATTTTACAATTTTATCCTCTCCTGGTTTTTCTTCAGTTACTTTGACCCTTAATTTGTAATTTCCTTAGGCTAGTCAGTTTTTTCTCCCACTTTTCCTGTTGTCTGATTATATGCAGTTTTCACCTCCACCTTTCCTTGTTTTACTTTCTCTCCCTAAGTGATCAAGTCTGTTCCCCCACATTTGCAGGGCCAATAACTCAAAGCTGACCTTCCTGTGCATTCAGCCTGGATTTAGTGCATATATAAATAGAAATTCCTGTCTCTTACCGTCACCTTCAGGACAAGGTGGCTAACAGGCTCTTTGTCCTCCCGGTCCTCATGCTAATTCTGCTGCTTCACTTCCCTAGGGACAGATCTCATACACTTCCCACTCACAGAGAGGTGTGGAAGTGTGGGTTACCTGGCCAGGAGGGGAGAAAGGTGGGATGAGCCAATACAGAACAACTGCTCCTGGAGGGTGTGTTTTGCAAGGTTTCCCAATATCTCTGCTCCCTTTGGAGCCTAGTGGAGGGTGAGATATTTAGGCTCTTTCCAAACTCCAGCATTATACTTTCAGTTCTCACAACGACTTTCATCACCTTTCTTCTCATTACCTGCAGTGCTCTCTTTCCAGCATTCTCTTTGCTTTTATCCTACCTCCTGATCCCTTAGCCTCATAAGAGAGGCTACCCTGTTGAGGAGAAATACCTGTCCCTTCTGCTTGGTACAGCAATCTGCAACAACACACAGAATAAACCAGAGCCAGCCTCTCCCTGCTCAGCTCAGATGATGCAGCAGTGACCTGCCTGTGGCACCTGAGGTTTTGGACCTGTCAGTGCTATTGAGTCTGTCCATGGCCAGCAAGGCTCTCTGGAAATTCCTGGACTAAATTTCAAGGCAAAGAAGAAAGGGGAAATACGTTGCAAATATAATGACATGTAAATTTTATTTTAATATTGTCCCTCACTGCATGTTCAAGTGATTATATTATATTTTTCCTAGTACCTGCTATTTCCAGGTACCTGCTAGTACCTGCTGGTACCTGCTAGTACCTGCTAGTACCTGCTAGTCCAAAGCCCTCTACCAATCTGTTTCAGATTGCAAGATCTTTGCAACATTTACAGTGTAATATGTTTTTTGCTATTCCTAAGGCAAACAAATAGTGGCCTCTAAAGTTCATAAAACTATTTGTTTAAAGGAAGAGTTTAATTTTCACTATCTTGACTATATAGATGTGAAAATAAGAGCTATGTGTTTCCACATCTATCATATATTTCTGATCAGGAAGAAATTTTCAAACTGTATCTTGAAATAAGTCCATTTTACAACCTTAAGAAAGTAGAGAATGAGAAACAGTACAAGTTGCTTAAAGATAAAGTATTAAAATTGTCAGAGGTAACTGAGGTACAAATCAAGACCATCATCATGTCACTATGTACTTTCTCATTATTGAGAAATTATTAAAAATGCTGTGGTTAAGTGCATTGTATCCCTACATCCAAAGGAGCAACACTGTCTTCTTTATCTTATACTTCAGTGTTATGAACACTTAGAAATTATTGATGGCCTTCATGAAGGGTATTAGAGAGATTTATGCATGCTATTTCAGTTGTCACGATGCAATGTCAATAGTTGAAGGAACATCTGTCCAGGTGGTTTTCATATGTAACATGTGCAGTGTTTCAACATTCTTTCTCTTGGAATTTCAGAAAAGTCATAAAAAACAATGTAATCTACAGCTGATGCCTGCATGACTATTCAGCTTAGAAGTTCTCTCAGCCAGGTATGATGGATAGAAGCTCAGGCCAACTGTGTTTTAAATGGAACCAAATTCTCAGCCCATTTGGTTTCTGTCTTCTTGTTGGACCGTAACATTCATCCCCAAGTCAATCTTGAACACTTTTGACATGACCCCAGTCCGTGTTTCAAGGGAGAGAGTGCTTTGACTTTGAAGAGTTCACATGCAAAAAAGGCTCTGGATTTCAAAGTGGTAGGTGTGCTTTTATCCATTTTGGAGCTTTGAATAATATAATAAAATACAATGTATATTTGATGACAGAATACCATAAGAACATCTAAGAAAGGAGACATCTTTATATGTAAACAGAAAAGCAAACCAAAACCACAAAAATCAAGACAGAAATATTGCTAACAAAAGTTTTCTGCTTGCTTCTAAGGGCTTAGCTGGAGCTCTACCACAATTCTTGAGTACCACAGCTCTGAGTACTGTACATCAAGAATTAAGTGGACCTTCAGGAGAGTCTGGAAGCCGAATTAGAGGTCTAAAAAGCATTAGGCATGAGGGTATATTGACATTAAGGGGAGGGGATGGCAACCTAAAGAAGAGAAACCTGAAGGAAGACAAAACAACAGGCTTCAAGAGTGTAAAGAGCTTGTGCAGAGAAGAAAAGGATAATCTGGTTTTCACATCAAGTGAGGGTATACAGAACAACAAGGGAATTGAAGAGATAGGGAAAACATTCAGATCAGTAACTTAGTAAACTTAGTAAATTTAATAAAAGGAAAAGTACAAGTTAGTGAACCAGTTGAAGAGATTAATTGGTGATGAGGAGGTCTAGGTATGGTATATATCCATAATTCCAAGGCATAGTTACAGTATAATGAGAAAGTATAAATGATCTCATCATACAGCAGTAGGTTTTTCAAGTTCCTTCTAATGCTATTTTTCTATGGTTCTATTTTTTTAATATGAAACAGTTCAGTGTTTAGCCCTGATTCACTCGTTACTGGAATAATTTTGAAAAAGTCCTATACTAAATGCTATCTTTAAATGTGATTTTTTTTCATGATTTGTCTACACATTGCTCTCCATGTTGAAAGCACAGTTGTATTAACGTTCCATGCGCCCAGTTTGAGTTCCTGTCTTGCTGAAAGTAGATAGGATCAGCAGTGCTTATAGGAGTAAAGTTTGAAACCCCTTCTTTCTGAGACGCTGTGAGGTTTCTCTCTCATGTCATTCAGGGGACTGTTCCCTGGTCCCAAGGGGGTGCATCCAGACTAATGCTGCAATTTGGCACAGGGAAGTGAGCCAGAACAGCAAGGAAGCCCTACAAGAGGGAACGTGCAGCGTTTCCTCCCTCTGCAGAGGGAACGTGCGGCATTACAGACAAGGTGCCAGTGGAAGGAGAGGACAGGCAGCATCGTCCCCAGCTCTGGCAGGCGCTGTGGATTCCCGAGCACTGCCGTGTGTGCCGCCCGGGTGCCGGGGCTGCAGCCGCCCGAGGGGAGCCCGGCAGCGCTGCTGCGCAGAGCGGAGCGCAGCGGAGCTGCCCAAGCTGGCAAACTTGGCAGAGACATTTCGCGCTGCAAATTTAAAACAGAAATGTGAATACGGCAAAAACATAAGCTGTTTCTGGATGTGTCTCAACAAGACACGGCTTCTTGCAGAGAGCGGGCGAAAAAGAGGGAAGAATTCAGTATAAAAAAAAAAAAAAGCCAAAATATGCCTCAGCAGTGGTACATGCGGGCACATTGTCATAAAGCCTATTGACTCTGTTGATGCTCATCAATATTGCTGAACTGAGTTGTAGCAAAGGAAACCACTTTCCAGGGCTCTCTGAGTTATTATTGCTGGACATCACCTAAATTCTACTTTTTAAACTCAGTATTTTCCACTCTTTTTTAAAAGCGGGGTCCATCCTTCTGCAGATAAAATGCATATGGAACAAAAAGAGGGTAAGGGAAGATTTTGTCCCAACACAAAACACCTGAACTAGAAAGCAGAGCTGAACTGCCAAACCCTGTTTGTGAATTGCCTCAGTCAGGACTCTCTGGACTGCAGCTTTGGCTGTGCACCATCCCACCTGCCCTGAGACTGAACATGATTTCGGGTAGATATTGCACCAGTAGCTGGGAGAAACTGTGGGCCATTCACACTGGAGACAGGTTCCAAGCCAGAACAGGTGATAAGCAGGACACGTTTTGTCAGGGAATCATACCCTCAGCAGGAGTGGGAAATTGCTCTCTTAACGTGGAGAAAAAAATTTCTGGTTTGGGGAAAAAACTTGCCTGGACATACTACGATCAGCTAAAACATTTCAGTAGGTATTTGAGAGGAAAACATACAAAAATCCTCATGGCAAAAAGATATAACACTTCTATTTTGTTTCTAAAATACACATATTTACATGTTGACTATCACTCTTTTTTTGAAGACTGATTTATGCTTCTGGGTTATGAAGCTGATTCTAGGACAATAGAACTTGCTAATTTAAAACTCTCAAATCATAAATACTACTTGTAGTGCTTTTTTTGCAGACTTAGATATTTTATTATATTTTGCAGAATTAGTTAGATATTTTTATCTCACAATAAATTATTAAAAACTAACCAAATACTTTTTTCGTTGAAGGACAATTTCTAACCAAGCTTACTGTCAAATTTTATGACTCCCTTTTCTCATGATTTAGTATCAAATGCTTGAATTTAAGAACTAAATACTGCCTGATGGCGGTAAACTCCTATATGGAAAAATTTACCTGCAAATATTATAAGCCATGGGAATCGTTTTTATTAGCTCCATATTTTGTTAAAGCATTTTTGTGAAGAGAAATATATTAAAATCACTGCAAGGTTTGACTTAAATTTCATCTCTCTGTGTGACTGTGTATTAAACTGGGTTTAGAAATTCAGAAGTGTCTGACTTCCAGGAGATGGTGCTGTAGCACTTCAACTGCCTTCCTACCGGGATTCATGTTCACATTTCCAACTCTGATAAAAATTTTCTTTTTCATTGTGATTCCTCAGAAAAGGAGAAGCCCCACTCCCTAAAATGCAGATTTTCTTTTCTCCTCCCAAGAAAGTCTTTAATTTTTCTTATGCCAGAAAATTTAAAATCAAAAGAGAACACAGATAATGTCTGCCCATTAATGTGGGGATAACAAACATAAATATCAAGTAATGAGATGTAAGATCAAGATGCTTATTTTAGACCTGACTGGAACCAGGTTTGGATTCAGTTCTGCTGTTTTGGTTGACCTGCTTCTGAATATACTCAAAGTTTTTGCATGACCTCATTACATGAGCATGGTCCTAGTTCAAAAATATTTAAATCCAAATTTTTATTCTAGACTACCTTNATTGACCTGCTTCTGAAGGTACTCTACTTGAAGTTTTTGCATGAGCTCATTACATGAGCATGGTCCTAGTTCAAAAATATTTAAATCCAAATTTTTATTCTAGACTACCTTTGGTCCTAGAGTATCCTCAGCTATTAATTAAAAATGTCATCTCTGAAGGCACACTTATCTTTTCCCAATAGTCCCTGTTTCAGCAGCTCCCATGCAGCAAACCCACTGCTTACCACAAAAAAGTAATAAGGGGGAAAAAAGCTCCCCAAAACCAAACAAAATATCAGAAAGGTTAAAAATTAAAAAAGTAATTTGAATTACTTTTATTTAGTATTTATTTAAAAGCTCTTTTCTCTCCCCATTGCCAGACAATAGCCTTGATTTATGGCCCTACAAACTGGGCAGTACAGCCTGCAGGAGAGATAATTCAGGTCTGACAACTAATTCTATAGCTGTGGCATGCTACCCTAACTTTTGTCTTGTAAGTGTCACAGGAAATCAGGAGTCTTGGACACAATCCAGTATCTACATTTCTGTTTGCTTTACGTAGATCATTTGAAGCTGTGGTTTGGGAGTTTTCTTTCTTTTATTTTCTCTTTGTTTTTTTTTTTTTTCTTTCCTTTCTTTTTTTTTTTTTTTTTTTCTCTTTTTTTTTTTTTTTCCTTTCCTTTCTTTTATTTTTTCTATTTTTTCTTTTCTTTTTTTTTTTAATTTTATTTTAACCGTAATATTTCTGAGATACTGACACATAAAATGAAATACTTAAGTGCAAGGGTCTGGAAATCAGTACTTCCAGATTCCACAGCTGGCACTGACTAGAGCTGAGAGGGATGCAGTATTATCCACACAAAACACTGGAAAGACATGAAAAATATAGTATCTTAAAAAAAATCACAGTTAAAAATCAAACATTTTTTCATTACTTGTATGGAAAACTGAACAGAAAAGAAAAAAAAAGTCTTCTGAGGAAATTTGCATTTTGAAAGAGAAAAACAGACTTTTTTTGGTGGGAGGATTTCAATATATTTTTTTTCACTGGGTCAATAGCGACTTTAACAGATTCTGCTTGACCTTGAGGAAACCCTTCATCTGCTAGTTACCTAAGTGACTCCCACCTGTGTTAGCAAGGTGTCTATAGAAAGATAATAAAGCTTATCTCAACTGTTCTTCTGCAGACATGTTCAGTGGAAAGAGGATAGTTTATCCCCTAGAGTTACATTTGCAACATTTATTCCTTCTGCTTCTTTAGTGTCTCTTCTAATTCAGAAGTGCCTCGAATTTAATGTTTTGCCTTCTTTTGCAAAGGCAAATGTGCAATCAGGAAGCATCACCATGTTTTTCTGTAGAACAGGAAGAAATGTCTTGCCAGTTATGTTTCCTTTCCTAAAGACCACACAGAACCTTTATCAGAGACTGGTTGGCACCCGATTAGGTGTGTCTCTGGACCTCAGGAGCACTCAGAGAAAGACATGTTGCCCAAGATAAAATGCTGCCTAGTGCTCTCATGCTTTCTAGAGTGTAAAAGCTGCAAGAGGTCAATGAGAAAGCTGGGTGTGTGCATGTAAAAGCCTGCACACAGCTATTTCTGTGAGGGAGTTTCAGGGTGCGACTGACCACCACTGTAAATCTCTTCCCAGTTTTTTTTAAAGGAAGGGCAGTTCCATTTCAGAGATAAACACTGGAGTCACAGACAAATTAAATAATGCATGACCTCTGCAAAACTCTTGGGCAGAGAGAGGGCTTGGACCAGGACTTCCCTTCATCTGGCAGCTGCAGACATTTCTGGGGCAGATGGTCTCACTTTAAAAGCAGACAAGACTGTAGGACAAAATGCAAAAGAATGCATTGAGCATAGAAAGGTACAACTGAAACCTGAACAGAAAGTCAGTTTAAGCAAATTTAATGTACTAACTTGTTCACTTGCTTTGAGAAGGTATCTGATTTTTGAGACAGAGAAAATATGGAAGATCCAATCTACCTGGCCTTGTGCAAAGCCTCTGAGTCTGTGGAAGCATCTGATATCAGAATACAGATATGAATTTTTAAGTTAGACTGAGAAAACTGAAGTAAGACTGGATTTATAAGTATTTTATGTATGTCATAGTGAAAATCAGTTGTATTATCCTAGAAAAAATGTAAATCTCTGGTTCTTGAAGACCTGGAGCTTTTTAGCAGGTTAAATATTTCTTAGTGATATAAAAGCATTTTGCAAAGTTCTGATTAAAAAAAAAGCCATTTTACATAGTTCTTTCCTTATGCTTTTTTTTTTGTTGTTGTGTTTTCTGGAGTGGTGTATGTATCATTGCTTCTTTATCTTTGGTAATTCTTCAGAGTATATTTGTGACTGAAAATAACATCCATCATTCTTGGATTTTCTTCACCTGACCTTGCATTTTTGTAAACCCATTGCAACACAGACAACTATGGACAACTACATATGGTGTAGGTAAAATAAGAGTACAGACCATATTGGCCACCACAGTCAACAGTAGAGTACAGAAGAGGAGATATTTTGCTCTAAGCATCACTAAGAAATTAATATTTTGTCACTGGCTATACAGTATTCGCTGTTAATAGAAACCTTATATAAATGCTTCCTTATTCACAAAGAAAAACTTGTTCCTAGACACACCCTTTCAAAAATTTGTCCTGGGTGGTTGTGTTTTGGCTTGGGTTTTGATGTGGTGGATAATGTGAAAACAATAAAGCTGTAAGTACTGTAGCTGGTAAGTGATTTAACCAGGAGATTAATCTTGCAGATCACAAAAATTGAAGAACAAAGGAGAACCTGACATTGAATACGAGTTTGTGAAATTTGTCATTTTTGCTTCAGTAAAGACAACATGCTTTAGCTGAGCTACTCTCCATATTGCAATGCACAGGAGAATAATTGTCAGAGAGATAATAAGTTCTCTTCCCAGCATGGATGCTGAATGGTAGGGAAAAGTGATAATTTAGCTCCGTTCTCATACAGCTATATCAACACAAGTAAGTCTATCTCTTCCACTTGTCAGCAGAGGTACATTTGTTTCAAGATGGATTCATACATGGTGCTTAAATAGTAAAGAACACGGATTCTTCACTGATTTTTTCCACTTTTGTTCAGCCTCACTGAAAGCTCACTTGCCTTCGTAGCAGTAGAATGGGAAAGAAAAGTATTCCAATGTGAAAGAGAATTACGTGGAGGAAAAAAAAAAAAGAGAGACTTTATTTCAAAACATACATCTTTTAAACTATTCCTTTGTGTTGGTGGGTTAAAGAAATTACCTACTACTCTGTGGAGTTACTCACATCATGTCCAGGGCTGGAAGTGATACATCAATCTGCTTTGCTGTTAGGAACTGCTGTACTGCAAATATGTCTGTACGACTCTAGGTGGTATCTTTGCATTGCTCTGGTTGGCACTATATGCACACACCAGCTATTTAATGTGGAATTCAGCCACTGTTGAGGAAATTGAGCACTTGGAAGGATTGCCTTTGGTTGGTACTTTTGAAATAATATCAGTATTAAACTTAGAAAAAGAAGAAAACCTTCAAACTTTTTAAAGTTAGGTAAAACATCTACTCAGAACCAAGTTCCATGTACAGATACTTAATTCCCTAATTTTCACAGTCAGCAGCATCTACTCCGCAATTTTTAACTGAGCCAAGAAATGAAATGTTGGCTATGACATCCTTGATGCTCACTAGCACTACAGCTGACTTCATACAAAACAAGCAACAACCTGCTGAGTATCTGAGCACAGTGGTATTCAATCCAAAAACTGCCTTTCACCAGAAATGAGCCTTAGATACCTCAGTCTTTAGCTTTCTGAATGAGAAATGATGATTTTGTTCTTACCCTACTCTCTTCCAAAGGAAAATGCTGGAGCCAAGTTCACCAAAGACAGAACCTGGTGTCCAGATGAAGCTCAAGCCACTATTCAGTGACAAAGGCAAATTTCACAGTTCTGATGAATGATTTTCCTTTCTGTTATAATTTCAGAGCAATTAATGTGTTTCTCAGGCAGCAACACAGTTTGTGTAGAAGTACAAAAAAATGGATAATAATTATTTTTACTTTATAACTTGAGGGCTCTTTATGTTGTTAGTTCTAGTAAAAGAGCCCTAGGGTGAAGGAGAATGGAGTGAATTGTACTAGAGAGTTTAGAGTAATGCCAAGCGTGAAAATTTGTGGGTTCAATATACTATTCTACTGGTTCCTTCTTTGTCCTGGATTATTTGCAAACTACTTAATACAGTAAGCATTTCTTTAACTTTGAATAAACACTGTGGTTCTGAAGACAGGTTGAATGATGTTTGGATTTCCATATTGTTACATCCCAGGAGCTAAATGTGGTGCAGTTATTCCCTCATTTCTGCTTTTAGTTTGGCCAGAAAACCTACCCTGAATAGAGAAACCTCTTACTAAAGATTTGTTGAGACTGGAATGTTCTTGGAAAAATACTAAGTTTCTACAAACTGACATTTTCCAAGAATAAATACTTTGGTGAAATGTTCTTGACTAGTTTGACAAAGAATCTCAAATGCTGTACTGGTAATTCCTTCCTCTCATCTCCATTACAACTGAGGTTAGACCTAGACTCTTCCTCCAGAAAAGAGCAATTGGAAGAAAATATGATAAAGTTGTGATGGTTTGACTCTGGCTAGGTGCCAGGTGCCCACCAAGCTGCCCTATAGCTCCGTTCCCCAGAGGGACAGGGGAAAGGACAAGATGAATCAGTGGGTTGAGATAAGGCAGTTTTTATCGAAGCTACAGAAAAGCAAAGCAGGGTCTGCGCGCACATAAGAAAAAGAAGGAGAAGTCAATCTCTACTTTCCATCAGCAAGCGATGTTCAGGCACATCCCGGGAAGCAGGGCCGCAGCATGCGTAGTGGTTCCGTCGGAAGGCAGACATTACAGAGTGCACCCCCCCCACCTTGGCTTTTATATCTGAGCTGACGTCATGTGGTATGGAATATCTCTTTGGTTCCTTCAGGTCAGCTGGCCTGCTTGTTTTCCCTCCCGAGGTCTTGCCCACTCCCTGCCCCTTGATGGGGGAGAATGTTGGAGGGACAGTGCTTCTCAGCAGTAGCCAAAACACTGCTGTGTTATCCACTGAAGCACAGCACTGGCAGGGCTGCTGAACTCTACCTCCGTTAGAACCAATACAAAAGTGTATAAAACCGTGGATTGTTTGAGTAATACACATGGGATAGATTCATCATTATATCTCAGAACACAAGAAGTAGAAAGCAGCCAACGTCACACCAAGGTTGGCGGGAAGAGAGATTGTGTCTTTAATTAGAGCAACTGGCATATTTGGAAAATTGTCACATTTGTATCTGTGGACCTTTGTAAATCGAAGAACAATGAGGGAAGAGAGTGAAAATGGCTGTCAGCAGATTAAAAACCCAACAAGCACAGAAAAAGCTGAAAATAAAAAGCATTACTTTGCATTGCAACATAAAAATGTTGTGTACTTCATTCAACAAGTCAGTACATTTAGAAACTAGAGGTGAATAGCAGGGCAGGGATCACTCTACACATGACCTCCTCTTATTCTTTCCTGAGCATCAGTGGCTGCTCACTGTAAGTCAAGTTACAAAACTGGATGAACTTTTGATCTTACTCAATACAAGGAGGGCCAAAATCATGTAGATAAAGTTCCCTTGAGCGGAAAGGTGTTGGCTTCCTATAGGACAATAAGGAAGAGGATGGAGGTGTGGTTTTCAATACAGTTCTGATAGGAAAGGCACTAATTTTGGCGTATCTATATGACTTTGCAGCTTAATACTGGAAATGATAACAGTGGATTGAATCCCTCATGACACTGCCCTCCTGCACTGGTGTAACTTACTGTCCCCAGTGCTGAAGTCAGGCTGTGGCAACTTGTTGCTGCACCCCTGACACAGCACCGTCCTGCGGGGTTGCCCCTGCCGCCTTGGGCAGGGCGGATCCATGTCTGGGCTGTGCTGCCCGAGCTGAGCTGCCCGGGCGGGCAGGGCGGCCCCGCACTGGGGCCGCTCCTGCTGGGATGGAGCCCGAGCTGCCACACTCCAGCAGAGATGGCAGCACGGGGCCCTGGTCTGTGCCGGGACAGCTGGGGCAGCTGCCACCTCGGAGGTGCCCAGGCTGTCCCTCGCTGGTGGACGCGGCACTTGGGAGCTGCTGGCTCTGGGGGTCACGTGCTGGCGGACCGTGGTCTCGCTGGGCTGGCAACCTGTCAGTCAAGCCACATCCTGCCCGTTCTCTCGGTGATTGCCTCTGGTCAGCGCTCTGCCTCCATTCCCTCAATCTTAAAAGTGCATTGCCCATTCGTGTGCGTGCTTTTTTTCTTCTATATGTGTTTGCATTAAAACTGGACTGCCGTACGGAGGAAGCCTCACCTTGGGCACCACGTGCCATGGCTGTGTGGATTCAAAGGCTGCAGAGAGCCTGCCGCATGTGCTGGAAAGCTGCGCCCGCAGGGCGCTGCCCTCAGTCCTCCTTCACAGGGACACGACGAGCCTGAGAGCGGGCGCACTGGAGTGGCGTCTCCACACCACGTGGAATAAGCACAGCGGAGACAAAGAGATATATAGGAGGGGCTTCCTCTGTACGGCAGTCCAGGTTCAATGTGAACACATACAGAAGAATAAAAGCATGCACGCAAATGGGCGATGCACTTTTAAGATCAAGGGAATGGAGGCAGAGCGTTGACCAGAGGCAATCACCGAGAGAACGGGCGGGACGCGGCTTGACTGACAGGTTGCCAGCCCAGCGAGACCACGGTCCGCCAGCACGTGGTCCCCGGAGCCAGCAGCTCCTCAGTGCCGCGTCCACCAGCGAGGGACATCCTGGGCAGCTCCAAGGTGGCAGCCGCCCTAGCTGTCCCGGCACAGACTGGGTCCCTGCAATGCCGTCTCCACCGGAGTGTGCCAGCTCGGGCTCCATCCCAGCAGGAGTGGCCCCAGTGTGGGGCTGCCCTGCCCACCCAGGCAGCTCAGCTCAGGCGGCACAGCCCAGACATGGAGTCGCCTTGCCCAAGGCGGCAGGGGCAGCCCCGCAGGACCGTGCTGTGTCAGGGGTGCTGCAACAGCAGCTTCTGTTCTTGCTGCTGTTCCTGCTGCTATTCCAGCCTCTTCGGGGTGATACCCTTCCTCCACAGGGGAGACTGGGTCACAAACAGAGAATGATGACCCTGTTGAAGTCTTGATTACCATAAGAGAATTATTTCAATGAGGCTATAGAATCTCCAATCTTTAGAGGGAAAGTACCTGAGTTACACTAGTAAAATGGGGTCAAGTACCTTTAAATATATTCCTTGCATGTCAGTGCTATATCTAAGGTGATTGACTCTCTCTGAAAAAAAGAAATTTTAACCTGTGTTCCCCATTTAAGCACTAATCATCCCACCATTTCATATTTACTATCAGCCCTATGGGCTGAGTACTTATTCTATTCAAACATGAAGAGATGCCATTCACTCTGGATTTGTCAGAAACTGTATCTATCTGGAAAGCTTTAATTATGCATTTTTGTTCCTGCAGCACTGGTGATGGGGTGATATTTATTCCTCTTCACCTAGTTGTGAAATTTTGAAGCAAGTGAAATATTCTGGCTTCTTGTTAAGTGTAAAAGTTTTCATATGCCTCCAGGGGAGGGCATGTGAGCAGTTGGATTCTGGGATCTGCAGCTTTCAGGTGTCCTTCTTCCCTTTGCTCAAAGGTTATGTTCATTGGCACATTTGCCAAGGGTTGCTGTTTTGCTTTTCCAAATGTATTCTTGGTAATCTGTAAACAGTACTCAGATGGTATTATATGGTAATATAATGTAATATATGGTAATATATATAATGTAATATGGTAATATAATACTCAGATGGCATTATATGGTAAATGCCTCTGTCTAGTACATAAGGTCCAAACCCAAGAAAGGTCAGAAAATACAGCATGAGGATGCATAAGCCTTTTTCATTAAACATGGTCAACAACATCTTTTTGTCCTTATTTCAGGTTTACTTTAACAGATATTGGTCAGTTATAACCAGTTGGCTGGTTATATAGCAATTTGCTATCATTAAGCAGGTGAGTGACCACAGCACAAAAAGGCATTCTTCAGAGACAGTGGAAAAAGACATGGTACCCTGAAAAGAACTGCACACCCACTACTCAGGAGCTGTGGGAAGGCAGGTTCAGAAATGCCATACTACAAATAAGCTTTCCTCTGGAGCCATTTGCTGTCACATGCCTCTAAAATAAACTCAAGTCCAAAAGAGCTTCACGGAAAGTAATGCTGGAGTTCATTTTAGCATTCAGAGCAGCACACAAAAATCCAGAAAAAGTTACAGGGTTTGACCTAACACTTCAGAAAACAAATAAATGAAGCATATTGTGTTTGTGGACAGACATGTTTCACTGTGCTTGAGAACAAAGAGGCCACAAAACAGCAAACTCTGAATTTTTGATCATATTTTAGATTCCATTCACATCTTGAGAATGGAAGTGGATTTTAGAAATACACTTTTTGCTCAGAAACTGTTCTTGTTGGAAATCAAATTAAACTTCCCAGCAAGTAGGGAAGGGCTTTCTGTATTTGTTTGTGTTTTACAAATCTATATGATTGTGTTGAGTTATTGGTGGGACTTCCTTTACATTAAAGAGTGCATTTTACACGAGTGCTACAAAAACTAGACGTTTCAAATTTTTACTTCTAAACCAAACTTATTGTTACAACTCTGTCATGTTGTGAGGACAAGTTGGAGAATGTAATCACCTTATGAAATTAGCTGTCTTCTGCCTAGATATAGGTAGCCCAAGCTGCCTATAAGCTCAAGTGTTAAACCCTTATGTTCCCTGTGCTACTGCATTGAATAGACCTCAATGAAATAAAGTGTTAATGGAATGAGCAAGGACAATTAATTCTGTGAGAGAAGGCAAAGGTCAACGGAGAACTTCATTCCAGGTTTCTCTAGGGTAGTGCATACTCTCACTTTCTAAATGTTAGTACCTGGGAAGGTCACAGTTTGGACTTCTGTCCCAAATTCCCTTCGGTCTCTGTGCATACAAGACCCTGCTGTCATACATTGCTTAACTAATCAGTTTATATATGGCTATGGTTAATTTCTTGTGGGATTCCATTCATATAAGAGCTTTCCAAAAAAAAAAAAAAAAAGGAGGACAAAGTCAATGAGGAGAGCTGTTGGGAACAACAAAAGAAAATCTTTGGTAAAAAAAAAAAGAAAGTATATTATCTTATTAAAATTGGAGAGTTCCTCAGTCTAGATTTTATTATTTCCATTATCTTGGCTTTCTGTAAACACATAGCTTTGTTACACATTTCAACTATTGGCATTGATAGGATCTTACAAGTTAGAGATGGAAGAAGGTTATTAGATAATGTAGCCATCTCCCTGCTGATATAGGACAAGTCATTGAATTACTTATGCTTTCAAGGGTAATTGATATCAAATAAAATCAGACACTGTTATTGCACTGTTTTTAAGCTTTAAGATCAGTGGTGGATTTTTCAAGAGAAATTGATAGAAAAGAACATGAAAAATACAGCTCAATATAGCTTCTGTAGGAACAAATAGTATACAAGAGGTTGGGTTCTTTAGAGCTGTGAGTGTATCTCTTATCATCACTAAATAATATTAAGCAAAGTAAAATAATATTAAGTTTCTGAAAGGTGTACAGCAGGGTACATAATTGTTACATAAATCTTTTTGCAAGTAAGTGTTTTAAAACTTTAACTCTAAGGCCCTTATTTCTAGTCTGTGTCCAACATGTAATATACAGTTATTTTTCTACAGATCCACTGCACTTATCCATCAGATCAAACTGGATGGATAAGTGTGGTTCTTGTCTATCTGAGTCTATGTTCTCTGGTGACAGCAAGCTATAGCTCCCTGGTTGCCAGAGTGCACCATAGCCCAGCTCTGGGAACTGCAGTGTCCAGGTCAAAGCTGAGCACTGATGCTCAGATTATGCACTAAGTTTCTTCTGTCTGTCCCTGGGTTGTTTTCATATGGAAACCCTAGCATAAGGCATGGGGAGAGAAGTGTATCTTCCACCAACATGATGTCTTAATGCAGTATCAGGATACAGCTGGGAGAAACACTGCTCAAGAACACCCACCTTTGGCAGATGTAGTAATTAGTTTTCTTAAATGAATAATTTAAAATTGGAAGCAAAAGACCAAGAGGAAAATAATTTTAGAACAGCAAGCTCCCTCTCTGTCCTCCTTACCAAAACCTCTATAATCTTAAACTGTGGATTGCCCAGGTCTATTTTGCACATATGCCACAAAAAGGGACTATGTAGGAGCACCTCACAAGAAATTCCTGTCTCCCCTCTGGAGACACTATTTCTATTTTGCCACTAATCCTTGATAGCCCCCTATACCCAAGCTAGTAAAAAACAATGTTAATTGATTTGGAGCCAGGACTTTGCATCCTCACAAGCTATAGGCTGCCTATTGTCTCTTCACAATATATTGGCATTTACTACAGAATCCATATCTTATCTCACACCATTCTTTGTAGTTCCTGCTTGCCTCTCTTATAGCTGAAGTCAGGATAAGCCGGCATGTTCACATTATAATTATTAAATAGCCAGGTTACATGAAATATTCATAAATCATTGCAAAACAGCCCTATCAACCATCACACTGATGTTAAAAAAGAGAAATTATCCTGGAAAATAATTACCAATTTTTATATTGCTATCTCCCTACATAGGCACATTTCCTTCTTTTCTTGCTCTACTCTATTTGCTTCCCATCTAACAAGTTATGTAAAAAAAGTTTTAGCAATTCATCTGATGGCTGAGTTACAGTTATTTATAATTATGGAATATTCTTGGGTGTTTGTTTAGAGTGTGCTGGAAAGCTGCTGGTTTTGTTTTTTTCTGGTAGGCGGCTCATTACTTCATAAATCTGTGATTGAATGGGAATTGTGGCTGGGGAGCAACTGTGCTGCTTCATGCATCATGACCAAGTGTGTGTGGGAGTCAGGAACAGCACCTCTCTGGACCAGCTGCTCCATCCATCTGCAGCTGGGTCTAGGTACAGTGATCTACGGTCAAGATCTGCACTGGGAGTATTTTTATAGCTGCTTTATAGCAGCTGGTGTGAATGGCAGTAGAAAAATGAACGATCAACTTCCTAACCATCAGGAACAAACTAAGAAAGAAAAATAAGCATAAAAATTAGCACATTTTTGTTAGTATTATAAAGGCACTATTTGAAGTTCAGTTTCTCAGAAGAGCTACTGTAAGCCTACATATTTATTGGTTTGTCACTCAGCTGAAAATTTGCTTTATACCAAAACTTGGCACAAAAATATATTTGAGTGGCAAATGATGTTCATAATTTTGGACGTTTCTATTTTCCCTTAAAACTGAAAAATAACTATTTAAAAGGGAAATGTTTTTTGAAGCTAATCTGGTTTTGTCACCTTTATAGAGAAAAATAAGGGTACATGACCAAATTGAATTATTCTAAAAATTGAGGTAGAATGGAATAACTAAAATTATATTAGTAAAAGGGCCATATTTAGTTTGCTATACATTCAGTGGAGTGAAGGATTTTTCTTTATTATCAAAGTTTCAGCAAAATATGATGAGAAATATTTTTGTTTGGCTCTGACTTTTAATTTTGGATTTAAATAAATCATGAGGGATCTCAGCACATTTTAGATTATAGCTGCATCTTTCCTGGAGGAGGCTCTGTGTGATATGGCTCTGCAGCTCCTGCCAGAGGAAGTATTTCCATCACATACAAGTCTCCTTTGCAATACATCCACCATGGCATAATGCAAAATGGCACAGAGGGTGGAATTGGTGGCTTTTTGTCAGAGTTCTTTTTTAAAATTACCTCAGTGATTATCTAGACTTTCATTACAGAAAACAAAGAGAGTGGGCAAAGTAGGCAAAGTAAAAGACTCTGTGGTGTCTGGAAAGAGGATTCTTGGCATCTCCTGAGTAGAGTTCCCTTCCATGGAGGGAGGAGAGGATCATTATTATATTTTTCAGAGTCTACCTTCTCATTAGAATTGTTCATATAAATTCCTCAGAAAAGTAATATCTTGAATACAGCAAGTCGCACCCAGTGCTCAAGATATGTTTGTCAAGAAGAAAATAGCTGGAGTGCAAAATCTCTTTAGTCTGTGTTGTTTTCCTCAAAATGACATTTGCTGAAGGGTGTTTCAGAGCACGGTTTCTGTGCTCAGCCTGTCTTTTAGAAAGAATTCCCTGCCCGTGAACAATAGTCATGTAATTGCCAAGTCCTGATTTGTGCATTCTCAGTTGTTTATTGTGTCAAAATTCTCACAACACTGTCAATCCCCACATTCTCACAGTGTGTTTCTTACCACATTGGATAGAAATATAGCATCATAGAATGGTTTGGATTGGAAGGGACCTTAAAGATGATCTAGTTCCAAATCCCTGCCATGGGCAGGGACATCTTCTAATAGATCAGGTTTCTTAAAATACCGTTTAGCCTGGCTTTGTACACTGCCAGGGTTGAGGCATCCACAGCTTCTATTGGAAACCTACTGCAGGGCCTCAGTACCCTCACAGCAAAAAAATTCTTCCTAATATCTAATATAAACCTTAATTTTGAAGCCATTCCCTCTTATCCTATTGCTACAGTTCCTGGTGAAACACAGGATCTAGCACAAGTCATGGAATGTCCTTTCTAAAATATTGACAACACATTACTACTTCTGAACCTATAGAAGTGCTTGCTACCTTGCTCATTCCTCTGCTCTGGTTTAGAGAAACAAAGGAAGGCTGGTCAAGAACCAGAGATACCCTTTTGTTCACACACCAAATAATTTCAAATCTCCTGTTTACTTCTTGGACAGATGTTTCCTGAACGTGACTGCAGAAAAGTAATCATATAATCATAGAATGGCCTGGGTTGGAAGGGAACCTTAAAGATCATCTTGTTCCAACCACCTTATCATGGGCTGGGACACCTTTCACTAGACCAGGTTGCTTAAAGTCCCCATCCAGACTGGCCTTGAATGCCTAGAGGGATGGGGCATTCCTGGGCAACCTGTTCCAGTGTCTCACATCCTCACGATAAAGAATTTTTTCCTAGGATCTAATCTAAACCTCCTTTCTTTCAGTTTGAAGCCATTCCCCCTCGTCCTATCAATACAGCCTCTTGTAGATAGTCTTGCCCCACTGTAAGTTCCCTTCAGGTACTGGCATATTTGATATAATGGACACTATTTGATCAGAATCAGGAATAAGATGGAGAGACCAAACTACAAAATGTCTCAGAGAAGTCCCTAGAATTCTGTTGGAATCTGAATTACCTGAGCATTTTACAGAAATCTGATTTGTGTCTGCCTTTCAGCTTCTAAATTTGTCTGAAACTTTTATGCTTTTTAAGTGGATATGCATTATGTTAAGATTTACACTCTCTGTGTCTGCCCTATTTCTTCAGAAAAATTTTAACCAAAATATAACTCTCTTCTCTTCTTCAGGAAAAAAAAAAGTAAAGATATTCAAATTGCAGTTATATAATTTAGAAATAAGTTATTACATTTTATAATGAGTATTTTGCATTTGTCTAATGAAACCTTGCTTCAACCAATGGAATCACATAAAATATTCAGAAAATCTCACTAAAGGCTCAATGTGTTATTACTGAAGATAGGCAACTGCCATAGTACATAGTACCTGGGAAAGATGGTTGTTCTCTGAACATTCACTTGTTAGATTTGAGAATTCAGGCCATATCATGAACTGCTCTGTGCAGAGCTGAATACTTTTGCACCACCTGAGATTTTAGCCCCTTCTGTTTAGGGTGTTTTAATCTTTAGATGGTGGCGATGTGACTTTCAAAACCATCAAGAAGATGTGGGGGAAAAGCAGGGTGCACCACTTAATCAAAGCCTCTCTCAGACACTGATAAGAAAATGTAGAACCAAACATATTTCAAAATTCAGGACAATCATTTCAGCATAGAAGTAAGAGAAGAGCATCCATGAGATATGAAAGAGTCTTATCTTAAAAAAAAAAAACCTCAGCTGCTCTTTCATGGCCATGCACAGCTTAGAGCTAAAGAATTAGAAAATGCTACTGTATATTCGATGGGAAAACAGGTCTCTTTAGTGTTTTCCAGTCAGCAGTGACAGTCTGTCTTCCCTGAGCTTGGTGCAGAGGGTCAATTTGAATCCTCTGAAGTGCCAAGAGCTCCATCTGCTCTTCCATCTGAAATGGGAATATTTTTGCTCTTTTTTTTTTTTAATCTTGATTTGGTCTTTCAGTGTTTGTGTTAGAACACACAGCCCAGATGCCAATAATGAGGAAAATATATTAAGTGATAAGGGAGAAAACAGAGAAATTAAAATGAACGAGGAAGGAAAATTGTAAGTGGAAAATGGGAGCTGATTGCAATATCCAGCCCAGGTGTGGCTGTGAATTAAAGTGCTTTCCTGAGAGATTCCAGAAGATATATCCCATAATCCTACACATCTGGGAAAGTGTTGGTCAAGACAGTCCTGGAAGTTGTGCCAAAAACACCTTAAAGATATTCCAGACAAAGATCCAGCTTGCTATATGCTCCAGCTGCTGTTTATTAGAGATGCTCATATTTTATGTATGCTAGCACACAGGAATTCTGTTACAGAGAAAACTGTATATATGGATTTAAATCCATTGATTGTATATTCCACTTAGACTTTATTGAGACATTTTTCTATATTCAATCACAGAACTACAATTTCTCCCATTGAAACAGAAACATATGTATATACCTACATACACAGACATACAAAGGAATGCTTAATTCTCCTTACTTTTTTTTTTTTAACATCAATGTTTTTCCTCAGGAAAAAGAAACAAAAAACACAGGGATATTTCACTTCTCTGCTTGATTTATTCTCACAGACACCTTGAGCTTTTCTAAATCCAGTGAATTTGAAAAGTCACTATTGTGAGGTTGAAAAATTAACCCTGGCAACTGTGCTAATGTCTGAATCAGATTTCAGTGCAGTAGAGTTACTTGACAATTTTTGTACTATATAAGACCACGATGAAGAGACATCGGAGTTAAACCAAGTTATTTTTACTTTTTGCTGGGGAGAAATCTTATCCATGCAACAACTGAAAAAATATCATTTAATACTTGTGAAAATGTTGTTTCCCTCCCTTCCTTCCTTCCTTCCTTCCTTCCTTCCTTCCTTCCTTCCTTCCTTCCTTCCATCCTTCCTTCCTTCCTTCCTTCCTTCTCCCTT